>JABFEA020000010.1:12331004-12346089 GCA_019775915.2 Cyphomyrus plagiostoma | reverse complement strand
CCCCCCCCCCCCCCCCCCCCCCCCCCCCCCCCCCCCCCCCCCCCCCCCCCCCCCCCCCCCCCCCCCCCCCAAGCCTTAGCTTGGTGTCAGCATTTTACATTTGCTTGTCAAGATGAGTTGTACAATCTCACTCTGAAAGTGACAATTCATCCCAGCAATAATCAGAAACAAAGCTTAACATTTAATTACACCTGGGAATATCTAAATAACCCCCCCCCATCAGCTTCTGTTGACTCAACTGTATTATCTTTGAGTGTGCTCAGTTAAAACATTAGCGGGAGAAAAACAGAGGAGTCAGCTCACATTCACAAAATCGCAGGGGGGAGGTGATGAATTCACACGACGGAAAGTCTAGTTTTATTGAGATGTGCTTTATTTTTTTTTGCCTTTGAATTTTTGTATAAAACATCCCCCGAATGCAGAAGGGACATATGAAAGGGAGGCCGTGTTTTATGACCCCCGCCTGCCAGGACTCACATCTGAATAAGCAAGGTGAGACTTCCTTAAGGGTAATGGGCTCCTTCATGTCGCATGTTTAGCATCGGGCTCCAAAGTGCCATTAAATTTAGAACAGCCACATGGAGCTATAATCCGGGCAGGAAATGAACTGGCACGGCGACGCATGGCGCCGGATGGCACCAAGCTACCAAGCGACCGGCTGTCGTTCCGTTTGCCCCCCTGACTGACATCGAGAGAAAGAAGGAAAAATAACTGCTTCGGAGTGAGATGTGAGCGACACAAGGCGGGTGATGCTGTGCTGACGGCCGCCGGGCGCCCTGTGATTAACGCAGTTCGGTGTCATGGGACGTACTAAGGTGAAGAGTGGTATACATCTGTGTATGTGATCCTGTCTCTGATACTGTATGGGAATGAATGCGGTATCAGGACAGGCCTTATCACACTGAAAGACACGCACCATGGCAGAATTTTAAACATTATTTTGCAGATGCTATCTGTTTCTTTCATAATCCAAATACAGATATATGACAGTATTACTGTATACTGGAATTCCTTTGTTATTAATGGACAAAACAAAACTTGTCAGATAAGCTTGAGAAAATGGGAAAATTCCCAGGACTCAGGTTCCACTAAACTATCTGTTACTTGCAAACAAACATTTTATACAACAGCAGCAATATAAAAGGCCAGCGGAATGATCTGGCTATTTTTTTGTGCTTCTGTCACAGTAATAGAGCAACTGAACAGCGGCCTAAATCTGCATGAAAAGAGTCTCTGTTTTCCTTCCACTGTCTCTAAATCAAACAGAAACCAACGAAATCCAATTACCACAAAGTCTTGAAATATTTTTGCTCCTTTCCTAACTCATCTGCCACACGCCGGTATAAATCACTGACATTTCTGGTTGTGTCGCAAACGATTCTGCTAATGCTTCCTGATGCAAATTTTATGTAATACCTCACTGTCTGAATGAGCCCCTTCCACCCTGATGAGACTGCGGCCCTTCAGAAATGCAGATTCTCTGTTCTCTGAATGATTATGTAAATACGTTCAAATTCAGAAATATTACAGCCTCAGTTTGATTATCCATTCAGCCGCTGATTTGCTCGGCATCCTTCTTATTTGCTTTCATCTGAATCCATGGTCGTCTGTTTCACCAGCTTTTCTTTGCCCTGAAAACGCTTGTGTAGCCCTTATATTTGCATACATTAAGGCATTGATGATGTTAAAGAAAGCAGGCTGTACACTTAAACACAGTGTCTACCAGTTTATGCAAATCACGGTCTGGTATATCACTCCTTGTCTTATACACACAGCTTGTACGATCATGTTTCTAACTCGACACACATGAATACATCTGACATACATGTCAATGTCCCATCAGCCATTGCAAGGTGCCCAACACAGGTGATATCTTGTGAGTAAATCACAGTGTGCTTAGCATGAGAAAGTCCACGAACAATCATAAGAGCTGCAGTGGGATAAATCTCTCTGCCTCACGGTCCCGTAATCTGACAGCACATAATGCCGTCAGGAATTCAGGCTACAGACTTATCTCTGCCAGCAATCTGTACAACGCCTGTTTCTTTTTTCCCAACCTTTTGAAAATAATCAATATCCATCATGGGGAGGGTGGCAGCAAACTATTTACTTCACAAAATAGTCTATACAAGCTTATCAGCTATGTGGTACAGTAAATACAAACTATTCACCCAACTGAAATTCAGTGGCTCACAACAATAACTTACATGTGCAAAGGCTGATCTGATATTAAGGGAAAATTGCTCAGTGGTTATTTTTGACATCTTTAGCGTAGAAGCCAGAAGAAATGAAACCACAGCTGAAGATTTCTTCCTCAGCCAACACTTTTGAGCAAATCCAGACAACATTGAAATGATTAACTCGGCCCCAGGAGCTGGGAGCCAAATAATTGAGAACTTTATTTTGTGTATTGAAAATGAAACAGCACTTCGCAGTTATATAATAATATACAAGCTGGTAGCCTTGGAAACGGAGGGGAATGGGAGAGTTTGCTGCATTGAGGGTGGTTTTATAAACCCAGCTGAATACATGGGGGGGGGGGGGGGAAATAAAACAAAAATTATCTTTTATATTCAACATCTGTTATACAACACTGTGCATAGTTGTTTAACAAGGCACAATGAATAACACTGTATTACATTTAGGAAAATAATAAAACATGGTTTCTCTGCCTCCCTAGATGAACTGCAATGACATTTGGATCATTGTACCTATCAAAATGAATAGATATCTCTGTAAACAAGTAAGGGAGCAATACACTTAGATGAAAACAGTGAAACATGCTGGCTCAGAGTAAAGACTGAATTAATAATGTATTCAGACGCAGGATGGGACTGATGGAAAACACAGAGGTGGTTTCAGATCTGAACAATCCTCTCCAGGAATGAAAAGGAAGGAGGATGGTATGGAGACAGAAGTCAGGACAAGTGCCTGTACAGCCACTTTCAGGACTAATGAGGCATTAATGAAAGGTCCCACTTTAAAGTATTTGGTCAGCAAAGCACAATAAAGATGGCAACAATAGACTCAGCATCAGTGTCCGTTCAGTTATCATTCACTCTGAAACTGCAGAGTGGTGCTCAAAGGGGGCTGGAATTTATACCCGTAGCTGTTTCTTTTCTTTTTTTAATTCATCCTCGGCAATAAGGTGGTAAGTTGATCAGACAGAATCAGTTCAATTCAAAGCAAGCCTACATTTACTACCCCACAAGGGCCCTGGCGATCTGACATGACATATAACAGAGTAAAGCTGTCAGGGACAGATAATGCAAAGAAAGACGATAAGTGACAATTTTACAACTAGGAAGTTTGATGAGTTACATCGTCGCTGTCCTACGAAGAACACATATCTCCAAAAATCCATTATTTCAGTGGTATGAGAAAAAATGCATTTTCTCAAAGAGTACTTTGCAGTATAAACCTCAAACAACATAAGAAGCCCTTAGTACCACAAACAGAAACCTATGAAATAAGTGAATGGTTGAATGTTTTAAATAGGTGTCAGTTGTCAGGCAAATATGTTAGTGCTAACAACATACAGACTAATCACCCTTTACATTCACAAATAACAATGATGTTAGCTAGCTAGCTGTCTACTTATCCAACCTATCCATGTTAAGCTGTTAAAATTATTGATATAAAGTAATCCATGCACTTGACAATCATGAATGCAAATCAGTACAAACTCAGATACTAATAGAATAAATGATTTCAGGGCTGGCAGGGGGGTGCAGTGAATAACACTGCTGCCTCCCACTTCTGGGACCAGGGTTCTGTGCGTGGAGTTGACATGCCCCCCCCCCCTCCCCAAAGTCCAAAAACATGCTGAGACTAATTGGAGTTACCAAATCCCCTGAAGGTGTGCCCGTGTGTGCCCGTGCCCGGGCATGGGTTGGTGCCCCAACCTGGGCTGTTCCCCGCCTTGTGCCCATAGGCGTGAGACTCACCACAACCCTGGATAGAACAAGTGGTTACAGAAGATGGATGGACAGATGACTTCATAAAACATCTCATCTTGGTTCTGTTAGAATTAGATGTTAAATGCTATCACTAGACAGAGGTGTCATTCATCGCTGTGTTTGTTTGTTCACACTATCCAGTGTAACTGTGGGAAGTATTTAAAATATTTTATTTGTGGTACCTGACTTTCCCCACATTGTGCACAAGTCTGGTTGCTGGCGTACAACTTCTAAAATGTTGGTTGGAGTAACATAATCAAGTAATCAGTAATCAGTAATCAAGTAATCAGTAATCAAGTAATCAGTAATCAAGTAAGGCGGATGAGCTGTTTACTAAGTTGCTAAGTTGTCTAGTCAGGCCAAAAGGCACAGTGCACCATGGGAAAAGCAAACAGGTGTAACACCTTCTCAGCCATCAGGTCCAAAACAGTTCATTGATGGGAGGGGCACTTTGAGACTCCTCTCTGTCTGCCATTCGGCTGATGGGTCTGATACATCCTCCGAGAGTAAATGGATTTTAGAAATCAAAGCTGATTCCAGCAGGATCTACATCTATTCAGAATGACTGGAATTTGAATACCCGCCTCCAAAGAGCTTCACTTTTTATATGTGTACCATTACACCAGCAACTGTCCTGCTCTCCACTATACACCAGACAATTAAAATGCTACAATTTGCTCCTAATGTCTGAGTATGGTGATATAAATAAATAAGTAAGAAAATGGAATGAGCACACTGAGGCCTAGTAATTTTATCCTACTTTCTACAAGATCACTGCTAGCTGGTGAAAATACATTCAGGCAGGGTGAAAGCCATTTGCTAACTGAAATTGAAGACTTATTTCCAGTGCACCATATTAGCCCATTCCATATATGTGGCTTTCTCCTCACACACATAATACAAAGTACCTTACTCCAAGATTACTTGTTGTTCAGAAAATAGGTGCCCTGATTGCTGCCTGATTGAATCAACGAGTCCATTGAGGGTACATTTATTGTGTTTCTTTAAATGGGTTTGATGGAGGGAAAAGTATTAGAAACAGATAAAAAAATTGAAAGGATTCAATCACATGTTTTTCATATGCAAGGCAGCGTTTTGCTAGCTTCAGGACAGTGATATGTAATAGAGAAATATTGTTAGAAAGAACACGTTATAGAAAACAATCACTAGGCCAGAGCCAGTCTAATATGCAATTGTAATTTCATCCATAGAAACATTTCTAATGAAAAGTGCAGATTACTAAGTAGACAGGCATCATTTTTCAGCTCTTTAGCATCCTACAATTCAAGGATCAATGTGCCTGGTTCTACACAAAGTAACACACTGTGTGTTTTTATCTTTTAACACACGCCCCTTTTAACCAACCCCAGAAATAAGTACGCATGGATGCTGGTGTTTATGCTTGTCACGGGTCTGGGAGTACCGTTATAACTTTGCTTGTCTCGCTAATGCACTGTGACAATATGCACAAGTGATGTCCAGGCCCCCCCACCACTCCCCCACAGCAAACGCCCTGCCCCCAGTAATACAGCCTAAGGCATACTGTGATAAATTAATCACCGCTTTTTGTCCAATATGTTGCACCATTGAAAGAGACTCCACAATTAACCAGAATTTCTTCACTGCCGATATGAAACGGTAAATCGAGAAATTCTATATGAACATAATACACATGAAATAAATACCACAATAACAACTGGTAAAAAAGTACTGATGGCATCCTTGCATTTAAGTGCCAAGATCATGCTAATAAAGTTGGTAATGTATTACATTAATTAGTAATGGCAATGTCAGGGCATTGACAGATCTGAAGTGTAACATTTCCATTGCAAATGGAATACTGTAGAAGCCAAGAAGGAAGAACGACTTTGCTTAAGAAAACTGTGTGATATATTTATGTAAATCAATACTGTATCAGGAATTAGGGAGATGATTCTATTTATGAGGAAGTCTTTCAGACCATCTGTATTTCTATGGTGAATGACCACCAGCTGCCTTTTTTGGGGGTCACTTGGTTGGATTCAGAGTGTCAGAGAATGGAGAGCTCTGGAGGAAGACGAGAATGGAGAGCTCTGGAGGAAGACGAGAATGGAGAGCTCTGGAGGAAGACGGGAATGGAGAGCTCTGGAGGAAGACGAGAATAGAGAGCTCTGGAGGAAGACGGGAATGGAGAACTCTGGAGGAAGACGAGAATGGAGAGCTCCGGAGGAAGAGGGGAATGGAGAGCTCTTGAGGAAGACGAGAATGGAGAGCTCTGGAGGAAGACGAGAATGGAGAGCTCTGGAGGAAGACGAGTCTTAGAGGACACACACCTCTCGTTATCTGAGTCCAAAATGTGACTGATAGCGATGTATTGGACAGCAGAAGCTCATACAGTGCAGAATTACTGGCTGTGTGGGGGACGGAAAAATACCAAAAACAAAAAGTCCAGAAAAATTTAAATCTTTATTGTTCATTAACATGATCTTAGAATCAATTTTTGAGAGAAATGTAGCCTTTCATTGAGACACATTTATACAAAGAAAATAAATCCTCACAAAATCAAACGTTTTTTTTCTCAAGTCACACATCACAATTATTGCACAACTGAAAAATGCTCATGAATGAAGTATGTTCAGATTGGTATGTTACTTTCCACACGCACACTGGCATTTTTAGGAACCCTGATATGGTGATGGTTATGAGGTACCACATGGGCCACAATTCACTACTCTCCCATCAACATGGGTAAGAGCAGAGAATAAAGAAATTAAATGAGACCAAAGACTGTTGACCTACAAAAAAAAACGCTGCATGCTTAAAAATCCCTATTTCCACTATTACAGCAATAACCAAGAAGTCTCAGACAACTGTAGCTATGATCATTCTGTCTGGAAGAAGATACAAGCTTGTTATGCCTCAATGCACAGTGAGTAAGGTGGTTCAAAAGGCAAAATCGTCTCCAAGGAACAGAGTTGACAATAGATGCTGCTGGTTGCTTCCTGCAGTTACTAAGTCCCCAGACCTCCAATTAGATGCCACCTCCATGCCAGCAATCCAGTTGGCAGGCTTGTCAGAGGAAACCACTGAAAGACAACAAAAACCCACAAATGTAATTTGTGAGTCCACGGTCTACTAAACTTTACTGAAATTTTGTGGTCAGATGAAACAAAAATGAGCTTTATAGCAAAAAATCAGAAGCAGACTTAGTGAAAAAGGTTAAGAAACCAACCTAACCCACAATGTGAAGCAGGGGGGTGGATCTGTGAATAATTATGACATCTGAATAGTTACGATATGTGCATTTTAAAGAAAAGGATTTTTTGTGGGATTTACTTTTCTTGGAATAAATGCACTTCAGTGAAAGGTCAGATTTCTCTCATAATTTTAATGCAAGATAAACCTAGTGAACAATTAAAGTATTTTTTAACATTTTGCCAAGGTTGCCAATAATTCTGGAGGGCACTGTATATTGTGTTATTTTAAACAGAAAAATAGTAATGCACTCCCAGTCCATCACAAAATCTTTACAATAATCATCAATATCAACAGTACCCCCCCAAAAACATCTGTATTGTATAAAAGATTAACAACCACAATTTCTTGACGAACTCACTATATTGAATATGTGTGTGGAATTCACTGACACTATACTGCAACAAACATGTATTGTAATGTAAACAATGAACATGTCCAATAATCAATATACAAAACACTTGAAATATAAAATTGCCTAGGCAAAAAAAATATCACTTGTGAGGTCACCCACATTTTTTCACTTAATAATGTGCGGTAGGTTACAGTTATAATGTACAACACATTTAAACAACAGGAGCACGCGGTCCCAGCAGCAGATAAATGACTGCGGCAGACTTGCGTCGTTCATGAACGATTCTTTCTCTTAGCAGTGGATGAAAAGATCTCGTCCGCTGCACTGAAACGTTCACTGAATGAGCGATCCAGATCATGTAGTTTATGAGCAATGCCCTCACTTTCGCCACCCACTGGTGTAAGAACAAGCTAGGTCAGCATGACTAACGTAATGTAATTAAAGTGTATTATATAATGAAATTTAAATTGTAGTTGAAAAAAACATATTTCTAATCATATATAAATGTATAATTAAGGCACCCCCCGGGAAATTAGGCTATCCTAGAGGATCCCAATCCCCGGAGCAAACAAAAAACCATACGCATATATGCAAACGGAAAGGCCAAAAACGAACAAATGAACGAACATATCGATCCACATGAGGTATCATAAATTTCCATCTAGACTACGATCTACGTCCCCTTCCGCAGACTCAGGTGGTATGTAAACGTTTCTCGGGTGGGGGGGGTGTTCCAGCTGAGAGTGCAAAGTGCACCACAATATAGAGACTTTTTCAGAGGCGGATTTGTCGTAGTGAGTTTAGGATATGCGTTTTTACATACGATATAAAGAATATTGGGATAATGACAATTCGGGGAACAAGGGATACCTGCATTTGCTTATTATTATTAATAATAATTATTATTATTAATATTATTATTATTATTAATAAAAATAATTATAATGTTGTTGTTGTTTTTGGATAAAGTAGGTAATAAAGTTTTTCTGTTTGGTTAAACCCTGCTCTCTGCTGCCTTTATTACCAGAATATATATAATCCCCTCGAGGATGTATTTTCATCTATAAATACCACGTTTGCTTTTGTTTCCCTTTCAGAACCTATAAAATCGCATATCACATTCTCTGTGATTTCATTCTTAAGGTTGTCATGTTAGAATTAGAGTTTTCCCCATAAAAATGAATGGAGAGTCCCCACAAATACATAAATACAAACCTGTGTGTGTTTCTATGATTTCTCCTGCATAAATAACCACATTTAATTACTTAGTACAAGGATGCACACACTAACTACCCTTGTTGTCCAAATATGTGGCGGCCTTGATTCAAGGTATGGCAATGGTTGATGTGAATGGGCTTATATTCACCTATAAAAATCATATTTCACGTTTGCCTCCTGATTGCTGCTAAACGTGCAGGTAAAATCACATGTTTGGGATTTTGGTGTGTGTCTGTAGGCCATGTTATACAGTCGCATGTAATTTTCACAAATCGATTACACAGTGCTTACTGACACAATTCCATCAACTCACCAAAGGCCTGAATACAATGGATGGCATTTTATACTTTACAGCTGTACTGATAACTGATCTTGGGGCATTTAATTAAATTTTTCTGTGAACCCCAATCATTACACAGCTATAGAATTTAGAGATACCACCAAAATTATTTCACATAGATAAAATAAAGAGTATTTCAAAATCAATGGAGTCTATATGAAGCAATTTGGAATATATTACCGGATGGTTTAATGGTTTGGACCCTTCTCTGAACTGGCATTTGCTGAGAGATTAAGCAATTCTGTAATTAGTTCCACATTTATAAACTCCTAATGACATTTAGGGTTTTAACATATGCAGAGTATTTTTTTTTTTGCAGTTCAGATAATTGTCATGACTGGTATTATTTAAACCTTCAAGATATACTGGCTTTAACATGGATATTTTTTAGACGAATACTAATAAACCTGTACATATCCCTTTTATATCAAACAAGTTAAGATTTACAAATAGTTTCACAAAGGTATATCTGGAACATCACATCGCAATTACCAAAGTAAAACATTTGCAGCTACAGGAAGAACGTGGTGACCCTGCCTCCCCATTCAAGGTTCCTGTCCCTAATCCTTTATATGAGGTGTGCATGTTCTCCCTGTGTTAGCTCCTATGTCGAAAAACATGCAGTTAGGAGAACCTAAGTCTCTCAATTGCGGGTTTGAATGTGTGCCCCATGATGGAACCAAGTTCCGTCCCAGGATGCTTGTTGCTGCTTTGTGTCCCGTCCTTCCCAGGATCCAGGACACAGCTGGGCAGTCTTATCTGCAAAGGGCCAGTACGTACGCAGCTTTTTGGGATAACCTTTAGGTCAGCTCTTCAAATGCAGGTGTGAGGAGTCTTCAGCCAATCAGTCCTGTAATTAGTAATCTAATTAGGCAGTTGCACTGAAAACCTGTACACACAGTGGCCCTTTCTGAATAAGACTGCCCACCCCTGCTCTAGGAACACATCTCCTCGACATGTATTTGTGCATATAATATTATATCCAGAGCCTGGCTGGGCAAAGCCTGAAAGGATAATATGGGTTTGACCACCTATGTGCCCACCACCTGCAGTGGGAGCCGTGGGGGTCAGGTGCACTGTATATGAGGTGGCAGTTGAAGGCAGGGGCCTTGATGGACTGATCATCAGCAACCAAAACTGGCTCTCAGTACATGGAACACAACCTCACTGGTGCCAAAGGAGTCTTAGCTGGTGCGGGAGGTAGAGAGATACTGACTAGATTAGTCGGGTTTACCTCAGTGCACAGCTTGGGCTCCTGGAGAGGGGCTGGACAATGGGGAGACGCACTGGGCAGGGGTGGGTTTGCTTATAGCCCCCCGGTTTTGTGTGTGTCGGAGTTTACTCCGGTGGGTGAGAGGGTCGCTTCCCTTCAACTTCGAGTTGGGGGAAGGGCTCTGACTGTTGTCCATGCATACATGCCAAACACCATTCCAGAGTATGCAGCCTTCTTGGAGACCTTGGAGGTGGTGCTGGAAGGTGTCCCTTCTGGGGACTTCATTGTTCTGCTGGGGGACTTAAACGCTCACATGGGTAATGGCAGTGAAACCTGGAAGGGTGCGACTGGGAAGAATACCCTGCCCATTTGGAATCCGAGCAGTGATCAGTCATTGATCTTCTGTGCTAACCACAGTTTGTCCATAACGAACACCATGTTTGAACATAAGGGTGTTCATAAGTGCACTGGGCACCAGAGCACTCTAAGCCACAGTTTGATGATTGATTTTGTAATTGCATCATTGGATCACCATCTGCATGTTTTGAATACTAGGGTAAAGAGAGGAGCAGAGCTGTCAACAGATCACCACCTGATAATGAGTTGGATCTGAAGGCGGGGGAAGATGCCAGATAGTCTTTGTAGACCCAAACCTACGGTGAGAGTGTGCTGGGGGCGTCTGGTGAAGGCCACTGTCTGGGAGACCTTCAACTCACACCTCTGGCAAAACTTCTCTTCTCTCCTGAGGGAGTCAGGGGACATTGAGCCTGAATGGACCATATTCAGGGATGCAATGCTGAGGCAGCATTACGGAGTTGTGAAATTAAGATTGTTGGTGTCTGTCATGCAGCAGTCCCCAAACCTAATGGTGGACACCATCGGTAAAGGGCACTGTCAGGGTGAAGAAGGAGGCCCTCTGACCTTGGTTGTGAGACTCCTGAAGCAGTTGACTAGTACCAGCAGGCCAAGCAGAATGTGGCTTTAGCAGTTGCTGAAGCAAAAACCTGGGTGTGGGAGGAGTTTGGTATGGCTATGGAGAAGCACTTTCGGTTGGCCTCAAAAAGGTTCTGGCAAACCTTCGGGTAACTTGGGAAGGGAAGCAAGGCTTTACTCATACTGTTTACAGCAGAGATAGAGAACTATTGACCTCAACTGGGGATGCAGTTGGGTGGTGGAAAGAATACTTTGAGGATCTCCTGAATTCCACTGATGTTCCTTACTTGGATGAAGTAGAGCTGGAACACTTGCCCATCTCTAGAGTCATAAAACTCTTAAGTGGTAGGTCACCTCTTCAACATTATGTGGACACTGGGGACAGTGCCTTTGGATTGGCAGACTGGGGTGGGGATCCCAATCTTTTAGAAAGGGGGGGGGCTTTAGGGGTATCGTACTCCTCAGCATCCCTGGGAAGGTCTATGCTGGGGTACTGGAGAGGAGGGTCTGTCTGTTAGTTGAACCTTGGATTCAGGAGGACCAATGCAAATTACCTCTTAGCTGTGGAACACTAGACCAGCTTTTTATTCTCACAAGGGTACTGGAAGGTTCATGGGAGTTTCCAAAACATGTTTTATGGACATGTTTTCCCAAACATGTTTCGTATCCTGTGGGGGATGCTTCAGGAATATTGGGTATAGGGTCCATTGTTGCAGGCCATCAGGTCCCTGTATAAACGGAGCAAGAGTCTGCTTCACATTGCCAGTAGCCAGACTCATCCTTGTTGGGTATTGGACTCCTCCAGGGCTGCCCTTTGTCACTGATTCTGTTCATTACTTTTATGGACAGAATTTCTAGGCGTAGACAAGGGGTGGAGACAGTTTGGTTCAGGAGCCTTAGGAAACCGCCTTTGCTTTTTGCAGATGATGTGGTCCTGTTGGTCCTACTTTGAAAAAGTCAGCAACATGCACTGGGATGGTTTGAAGCTGTGAGGTGTCTGTGGTGAGGATCAGCACCTCCAAGTCTGAGGTCATGGTTCTCATTCGGAAAAGGGTGGATTGCCTGCTCTGGGTGGCGGATGAGTTGCTGTCCCAAGCAGAGGAGTTTCCTCCACAGGGTGTCTGGTCTCAGTCTTAGAGAGAGAGTGAGGAGCTCTAACATTCAGGAGGAGGTCAAAGTAGAGCTGCTGCTCCTCCATACTGAAAGGAGCCAGTTATGGTGGTTCGGGCATCTATCTAGGATGCCTCCTGGGTGGAACCCTGGGGAGGTGTTTTGGACAAGTCCAACTGGAAGGAGGCCCAGGGGCAGACCCAGAACATGCTGGAGAGATTATAAATCTTGGTTGGCCAGGTAAGGCCTTGGAGGAGGTGGCTGATGAGAGGGAGGTCTGAGCATCCCTGCTTAGACTGCTCCCCCCATTACCTGACCGCAGAGAAGCAGTGAAAAATGGATGGATGAATGGATGGACAGAATATTGTATCCATCTTCAAAATGCTTATCCAGTAGTTCTCTTATTTATATTGCTATATTACTGTCCCATATTTGTTATGTCTCTTGTTATGTTGCTATCCATTCTTATGTACTATCTGGCCTTTTGCTTTTAAGCTCTGCCTTGAATAAATAAAGGTGCAAGCTACAACCACAACTGATTTTCCTCTGAAAGATATGATGCCGATGTAATTAAATCCCCTTGTTTGAAAAAGTCAGCAATAAATCCAGTGAATCATTATGTGCCCCTTCATTCTCTTCAATACTGAAAGATCAGCTGGTGGACACATTGCATTGCTGGCTTTTATTGTGAAGCATTTGCACCTTCCCCTTCTCCGTGTTCAAGCAGCAGCCATGGACAGGTGATGGTCTCTGCTTCTTCCTGTCTGAAAATCATCTCCTTGAGCAAATCGATTCTTATCACATGCAGTCCACTGACATTTCATGACCCCTAATGTTCCCTGCGGCCACTGGCGTCCTTCTGGTAGGAACCATGTTCAGTAACGTCCCCCAGCCCCTGACGATACATTCCCAGCCAAAGGCCTGAGTCAAAGGCCTAAATATATTCCATAAGCTTACAACCACAGTTATCTCCAGGCAGCAAAACAGATAAGGCTGCTTACTTATGGAGAGCTGAGGTTGTTAAAATCTTACTACATTCGGACAGGCACCCTGAATACCAGCACCATCTGAACAAGATGACAGTCATTTTCCTTCAGAGTAAAGTATAGATTCTCTCGGACTTAAACAAAACAGAGACTGTTATGGAGACGCATGTGTTTGCAGCTGTAATCAGAACACAATCCTGGTTATCCTTGCATGGAAGTATAAAGCTGTAATTTAACTCTGCACAAGTTTATAGTACATCTACTGTGTGGCTGGTATCCGATGAAAAGCCCATATTGATCCCCGCCTTCAGCTTTGATCATTTCCTAGTGATTAATTTCCGCTGCCATGAGAGAATGCTATTATTGAGGTGTATCCATTAACTTCAATTGGCCAGGTATTTTAACAGGTCACATCTCGGGCAAATGCAAAAAAAAACGACAGCGATTGCATCCATTAAAAGCTCGCCTGGGCGGTTTGCGGGCACACCATCATCGGCCCACAAGGCATAGGCCCAGCGGTGACCTCATAATGGAAACAAATAATCGGTGTTTGGTTTCCGTATCTGCATGATTAAAACTGTATCCCAGACAATCTCAAACATCACTTCTACAATCCCCTCAATGCCAGGGGGTCATTTCTTAAGCGAGAAGGATTACAGAATAAACCATCCTCAGTGAAGCAACACTTGAGCTTTGTTGGGAATTTAATATTGTACTTGCTTACACACTGTTTAGAGGAAACCTATAGATGCAATATGGGAATCCAGCCAAAGAGGTGATGTTATATCATTTATATAGTCACAGTTAAAGAAGGTTAAGTGTTATTTAGTGGAGGGTTTATAATATGCCACAGACTGAATAAACAGCAAGGAGAACCAGAACTATGTGTTTCATAATATCGGGAACATTATACATTAGTGCTTCATTTGATTTTTACAATATACAATGTAGCATTGTATTTCAGATTGTGCTAGATACCATTTAAACGATATATCAATCAGATCATGTACTGGAGTGCCGTGTTGAATTACCTACCCTCTGCTAGCAGAGACATTATAAAGGTCATTGCGAGACTGCATTTCCGCTGCTGCGTGACCCGTCCCCGTCGCTCATTGTGGACCAAATAGACCTCATTTACAAACTCATTTCATTGCGGTATAATAATGTCTTGCGTTGGTATGAGAAGTGCATCAGCAGCTGCGTTTGAGGACCATTCAATTCAGGGGGAGGAAAAAAAAAGGATTGAAACGTGTTGCCCAAATGCAGTGGACTGTACAATTTATGCCTGCATCGATTTGGCCCAAAGCACTGAATCTTGGGGATGGTTCAAAACGAAACATGAAAGGGGTGTTTCTGTACAGAGCGCAGTGAAACAAACGAAGGGAGAGATGCTATTAATATTTAAGAGAGCAAAAGAGCATCATGCCAAAATCATGTAGGTGAGTGATTCAGCCATCTGTGCTTCACAATCCACAGGCTTCTCTGGCTGAAATATCTCTGATCGTTTTTTTTAAAAGGAAACCTATAGCCTAAAAAAAACTATTTTGTTTTGCATGTGATTTAATATGGTGGTAACAGGCAAAAACCCACTAAACTGGGCTTCTTAAATGTCATATATTTATATATTTCCCCACAAAAGAGTGTTTCTATGTTCTACTAAAAAGGCATCAAAACTTCACAAAAGGATAGTCTTACATATGGACAACGGGCGGGGGGGGGGGGGGGGGGGGGGGGGGG
>JABFEA020000010.1:12304665-12326457 GCA_019775915.2 Cyphomyrus plagiostoma | reverse complement strand
TCACACACACACACACATACAAACATGCACACAGACACACACACACAAGCATGCTCACACACACACACACACATACAAACATGCACACAGACACACACACACATACAAACATGCACACAGACACACACACACAAGCATGCTCACACAGACACACACACATGCTCACACAGACACACACACCCCTCATTCTACTCCATGTCCTGGCACCAGGGCTATTCATTTGTAGCAGAGGGAAACAAGTTATATTTCAAATGGCTGCACATCAGGCCAGAGCTAAGCTTACAGATGGAAAATAGCTGCTAACCTGGCCTTAAATTAGTCCCAGCAATGCTGGACCAGCCTTTGTCAGGACACATGCAAAGTGCACACCAGTCACTCAGCAGGGGCCTGCAAAGTCGCATTATGGCATTTTAGCAACCTGTCACTGCTTTGGCATAATGACCATTACCTGGCACATACATACCTTCTGTCCAATGGACTCCATATTCCCTGGCATTGTGTAAAGGTTCATGTTTTCAGGACGTTTTGATTGAATTGCCTTGACCGTTGTTTTATATTTTTGAATGCTCAAGGATTAATGTGCCCAAGATCTGTGAAATCGAATCACCCTCTTTTAAAATTCCCCAACCATTACACCCCGGATGAAATAGAAAAGTCAAAAGCCATTTTACAAAGGCAGCCTTGGAACCTTCAACCAGTGAATAAGGGAACATTTAATTAGTGAAGATATTATTTGAAAGACAGGAAACCATCAATAAAAGTTTAAGTAATTGCTTTAGCTTTTTTTTTTAAAAAACCTTCAATAAAAAGATATTGTTAACGTCGACCATGTGTGTTTTTCCATTACGCTACAATGTAAGATATGAAAACAAATAGTTGTATTTGTAAGTGGATCTCCAATCCCAGCCATCAGCCTTCACAGCCTGAATACAAATGCAAAAGCGTTACATAATGTATGAGACCTTTACTTAGGGAATAAAGATTAGCAATTCACCATCGTTTTATTTCAAGAATGCGGAACTTGCGGTTCCACGCACCAGAATGTTCCAGGATTCTATAAAGTTGCTCCTTAAAAGAGTCTAGGTGGAACAAGAAGGGGAGAGAAGGCAAGCTTTGTGGGCCCTTTGTGGGCCCTTCCGGACAAGCCGCTCCGGCAGTTGTGAGAGGAGCTACTGATAATGCAGTTAACCCAGTTAGCTTAGGGTCCACAAACAAACAAGGTCACTGCATTTGCGATTCCAATGAGGGACTCATTCAGCTTGTGTCTGAACTCATCCATCCTTACACTCCAACCGCTGCTCACCCACCCCCGGCCCCCGGGCCGCCCCCCCCCCCCCCAGCACACCCTAACCCTCCTGACACATCTGCTGTTTTCAAAACTGCCCTTTCCTGCCCTGCCCAGTATTGTCCTGGCCACTCAGAAGGGGCTGGGCCATCTTGGGTAGGAGCCAGCAGAAATTAATCTCTTCACAGAAGATAAACATCATATTACTTCATTACCCTTTTAAAACACATGCAAATGAAAACCATTATCCGAATCACCCCTCCCCCAAATTTTCCCCCCCCTCCGAAATGAAGTTCGTTTGGCTAGTGTTCAATGGTCCCCTTTGTCACACCGGCGACCATGAACGGCTGAATGGAGTATGTCAGCTGTATCCATTTCCCATCACTGAATTAAACATTAATACTGGCTGACAGCAATAAATAACGTTTATCACAATAGGGATCTAATAACGATTTTGCTAGCTGGGGCCACTCATCAGAGTCTATCAATTGATAACTGCAGAAATGTGATTAGCATAACAGCTGCCTATGACAACTGTATCTAAATCATTTTAATGCAAGCCAGCATTATGCTCCCCCCTTGCCATTACACGGTGGCCTAAAAGCCATCCTTTTCGCTCATCCTCGTCCTCAGTTTAATCATCATCGTCGTCATCACCTTCAGTGCTGTCTCTCCAAAACACACCATCATTACAAGGTAATGGCCGTACATAATTATAATAATCTCCTTGAATTTATCACCTTTCTGAAGATCCGTTATCCACACTCGTTTATGGACGTGTCCATTTTGCCAGGAAATATTGTAGATCTAAATCAGAGGTGAAAGCATGTGACACTGACTGCCAGGGGCTCCATGCATAGAATGTGGATGACCTTTGACCTTCACCTCTGGGTAACAGGTCAAAGGTCAGTAGGCCAAGGTAATCTTGACACCGCCTGGAGGGAGAGCTCACTACATATCTGTATCTGGCTGTAGAAACGCTTGCTTTAAAAATCTAGATGGTAGGGATGACAGGTGACCTTCAAGCATGGGATTGGATCTACTCCAGTACATTGCACTCACAAAGATTACATTCTGCTTAAGGTTTATACAGCATTTCCACCCTGAATAACAATCAGCCAATCAGGATCTCCTCATAGATACTTAGATGCTCAGTATAATAATGAAGACAGTCATTTATTCAAAGAACGTGATTCATCGAGCAAGTAAAGTGTTTGACTTCTTTTTAAAAGAGACTGAATATACAGTATAAGAGATGCTGAGAAGACAGCTGGAATCATCAACCTTGATATTTTCTGTTTGCTAAAATTACTTAAAAGTAATATTCTAAAGCCTGCAGGTCTTTACTCAGAAATTCCCATCAGGTCATATTAACATGTACACATTTACATTTATTTGGCAGGTCACATTCCTACAAAGTTACGGTATAACTTGCACACCAAGAATGCCATGTATATTGATTCATTATTTTAAGAACATAATACACTGTTTTAAACTTGACTGGTTTAAAAACAAATATGCCCATAAAGTACACAGCAGCTATGTGGCATATTTAACATGCGATGTATTTTACGATTACACGTGTGCCATTCGGGCCCCACTGATTAGCATGAAGAAAAAAATAATTACACGCTTCCTATTCATGGCTCACAGGATCAATTTCCTCAGCTCCATTTAATAACCAATGCCATTATGGAATATTCAATATCAATGCTAAATTTGCATTTGATTAATAACAATACTGACTCATTTAATTAAAATAAAAACATGCATCATTAATACATAAAACACATTAAACACTTAATGATGTTTCTTTCTGATATATTACATTTGGATCCCAGTTAACTTGCTGTATGTGATATACCCTAAAATCCTAAGAAATGTCTTTATGTTGGTTATTCAATTTGATTTATAATCAGTGAAAATGTCATTGGATATAAATTGGTATCCAAGCCTATAAACACTTGAATTCAAATATATTGTTGTGTTTTTGCTCTTTCTGCTTTTATTTCTTCATTTGTGCTCTTTGATAAATGAGAGCAGCTCAAAGCTGAATCTCATTAGTCTTTGGAGAAATGCAATAAATGGATTAGTGGAATACAACTAAAATCCCTCAAATTAAAATGCTACTGGTCATTATGACAGAGTGCGAACCAAGTGAAGGGATTATTTAACCTGATCCTGAAGACCCAGATGTGAACTAATTCAAGGTCCCATAGTCATTTCCTCAGAATGAAGCCCAACTCCCCAGCCTGTAGGTCATTATCTCAGTGGCTGAAAGGGAGTCTGTCCACACGTCCTGGCTGCTGGACAATCATTTTCAACTGCGCCATTCCACAGGAAAAACATTTCATAAATTCAGGTGAACTAATTATGAAGAAAATCACCATGCCAACAGCCCTGTGGACACAAATCTGAGGCCTCTGACACTGTATCACTAGATTCCCTCAAAGTTTCCAAAATAATTAAATTTATTCTGGAAACATATTACGCTCAACATAAAATCAGGCCCAACATAAGAGCTCTAAGAGGCTTTTAAAGATGGTTACCTAGCAACCTACTCATGGGCATGACATGAGCATTATAGATCATTATGTATTGCTTGTGTAAGTGTGAGACATGGCTTACGAAGAGTGTTAAGAAGGTCTTCAAAGTGACTGGTGCCTAGTAATATAAAATTATGAACATGTATTTTAAGAATTACGTATTTTAAGTATTGTTTTCATATAGTTTCTGAAGGAATGATGTGCAGGCATTATGAATGTCTAACAAAGGGTCCTCTGTTTAAAATCCTACAAAATCTACTTGAAATATATTTTTAAAATATGGAGTTTAATGTATGTAATGTTCCGATAATTCTGCTACGTGAGGACTGCTAAGTATGAGTAGTAAGTTTAGGGCAGATTTGTCCTTCGTTATGGAATATTAAAAGTGTGTTTTTTTTTTCCCAACTGAATGCTAGTATATTAGCCTAGCAGTTTTCAGCATTTTCTCTAAGCACCCCCACATTCTAAGTTACAAGCTTAATCATTACTGGCAGTGGAGGTTATAAATCAATTAAATGTCATATATGCGCACACACACTTTTTTTGAGTTTTACCATTATATTTCAAAGGCAATGTCTAAAGATATACGGAACAAACAAAAAAATAAGAAAAGCAACGTAGCCGGTCAATGAATATCACCAATTGGCATGACATTACGTTAGCTGTTTGTCTTTTACTCTGTTAATTATTTTATGGTAAGTTGCCAGGGCTTCTACTTGCCCTGTTTTGTGAAGGTAAACCTCAAACTATCACAAACCCTGCTTTGTAACTGTGTGTTATGTTTGCCATTACATTCGAATAATATTATCCTCTCCATACGGATTCTCCTTGTGAAGAATTAATACTGGCGTGGCATTTAGATATAAGTTCCTCTCTTCCTCTTAAAAACAAATAAATGAGTTTGTTTAATGGGCTTTAACTGCTGCATAAAGGAGAGGAAAAAAACGTATTGTTCAGTGCGTATAGTCAGAAAGGGAACTGCAATGACCCAAAGCTGGTATTGAGGTGAAATAAGACAATGCACTACTTACGATAAAGCACATTTACTAGGCCATACTAGCTACTGCCCTGTGTTTAAAATGAAATAAAATTGATAAGATTCTAGTTCAATAACCGGCAATGTTTCATAAAGATATATGGTCAATGTGCTCTTTCTTCTGGGTCTTGCAGTGCATTTCCGCTCAGATGCTAACATACAGGTATACAACTGGGATTTGCCTCACATTTAGGTGATGAAACAGGCAACCAGAGAAGCAAAAAGCATTACAGTGTAGTATCTGACGCCCCCACCCAATTCAGCACACACATATACACAGAGGTGATGAAACTGAATTAAAATGCTTTTTCACACAGTTCATTTATAATGAAACACCATCTGCAATCTGTAACAGTGAAAGCCCTTGACTGCCTGTACCAGCAATCACACAACACAGGTACTCCTGCATGGTGAATCCTGTTTGCTGCAGGTTGCTATAATCTGCACTGTATGGTACGGGAAATGTGAACTGTAGGACTGACCGCTGAATCCAGCCTTTAAGCACATAATACGTAACATATCCTGCGCTGTTCCTCTCTGTTTGTTCTCTTCATCAGACTCATCACTACTTCAGCACAATTAGAACCCCCCCCCCCCACACACACACACACACACATGCACACACACACTTTCTGGGTTTCTAGGAGACTGCATGGTTATCTATTATTCCTGAGAGTGAGTAAGAAGCAGGTTATGTAATCAATCTTTGGGGCTTTTGAAATCATAATATTGAACTGGTGTGTCAGCTTTGCCATTGGGGTGATTCATTTTAGCCGTTTTACATGTACGATTTCCCTACAAGAACAACATTGATTGCCTGTGTGTGCATCTGACACAATTTCCTCCCCAATTGTATTTCATAATTCGAACCTGAAAAAAGTGTATTAATTTAATGGAGGTAGGTGGTGGCTGCACAGCACCAGTGAATAAATCTCTGGTAGTATCACCCACAACCCCCACATCAAGACCAGACATCTACTCAGCACATACTAATGAATTGCAATATGAGAGTACTCTCTTTAATTAACCGTGAGAGGGTGAGGAGACGTATGTTCCTGGAGTGTCCTGCTGCTGTGTATAAACAAACAAAGAAGCAAATAATAATAATAATAATAATAATAATAATACAGCAGGAGAATTCTAAGCACACGTTCTGTTTCTAAGCGGCACCTTGAAATGCACTTAGCTTCACTGTTAACTTGGCATGCACACATAGTACGCTCCACCATTGAGTTTCTGGTCACATTCTGCTTTCAGGAAACGTTATTTTATGCCCATAAGAAAAATCAAGTCCTCAGAGCCACGCTAACAAAAGTCATGTTCCTTCTCACATTAAAGATTTACTGCAGTGGGAGTATGTTTGAAGGTGTTCCAGCCTCCCAAATAAGCAATTCCACGTCTATCGCATTAAATCAAATTTCAATACCCAAATTTTATAGTCTTCAAATGTTTCCACTCGTTGGGAATGAAATTAATTTCAGCCATATTACTAGATGTCATTTCGTTGTGACTTTGCGGAGAGGGGAAAAAATGCCAAGACCAGGAAATATTTTATAAAAAAAAAAAATCTGTATTCCAGCTGCCTCTTCCTGTACTAACTATAATTCCTTACTGCATATACTAAGTCGAGTTTAGTGTTTAGCTGGATGGAGGGCTTGCTGAAAAAACGCATTACCTATATTAAACATTATCTATAGTCTTATTTGCTCTGATTGGACACCGTTAAGCAACTATGTAATTTGTCTGTTTAATTTTGTACGGCATCTCGCTTTGCTTTATAAATTCATATTAAAAGCCTTTTACATTGAGAACAGTTAAGTTAGTTAAGAAGGACAGAAGTTCAAAACCGGTGCGTTTTTTCTTCTCCACACTAGATCATCCATAATTTATTATTTCTATTATCCCCCCACTAAATCGAGTGCGCAATATATTTTTATGGTGCTTCTACATTTATGTTTAATGAGAACTGTAAGGAGTATTTATGCGCCGGGCGACACGGCAAACAGCACCACCGTCAGCTGTCGAAGAGGCGCGGCCATTACGTACCATTCAGGAGGCAGTTTGGCGCGCTGGCCGAACGAGCAGAACGTACGTACGTAACAGTACAGCCGTGAAAATAATCTCAAGGCGGAAGCAGCCCACTAGCAGGAACAGATGTGAATATCAACTCCCACATCAAATGGTTACTGGAGACATACAGCGTCGACGCAGTAGTGACTCGCCTGCAGTCCACACCCTGCCCGTATCTCACTGTGGCATCTTAATGACCAGTAAAACTATTATACCGAATAACTCTATGATTGCCCAAAACTGTGGGTAACATTACTGATACAGAAATAATAATCTCTTTGAAAAAGATACACGATTTCCTGGTGAAACACCAGTCTTTCACACCTGATGAACTTTTTGAACTTATAACCATAGTAAATTTTAAGACCTGCACAGAAATTGAGTACCATTCATGAACTGGAAAAAAAAACTCACAGAATTTCCCCCCGGGACCTATAAAGTCCCCCTTCATTTCGTGACAGTGTTAAAGATTAAGATGAAGAGCCATCATTGCACTCAGGACAGTGTGTTTGTGGTGTGTTTGTGGTGTGTGTACGTTCTCCCCTGTCACACGGGTTTCTGCCTGGTAATCCAGTTTCCATGCTGACATCCCAAAACCTGCCGCAGGGTGAACTGGCATTACTGTGCAGTGCGTGTCAGTCTGAGTATCTTGCAACTGACTGGCATCCCATTCAGGCTGACCCCTGCCCAGTGCTGGATGAAAGGCTGAAATATAGTTCGATTGGCAGATAATTAAAAAATCTCACATTCTTATATAGGCTTATATTTTAAGTGAGTTACCAAACAATATGTGTGTGTGTGCGTGCCTGCATGCGTGTGTGTGTGTATATATATATATATATATATATATATATAAACTCACAGACAAAGTAACAAACTACTAACAAGTAAATCATGCATGTCCACAGAGTGCAGAGTACAACAGGGATCTTGGGGAAAAGAACATCAGATATAACCCAGACCAGCTCGCCAGCTCTTTTGAACAGACAGAAAAGCATTTCTCCATAGAGCTGTTCTCGCTTTAAGCCTGCAGGATACGTTCTAGCAGGATTCCACTGTTACCCCACCCCCAAAAACATCACCCCCTGGAGCCATGGTGTACCCCATGGGGGACTTCTGCAATGGGTCTCCACAAAAACATTTGCATACTACAGTATGCTTATAATGAATTTCAGAGCTAAACATATACACTCCTTCACACATGTGCAAGCATACTTGTGCAAAAATCCTGTTAAGCAGTGCTTAGTGTAAAGATTAGCATATGCAATGGATGCACATCTTAATCAGTATGTGGTAGGTGTGGTTGGCTTAATAAGAGAACACAGAGGGTCCTGCCATGGTGTTTGAACTGGCACTGGGTGTGTTTAACGTGACCTCCTCCGTGTCTCCATTTACTGTGTCATTATTCAAAGTGAATACGAAAGCAGCAGCCTGAAGGACTTGTGTTTAAACAAAGGAGGAGAGACAGATTATGAATGTTAAAAACCCTAATTTCTATTACGGTTCCATTATTCTTCTGTTAATCACAGATTGCCTTTGTCCTTGCTGTTGAAGTAGAGCTCGCTCATACAGTATTCATATCCATTTTAAAAAGGAATTGGCAAGGCTATCACTGATGTTTAATTTATGGAAGATATTTCCATTCTGTGATGACTCACAAAGAAATGCACTGGAGTAACTTATATTTTAATCAAAATGCATGCAGTTGCCACTCTCCCCCCCCCCCCCTGCCACACACACAAAAGTCAAGGTGTCAAATGGGGGGGAAAAAGAAAAAAGCTAACGTTCCGCATTTTTTATTTTGCCGAGCATTGACAAGGTGGCGAGTGTCATTTCTGCCGTCAGGCCCTTCATTGTACCACTAATATTCATCAAGTGTGAGGGGATTTAATGCATATTGATTACTCTGGGGGCCAAGAGGTCTAGTCAGGGGGAAAGCTGCAATTAAAGTATTTTCATTATCCATAAACAGCACCTTTCGACAGCTGGGCAGCGGGCTGAAGGTTTTACCCCCTGGATTGACTCAAGTTCAAACCCGGTGCCTTTATTTCAAGGAGGCGCATTCAACAGCCCCCTGCCCAGCGTGCAGTGTCACGGTCAGGGGCGTAAGTGGCATCCATGTGACCTGAGAGATGCTACAATGTCCTTTTTCTGGCTTAATTTTTATTCCCAGTGCTTAAAGAAAATTGTCTCAGGTACAATTTAGGCTCCTGCAAATGTCTTTCATGCCACTTGATAACCGTTGGGTTTAATACGACGTTTATCCAACTTCCATAATCACATGTACGGTAAAGAATCACGGTAAGCCTGGGGGCTTTGCCAAGAAAGGCAGGGTACAGGACATGGAGACACTGTGGGCGGGATACGGATTCACTGCGTGGCTCACACACTATGGGAAACTTAGGAAGAGCGATTTTCAAAAACCACATGTTTAACTTGCAGGAACCGGCGAAGAACATGGCAACTGCACTACACTGAACTGCACATGCACACAGCCAGGGGGCAGGACTGAAACCAGCCTGGAGGTGACACCCAATTGTACTTCCCACTGAAAAAACACAATCATGCGTTAAATATTTTGTACCAGAAACAATATAAGGAATTGACACAGTGCCCATTATATGAATGTGCAGATTACTTTGCCATTGCTCCTAATTAAAATGCATAGCATTCTGTGTCCTCTAAAAATCCATTAAGGTAAATTATTAATATTTTAAAAAGCACACAGAGATACTTAAACATTTAAATGATTGCAATGTAAATATAATTAGCAGGCTCCCATACCACGCGCTCTGGTCGTCAGTGACACTGGGCTGCAACTCTGTCCCGCTTCTGCGTTCTGCATCCCGGTCCTGCTGACCTCTCTCCTGCTAGCTTATGCGATTCACCGCAGTTTAGGTGCACTGTCTATTAATAGCCGCAGGAAGCCAGTAAAGGGCACTGTATCCTATTTAAGAGAAAACAAATTGTGTTGACTGTGCATTATTATTCTGCGTGAGCAGTCTTTCTGTTCTGGTTAAAGGGACAGAATGGAAGGCATCTTCATGGGAAAACTCTACATAGAAAAGTATTTGTCCTTTTTGCTGTCAGATGACGATGTAAACATATGTGTCCACAAAACCACTAGTGGACAACTGGACCCACAGAACACAAACAAGTTGGCTCGAATGTTAATTAACTAGTGATTCTGGGAACCAGGTCCAAAACTCACAGTGGTTAAGATTACCATATGATGTCAATCTCTGAGAGCTTTAATTCACTTCTCATTGGGTACTTTATTGATTCCCATTGGGCCAAACCAAGCAGTGATTGACAGATAGCATGTGATAATCCAACCAATCGTGAGCCCCTTTTCACTCACCACTACTACTAACCATAGTAATAACAGACTAAGCCAGTAGAGCCTTGGCAATCAATTATAATCAATTTAAGGAGCATTTGTGGGTATTATTTTTGCATCTTTTTTTTGCTATTAATGAACTAGACTGAATTAAATGCTTTTTTTTAACAATATAATGCATTACGTTTGTTCAACGTGCGGGTGAAACGAAAATTATTTACATTATAAATATGCAATTCAGTCCATTATTTTGGAACAGATTATTCTGTATTAAGTCTGTTGAGTCATTCCCAAATCCTACATTTGGCATTCAGTAGGAAAAACATTCGGTCTCTGTAGTCCTGCACATGGGTAGTTTTGATTTACTGATTTCACTTTCTGTATATATTAATTCCTATGTGGTAAATGAAGGATGGTCGTGATGATCTATGAAGACTGGTGGGTTACTGGTAGAGAATGGGTTACGGTCTTCTGTGAATCTACGGCAAACGCCCATCATAGAGTTTATGATACACTATATTTATTTAGCTGAGACAAGGTCAAGTTCAATGAGTCAAGCGGACGCCTCGCCCTCCAGCCATGTCACTCGAATAAAACTGAAGCTCCACGTCTCCAGGCAGATCTGTTAAGGGGGCCATGGACTCTGGGCCTGTTTATATCTGAGGTTATTAAGGGCATATTTCTCCGTCTGACACTCTGGGTTTTGGAGTGGGGGTGGAGGTTGAGGTTCTGTGATCACTACTGGTGGGACAGATACCAAGATCTGACATTTTATACATTACTGGGGCCATCTCGTGGAGCAATACGTTGTTTTCCCCAGATTTCCTGCCCCCCCAATCGCCTGACGTGTCTGTTTTACCACCGTGGTGGGTTTTTTACCCCTGAAATGCTGGCCAGGCAATACAGCAGACCATCACCCTTGATCTGGCTGGGATCAAGGGCTCGTTTCAATCATGGTGATGCCAGGCTTTATATCGCACAAGTTCCAGTGATTTTCATTAGTGCCAAACAATGGCAGAGACGAGGAGAACGGCGGCTCCTCCCAGCTCCCAGGGGAGTCATGTAGATACAATTTAACAATTCTTTCACTGCTGCATCAATCACAGCCAATATGACGACCTCTTTTGTGACGTCCGGATGCTGTAAACACAGCTGCAGCAGCGGGTTTGGGGGGGGGGGGGGTCTTCCAGCCTGTCCTTAGACCTGGAGGACACACTGTAGGAAAATGACACTATTCTTTGCCTCTGCCTCACAGTGAGGGGGGGGGGGTTATCTTCTGTATATGACAAGAAACATGCATGACCAAAAAGAATAAAATAAAAATTTCCTGTCTAATATGAAGGAACAGTGTCTCATGCAACTGGTGATGCCTTAACTTAACTTATATTTTTTCAAATAAAGAGCCAAAAATGAAAAGCGCTACAGTACAAGAACAGGTGCGAGAACACAAACATATAAGAAGCGACTGATCTGGGAGTGGGTCAGTGATATGAAGTGTAAAAACAACCAAAGGTGCCCATATGTGATGCAGTTCAGATGCCACTCCAGAGGCGACCTTTGACCTTGGCTTCTATGGCCCACCTGCCATTGGCTGGCGCTGACTGCAGTGCTGTGGAACGACACGCTCTGCTTCCTTCTTCTAAACCCTGCAGCTAACCTGCAGATCTACACTGGTTTAATTCGGTATCTCAGGGACCTGCTTAATTCGTACCATTTAAATGCTTTTTGCTTTTCAAAATGTCATTTGCTATAATCAGGGATTGTCACCCTGTCCATACATGGACAAACCAGACAGTGGAAAGACTCGTACGTGTCTGTAGCAAATCGGTTTGGTTGAGAGAGAAAAAAAAACTGGATAAGCTACCCTTTTAAATACCAAGTCCACCGTAAAAATTGCATTTCGATCACAATGTCTGTCAGAATTTGCTATGGAATTGACCCCAGAGTATAATTATAAAAATCTGGAATACATACAATAAAAAAACTACACGCAGGATAGATATCTATTTTCTATAACCATTTGGAATGAACATGTGTACAGTACATAAATACACGCAACATTTAAAATATATCTGTTAAAACAGAATGTTTCAGTAACTGCTCTTTGGCTTGAAAATGATAGTTGCTTGTTTTGTGCAAACTTAATCCAACTAACTGGAGCGTGATTATTTAAAGGCCAATGGAACAATGCATGTCTAGCTAAAATAAAACAAAGGGAGATTCTATATATATGTATATAATCCCATCATGTGTCAATGGAGGCAGGGCAGGAGAGTTGTCACAAAGTAACAGGTCAGGGCCATCACTGTATGTTTTATCTTGCACCTTTCTGTTCATTGGCCGGTGGTGCCTGGCAACAGTGACTGGCCAATCAGGTTTTACAAACACATGCACACTGCTGCTGATATTTTAAGGAGCTTTCTAGGTAACAAGAGGTTGGAAAGTCTTAGCCAAGAGATGTACATATCTACACACATAGATATTGTGACGTGCAGGCCAGCCCACTGGGAGCAGTCATTGATCAGCATCACATAGGAGCAGTCATCGATTAACATCACGTAGGGAGCAGTCATCTTTCAGCATCACGTAGGGAGCAGTCATCTTTCAGCATCACATAGGGAGCAGTCATCGATCAGCATCACGTAGGAGCAGTCATCGATCAACATCACGTAGGGAGCAGTCATTTTTCAGCATCACGTAGGGAGCAGTCATCGATCAGCATCACGTAGTGAGCAGTCATCTTTCAGCATCACGTAGGGAGCAGTCATCTTTCAGCATCACGTAGGGAGCAGTCATCTTTCAGCATCACGTAGGGAGCAGTCATCGATCAGCATCACGTAGGGAGCAGTCATCGATCAGCATCACGTAGGGAGCAGTCATCGATCAGCATCACGGAGGGAGCCGTCATCTTTCAGCATCACGTAGGGAGCAGTCATCGATCAGCATCACGTAGGAGCAGTCATCGATCAGCATCACGTAGGGAGCAGTCATCTTTCAGCATCACGTAGGGAGCAGTCATCGATCAGCATCACGTAGTGAGCAGTCATCGATGAGCATCACGTAGGGAGCAGTCATCTTTCAGCATCACGTAGGGAGCAGTCAGAATCATGTAGGAGCAGTCATCGATCAGCATCACGTAGAAGCAGTCATCGATCAGCATCATGTAGGCAACCAGCAGGCTCGGTTTCCTGACTTCCCTCACGGGCAGCTTCGGGGCAAACAACACATGGCTGCAGGCTGCTAATTGCCCCGAACAGAGGGTGGGATCATCTTTCCTGGCTCAAAGCCCGCACTGGGGAAATGGACGGAGAGAAAGTAAATGGTAAAAGACTGAATTATACATTTTCCTCGCACTCTAATACACACCCCGGAGGATGAGCACTGTGAAGGGGCCGCCCTCTCCCAAACAGCCTCTCAGGGCCGGAGCACCCGTGCTCAACCATTCGGAGTAAGAGACGCAACCTCAGCTACTCGTTGCCACAACTCCAGTGTATTTCTCCATATTCTCCACATCACTGCTTCCCAACCCGGTCCTGGGGACGCACAGACGGTCCACGTTTTTGCTCCCTGCCAGCTCCCAGTAAAAATGTAGACTGTCTGGCAGGGAGCTTGGAGGAACCGAAAACGTGTACCGGCTGTGGTCCCCCGAGGACCAGATTGGGAAATACTGCTCTGAATAGATCTCATCCATCCAGGTACATTTGCCTGCACTCTCGCCTCCCCTGCCTCCTTGTTCATCACAGAAGGGATATATCACTTTCAGGCGCTCAGAAGGTAATTTGTTCAGAAGAGACAAAGCATGGCCAACTATTTAATATAGCTGTATAATTTCAGTCAAACACATAACAATGATGTCCTTCCTGAAACTCGAACCAGCACTATTAAAAAATCAAGGCCTAAATGATTAAATACCTACTTGGCATTTCTTTTGCTTGTCTATCTGTGAGCTGTCATCTTTTAAAAAAAAAAAAAAACGGGAAACTTGAACATGACAGCCAAAGATCGGCTACTTACTCAGCTATTTACTGAAATGTACGCCGTAGGGTGAAAAATGTGAGTGGAACGAGACATCATGTCATGAGGTATAAGATCACCTTGGCCTGCCTCAGCTACCCTGCACTTCATGAACTTTCTGCAAAACGACATGTTAAGAGGCCAAATAGGAGCACTGTCAGGCTGTTCTGCTCTCGCTTTGTGATGGACTTTCTTCACTGTCTTCATCCAGTGACCCTAAACACTGAATTGGGGAAGGTGATCTCACTTCGTGTGGGTGCCATTTTCACATCTACTGACATGATCCACAGTTTATAAAGGAGATAAAGGTGTTATTCACCCAACTATATATCAAGCAACACTAGGCTACTGGTGGACAGCAGAAGCATTGAACGGGTCAATTCCTGTGGAAGTCCTAACTCCTGCTGTGCGTCACATGACATGATGTATCCAATAAGCAGACTGAGCACCAACTCCCATAAATATTTTAAACAGATAAGACTAGAGGGGCAGGTTCTCTTATTCGACAACATCACAGGCACAAGCTGGAGACACAGATACATAAGAGATGTTTTTTCTTTTATTAACCTATTGCCATTAACATTATCTCAGTTATTGTGTCTAGAGAGGAAAAGCCTGGCGACTGAAGGAAGGAAGCCCAATCCAAAAATAGTGGCTCTACCCCATTTCCGTCCAGGCTACAGCCAGTGCATTTTATTAAGCAGAGTTCACCAGTCCACAGCTGAACAGGACAGAGGCCTGGAATGTCTCCTTTCCATAGATTCACATTTCTTGTCTTCTATTATGTGAGGCAAGTAGAGAGAGAAAGGGGAGAGAAAGGACAGAGAGAGAGAGAGAGAGAGAGAGATAGTGTGTGTGGCTATATTAATGTACTGCAATCTCTCTTCAAGCAAAACAGAAAACACTCTTCCAGTCACAATACCCACCAAGTCTTTTCAATTATTTACATCCTGGAACCACCAGCATAAAAACAACCCTGGTTTGTGCAGAATGTGATTCATCCTCACCGGATTCATTTGCATGCCAGCAGAGGGGCGTAGCTACACGGCAAACAAAAGAAAAGATGATAATCAGGATGGTTATGATTTTGTGAGCCGTAAAACTAATGAAATGCTTTCCATCCCCTCACACGTCTCATTTAATTTTCCCTTCGGTCCCTCTTTATGTTCCTTCCGTTATGCTGTTTTGCTTTACAGTCTTCTCTTCCCCTGTTGTCAGTCCTCCATTCGAGGTCCCTGCTGGCAGTCTATATGGCCATATGAAGCTCTCTCCATCTCTCTCTCCTCTAATCTCATGTGGAGGTGGGGAGGTGTGGCTATGGGGATAGTCTGAGGTAAGAGGTCGGTGGGTCACGATCCCAGCCATTCACCGTTCTGGGTAACAGTACGCACCTTTGTTTGCGGCCGCTACGTTTGTTGCGACTGCACTGCGGCCCGCTGCACCTGCCTGCACGGCAGAGGCCTCGCTCATAAAAGCGGCCTCGATTTGTGCCGCCTCCTCCCACAACTGGCCCCAGCAGCAGCTGTTCTCCTGACCGTTGGCCTTTTTCCGTTGAATGATCCAGCCGGAGAAGAATGCTGTTCGTCATCTGAGGAAGATACAGCCTTCTGATACCACCACAAATATTTAAGGGCTTTACGGGCTCATGAATAAGAGTGAAAGCATCTAAAAAACAGAAACTGTATATTACTGAGTGCATCATAAATCACCGGCAATGTCGCACTGGCTACTGCAAAGCCTTCCATCACTAACGCCATAAAAGCGAAGCTTGTCAATGTAACGTTTAAACGATTCCCTGTAATCTATAAGCACTTCTGGTGGGCTTTTGGCTATTCACTTGTAGACTACAAAATTAACTGCCTTGGTCAGTTAGAAAAATAGAAAAAAAAAAAAAAACCTGAGGCTATAATAATGAAAAGATGCAAATGAAACCGACACCATGAAGCAAATTCACCCTGTACTGAATAAGTGGTTATGGAAGGTAGATGCATGAATTGTGCAAATCTAAATCAGCTCGATTCCGGGCCGTAATGCAATGAAACAAACTTAAACTCATTTTCTTTGTTAAAACTCGTTTTCTTTAAACAGCATGCAAAATCCATGATGGAAATAAAACACACACACAGCGACTTTGTTTTTGACCGATGAACCCTTTGTAGTTAAACAGTTCTATATAGAAAGTCAGGAATGGAGGAAAATTGCAGTAAAACACACAATTACAGCTGTCAATGAAATATGTTGGTGTTTTGGTATGTATATGTTATATAAAGATTGCTTTTCCATTCATAGACAACTGTGCTGAATTTACTGCTACATTGCAAATATACAGATAAGAATCTTTACCTCATACAAGATGGATTCAAAAATAAACTGAGGGAATTCTTCCCCCAAAAATGTTCTGATTTCTATCAAACTTGCAAATTTGCATCACAACAGCCTTTCAGAAACCCAGCCATATTCCATCATCTAACCGTACCGTTCACATGGGACTACAGCAATGTAATCCCCTCCCCAACCCACACAGGTAATCCCAACCCCTCCCACACCCCCAACCTCTACATTTTCTAGAATTACTGGATGGATCAAATGGAAATGTGAAAGCCAACAAATGTGTTTTTACTTGAATGCTATGAGTCTGAGTTGCGACACGTGAGCAAACTCTGAAACTACATCTATATCTTTATATCACATTCCACTTATATGCCAGTTTGCCATCTTTTCCCACCAATTAGGTGGTTAACTCTATTTGTGTAAGTAGTAATGTCTATGTATTGAAATATTATTTATATTATCCTTAAACTTTATATGTTTAAATAATTATATTACTTTCTCATTTGCAGTATCAATCATATAATGGTAGGAACTGTACCAGACACATCAATGATATGACTATGTAACTACCATATATGTCATACAGACACATACAGACCCCACTGTAGTTTTATATATCAAACGTTACTGCTGCCTAGATTGTTTGTATTTAGATTGTTTGTTCACACAATAGACTCACTTAGCGAGCAAAAAAAAATCTGCATAAATGTACCAGATTGCAAACTTGTGAAAACTAAACACTAACAAACAAACAAAACATTGTTATAGTAGCATTTTAACTTTAAAAATAAGCATTCACATATTTAGCACTGGACGGGTTAAGGTGAGCATGCATACAAATGGGAAAGTAGCTGACGAAACAATGATGACGATGTATTCATGGACGGCCCTGTCACCCCTTCTCCCATAGCTACTACTCCCACATCCCCAATCTACAGTAGGCTTGGGCAGCATCTTGGGTGATGCTTCAGTTTTGGGCCTATCTGTCACAAAATCTAATTAGGTTCAGTTCTTCACCCATAGAATGTTTCTGCAAAGTGTGAAAAAGATTTATAAAATATTTTTTGAGTTATCACTTTATCGGGCTCAAGAAAACTGCCATTTTCTTTGCTATCACTATGTGGCGATGCTTCAATTTTAGTGCGATCTATCTCAGCATTGAATCACTTTCAGAGGTTACACAGACAATATGTCTGCTAAGTTTCAAAAAGATTTGTCAAATATGAGAGAGATGAACTCTCTTACATTTTCCATTGGATTAATCTAAAGCATGATGCCAATTTCACAGTACAACTTTGATCAGGTGTCTGAGGTGAACATGGAACACCAAAGAAAATTAGGCATATATCCATCTGATTTTCATACTGTCTTTTAATGAATCAATGAATTTTAACTACAATTTGACGTGTAGTGGTGACAGAAGTCAAGTCTGTATACAGGCTAGGGGTGGTGCCCCCCAGGCCTGCTGTTCTTCCACATCACCCTGAGGAAAAAGTTTTTCAAAAATTCTGGTATGCACTGTACAAAATACTGACCTGTTTAATTTTTCTGTTACCCGTGGTACTGTGTTAATACTGTGGCATGTTTGTAGATAGCAATTAACATGGAGCACAGGTTAGTTGACTAAGCCTAAAACCCAATTCCGAAAATAGAGGAAAGTACTTGAGCAATTGGATCAATCTGACCACAACGGTAACCTGTAAGCAGACGTGAACTTTTAGCTTTCATGAAAAATCTAATCTTCTCGTATTCCCTACCAAAAACTGGCTGTATGATTTGCCACTTGTATTCATCTAAAGAAGTTGGAACGGATGTAAAAAAAAAAAAAACTGACACTTTCAAACTTTTTCTACAAATAGGCCTAAGAAGCACTCATTCCTCCATTCACTTTGAAAACTGCTTATCCAGGTGTGGCTTAAGAAGCAGCCAAGTCTCACTCTGAGGTGATTAGCTCCGTCTTTATAACTCATGTTTAAGGGGGGAGAAAAGAGAAAATTCTGATTTCTCACCATTACATCAGCAAATACGTTCAGCTGTAGTCAAAAGCTCAAAAATATCTTGCAACGGATCCTATGATTGCATGAGAGGAGAGGAAAACAATTATGGAATAAGGCATTTTCCTCCCCTGAAGCCTCCTCCTAACACTGCCTTTCAAACTCAGCTAATATACATATATAATGTAGTAATATTCATATTGCAATTACATTACAGCACACTGAGATATTGCACCACCTATAAATGTTTTTTTTTTTTGTATTTATTGATGTCATGCTTCACTGCCAATGTATATTTCCTGTATCTATAAGAATATACTGAAGTTTACTTCAGGATTTATTCAATTTCTGAGCGCGGCCTGCTGTCATAGCTTGTGCTTTGAGATAATTCTGTTTATGTAGATGAGCGTTGTTAAAAACATAATGGATTTCTCATGCGAGCACGATAAAGGGATGAAAGGCATAAACAGCCGAGAGCAGAGCCTGAGATTGTGGGCAGCATATGGCTCCCAAACAACCAATACCATATGGACACATATGGACAACTTTTCAGACTCTATTCCAGTCACTGCCCTGAGCTGGAGGCAGGCCATTCGGTTTCAGAGAGAGAAACCTGTGATTGATTCTGAGTGCATGTTCAGAAAGGGCTGGTTCATCATTGCCGTCCCACAGGTTCAGTCAAACTTTTCAGCCTGATTTAATAATACATGGCAAACACATAATACATTTCTCTAAAATCATGGTCTTGTTGCCTCACACCTCCAGGGCTGATAGGGTTCGAATTCTGCATCAACTCTAGGTGTGTGTGGGGTTCACATATTTTCTGTGAGCCGTGGGGATTGCAGTCAGGCTACTGGGTGTCCATAAGCCCCACGATGGAGTAGCATCCCACCCAGGGTGTCCCCTACCCTGTTATCTATGCTGGCTGAGATAGGCTCCAGAGCCCCCATGACCCTGTTCTGGGCAAGTGGTTGGAGGATTGATGGATATCAGATCTACATGCAGTCCTATCATATGTACATAAATGAGCCAAAACAAATGCCAGGCAATGAAAATCTAGCCCTGATGACTTTTAGACATTCATCAGGCTTCTCGACAGGCTTAGAGTTCTGCGGGGGCAGTTTCACAGTCTCCTTAAATGAGCAGCTTATCAGGCAACACGCACAAAGGCTCCATGATGGACACATGACTTAACGTTGCGTAACACTATACGGTACAAAAAATTACATAGTGAGGCACTTGTTTCCTTAGTTGAACTAAAAATACATGATCAGAAAATTCTTCAGATCACATTTATTGTTCTAGTTCCTTTATACTGGGCCCTTTTGCAACAGACATCCTTAAATCCCAGGAGAGGTGCCAATTTCAGGTGCAGAGAGTAACATTCCAGATCATGACTTACTTTCAACCAACCAGTTGAGCATAAAGAGTCACAGTCACAGAGGACTCAGCTGGTTGGTTGAAACAAAATCTTGGTCTGAATTAGTCCTTTCTACACCTGAAATGTCCACCCCTGAATCCCACTATGTTTTTGTTGCCTATGTGTACGTTGTCATGTATATATTACATTAAGGGGATCAAATGTCCCCACAATATAATGAAAACATGTTATTCTGACGTCGCGGGGAGCATTTTTCCAGGGGAAATTCAATTTTATAAATATCTGTGACTGCAATCAAAAAAATAAAAATGCCAGAAGACATATTTTGTTTGGTTACTGATGGGCAAAGTTAGAGCTGGGTAAGGGTCTTTAGAATGATTAGCATTTTCCCCATAGAAATGAATGGAGAGTCCCCACAATGATATAATTATAAACCTCTGTGTGTGCATGTGTGTGTGTGTGTGTGTGTGTGTGTGCATGTGTGTGTGTGTGTGTGTGTGTGTGTGTGTGTGCTTCAAGGACAGTGAGATTTGACTCTGGGAGTACATGGATACTCTGTGACTTATTTCTCCTTGCAGAATTGTGTTCATTTTCCTTCCTATTCCGAGAATGGGATGCTGCTCTGGGCTCCAGAGCCAATTCCTCGGCCCTTGACTAGACAGCAATGAACTGGATTGCAGCAGCATGGCCTCTTGACTAAATTGGACCCCTGGTTTAATACAACATCACTCATGTAACACACAAACACACTGCAATTTCACTCTGGCATTGCTGCTTACAACTGCAAGCTCTTAAAAGCAAACAGTGCTCATGCTGTAAAAACTCTATGAATATATTTAGCTGGCAATGTCCTGATTTATGTTCACATGCCCATTTAATCACAGCCCTCTCATTGAAGGCTTTTCTGTTTTGCGGTATTAGTTTGGGAAATGTTTTATATTAACCAATTTAAATTGTGCTCTCAGCAAAAAAATTCATAATGAAAGTGGGAAATCTTTAAAAAAAAAACAAAAAAAAAACTAGCCCAAACGGCAGCATGTAATTCATTACGATTTCTTAATGCAGCTACCCGTAGGTAAACCAATTTATTTATTTAAATTATGTAGAATGCATTGTGCAAGAGGAGGTAATTTATTTTCAATTATCTGACATGTTCTCACAGGGTCCTGGCATGTCTGTGTTCTAATGTTCCATTGTCAATTATGTCATGCATGCATGTGTGTTTCTATAGAAGTGAGCTCTATATATAGAATGTCTTTCACGGCCGTAATTGTTGCGCACTGCTACACTTTCACTAAGCAGAAATGCACCACTGCATTCCTACCTGAGTGCCACAGTGGCATTTTAGCTTCCTGCGTCCAGGCAGAACATTAAAGCCCCCAACTGACGTGGGGAAACTAGGGACAGAGATGCCCGAGTTTTGGGGCAGAGGTCCGATCTTACAAGGTCCATGTGCACCCAGTGGTGGAAAAAAGCAAGGCAGCTCATTCCACGCCTGGAGAAGGGCTGTGCGGAGCAAGGGCAGATTTTGGGTTTAAGGGGGCCCAGAGGACACTGAACATAAGCAGACAGGCTGGGGTACAGATTGCATTCATGTCCCAAAACATCTTTCCAATTATTATGGCTATTTAGTAAGATCCCAATTCTGCGTAAGACATGGTTGCCCACAATCCTTCTGCATCCGCCACAACATGGAGAGCCAATGATATCTGGCCCTCTAGTTAGGGGGGGGGGGGGGGGGGGGGGGGGGGGGGGGGGGGGGGGGGGGGGGGGGGGGGGGGGGGGGGGGGGGGGG
>JABFEA020000010.1:12294556-12304565 GCA_019775915.2 Cyphomyrus plagiostoma | reverse complement strand
TTTTTTTTTTTTTTTTTTTTTTTTCTTTTTTTACCCCCCCCCCCCCCCCCCCCCCCCGAAAGCCTACCTTCATATTCACTGGGCAAATTACATGGTGCTGATGCAAACCCCACCGCTTGCAACCAGCAAATCATAATCACATGACAGACCAGTGAATTTACTCGCATGCCGGGCGGCCACTACACCGCAGCCTATTCAGCGGCCTTGCGGAGATGGCGGAGCGCGGCCACTAGGGCTGCTCAGGGAGGAATGGCAGTCTGGCTCTCGGGATCGGGGAATACGGTTTCCCATACAGAGGAACTGGAGCTGCCTGACATATGGGGGAGTTTAACCTTGTGGGAGGTGAAGGTGACCATGGAAAGGAGAACAGCGGTCAGAGTGCTGGTGACGGACGCAGACTCGTAATCCGAAGCTTCCTGATAAGAGCCGGGAAGCTTGCTGCTTGTAATGTGAATCGCTCCATTAAAACAAACAATTTGAACTAATATGATTCAAGTCATTGTGGTAAACATATTAGGTAAGTGATGTAATAGCAGTTATCATAGTAACATTTAGTTTGTCGTTGTGCAGGTAGGTCGGATGTGGGTGAATAAAGCTAAAGCACACAAAAGAGCTGTTGCTCTCTCGGAAGCAACTGCTCCCCTCAGTCTCTACTAATCAACTCAGAAAACAATTGTTTAACAGGATAGAGTAATCAAACCTCATTCTCTGTAACACGGATATGAATTCAAATCTTATTTTTTTAACTAACAAACAAAGTACAAAATAAATAATCAGATCCGTTAATACAATAGCAATAATAACTAATAATAATTGCCTCACACCACCAGCACTGAGGGTATATAATATTTTAAATTTGCACGTTCTGCCGTAGCTGTGTGGGTTTTCCTTCACAGTCCAAGTGCCCAGTTTTGTTAAAAGGCTCTTTGTGTGTACTGGCATCCTGCGATAGACTGGCCCCCCCATCCAGGGTGCGCCCCATAATTGTGCCCAATGTCCCTATGATTTTATATTCTGGAAGATGGATTGATAAAAACAAGCACGGGTGGAACATGCCAACCTTGCGCTCAGAGCCAGGGATGCATCCCTGAATGGAGAAGGCCAGGGTTACTGCAACACGTTTTCAAGTCAGCCATTGGTGACAGACAGCACAGGTTCAAACAGCTCCACAAGACTGTGACCAGTGGACCGAATAAACATATTTATTTCAACAGATACCGTGTTGCCTAACGTGTGGCCACGCATACGTGTTCTGAAGGCCTGTTTTTTTTTAAACCACAGAGACTTGTTGGTATGTTTGCTGCAGGTATATGACAACTGTTAATGTAGCATTGACTTTGAAACAGTGCCCATTGCCATTACCTTACCAGAAAACCAGTGCGATTTAAAAGCAGCCCTCCAAGCCAAGCTGTCTATTGGTTTTCAGTCATCCTCCTGCTCATTTTTAGAGAGTAATCCACTTTAGTGGGAGCAGCAGCTGTAAATCAGTAACTAATTGAAGGTCAGCTGTAAGACCTGCGATACTGAGGTGCCTAAGGACCAGGTCTGCCTGCTGCTGAGCCAGATCCTCACCAAAGTGTTCGTTAATTAACTACGCCAACTTTATTGTATATTTATCAATATGATGTCATAATGGGCCTTTGGTCATCAGTCCCTCAAACAAACTGAAATCTATCAGTGCATCTATTTTTAAATCCCTTCCCTGTAAACAAAAATACAATGCGGATAACAAATAATAATACAAAAAACCTCATCAGCTTCTGGAACAGCTAAACAAACAAAACAACCAAACAATCATTGTCACAAACAGGTGTGGCCTATAGCCACTTCTCAGGTGAGGCTGGTTTTTAGCTACTGCAAACACAGTAAATATACTAAAGATTTTTTTCAAAGCATCTAGCAAAATTAACACTCTACTAAACAACACAGAAATGTGCAGTATTTAAAAATATGCTTCTTCCTGAAATTCTTCACAAAACCATTTCATCATATAGTCCTTTCGGGCTCATTCCAAGTCCGGGCTAACAACTAAAACTAGTAAAAATAACTGAGAAAGCTTTTTTCCCTCCGTTAGCTACATTTTATGAACAAACATGGCCATATTTGGTTCTTTCACCAGGATGAAAGGTTAGGTCCACAATTAACAATGTTTTATTAAAGAGAAAAAATCTCTGAAGCTAATCTCCATATAACTACATGTCGTTAGACACTACCCAGTAGGCATCCGGAACCACAGGGTTACAATTTAGATTATGTTGCACAAATCACTGGGTATTTACAATGTTGTACTTCAACGGCCATATTTCAGTTTTATGCTGTAAGCGGCAGTTGTTCTGTTGTTTTATTAGGTATTATTTTTGTTTTATAGAGCAATTTCCTCACAGTGACCCAGTAATGGTGACTCCATTTTCCAATAACCATGAGAGAATTTGTGCTGATGAACAGTGATGAACGCACTGGAGGGCTCAGTGATTAACAGGATTATGGGTTGCATGTGTAATAAATGGTGTATGGCTCTAGATTACACAGGTGTGCTGGATTCCTTTGTTTGACCACTGTGATAATAAAGATGAACTGTTCACACTAAAAGGCAGAACATGGTATGCATGTTGTTTTTCTAGTTTTCTAAAACAAAGATCATAACAGTCAGGCACTACAATCATGTACCGTGAAGATATAAAGTGATGAGTCACATAGAGCTCTGCTACTGTTGACTAACTATAGAGAAGACAAGGAAACAGGGATAAGCGTTTGTTTTTTTCAGAAAACCTAATGATTTTTACACAAAACTATTTCAATAGAGGAATAGCATAGTGGCTTAGACCTCCAGGGTTGTGGGTTTGAATCCCGCCTGTGAGTGTAGTTTGGATCTTTTCCTCATCTTACACAGGTTCCTCACATAGATGTACACTTGGGCCGAATGGGTGTCCATAAGCTGCTCACACAGTATAAACCGGGGGCGCCGTTTGGTCCAATCACTCTGGGCTATAGCCCTGACTATTTTAGCCCAGACTTTCCATAAAAAAAAAAAGATTAAGTTCCAGGTAAACTTGACTTGCCCCTGATCTTTTCAATAGCTACAAATATCCCTGATACAATTATGTTTGTGTATTTACTTTGCAAAGGACTGGGATCCTGTCCAGGGTCTACCCTCACCTATGCTACTTTATGCAGACTCCAGGCCCCCCAGTGACCCCGACCAGGATAAGCAGTTAGAAGGTATATGCATGGATGGATATTTTGTTACGATACTACTGCAGAATTACAGCTCTGTCCTCATGCGGTATTTGTAACTGACAGATTCTGGGTTGCAAGTTGATGTCTTATGGCTGCACCCCGGTCACCCCAAGGAAGACACATTAAAGTGACTCCGTTAGCAGTTCTGCAGAACTCTTCCCATTTAAATGGGGTATATTAATACCCCTGGACTTCTGCCTTCAGATTTTGATATTGGCAGTTCTGGATAAACGGCTGCTACGGAACAGAATGGGACAAACATACTACCATTATTGGGGGGTCAGGCCATCACATCGGTAATGCCTGAAGATGCCTGGTCTTTTATGATTTGTTAATATGTTTCCCTGAACTCTTAATACTATCACTGTAGCTCAGATGCTTGAGCCCCAGGGGTACATTATAACCAGGCTCTGCAGTCTGATGCACATGAAATTCAATTTCACTTTACGCTATACTTTCAGCTACTCATTTATGCACTCATTCCGTATATTGAACATCAACAGTCTATTCGTTTATGATATCCTGACCACTTTCAGCTTATGATAGTCTTAAGTAACACAGGATGAACGAGACGCGTGCTCTGAGCTCCATTGCATTATTGATGCTTCAGTAACAGCTGTTCGCTTGCTTGATAAGTCTCTGCTTTGGTGCACCTTCGAAAGACAAAAGGCTGATCGTTAAAATGAGGCTACACACAGCTATAGAATCCCCAGAAGAGATCCTCTATAAAGGTAACATTGCCTTATATTTTCAACAAGTACTTATATGAGGCCTTTAAAATTCAAATGAATTATTCAAGACCTCTGTACAATTTGAAGTAACTGTTAAGGCTCATTAAACGGACAACTTCCCCTGTATCAGGCTCATATTCTTCTCCTAAATCACAAGCGAGTGCTAACGTTGGGTATGATGCATGATTTAGAGTATTGATCTTTGTTATCGAATCAGTTGCACAGTAATACCAAAATAGCCCTCGTATAAAAATCTCGAACTTTCTCTGTTTGAAGTATCTTGGCTTTGAAGGGCTTAGTGATCAAAGTCAGAACAGGCTACAGAAATCAAGGTGGGTATTTATGATCGTACGGGAGACTCTGCCAGCAAGTCGCCCGCTTCGTTTGCATTGCAGTGTGAATGCTTGGATGCCCATTACTCCTGTGAATGGACGGGCACCTATTGCAATTTTACTGCCATAAACAGTGTATTATCAGGTACCCGGTGTCTGCAGGAGAACTGTTCCACTTCATGCTAAAGAAGCCATTCCTAGCAGGTGTGGCCATGAATTATACTCCCACAGGCCTCATAATGGTCATTTGCATCTTCATTGGCCAGGAAAATTCAATTAAAGCCTGTGTAGCTTTTCATTATTAGATTGCATTAATTTGGTAGCACAGCAAGATCTTACCCAAACAACTTTAATGCTTTGAATGTTATTTACAATTTTATGCTCAAGTATTCAGCAGAAGCGATTAGTTGAATTTATGACCCGTCTAAATAGGACAATGGGAGTCAGAATCTACAACTTGTTTGTCCAGAAGCCAGTTTCTTTACAGCTATGCTGCTACCTGCCTGAGTAGGTCCCCTGGAATTATGAAGCCATCCGTCATCGATCTCACTTGTTAGCATGGCCTGTAAAACTTGTGTGCCTCACTTCTCATCCCCGCCATCTGACAGCCGGAGACAGGTATTAGTGCATTAGCGGTGACGTGAAAATCAAGGAGCACTCTCGTTAATCCTCTATATTTGCACACGACAGATGTGGCTTGTCTCATGGTGCTAGGACACGGTTTTTCCAATCTATGTACACAATGGGTTTCTCTTACCTAACAATGTGTCAGGGACCTTCCAATGTGATGGATCAGTAATAAAACCAAATTAGTAAAATCAGGTCCAGCTAGCTTTGTTAACTTCTAAAACAGGTTAATGAATCTTTATGTTATTTTTACGGAGACCATCTTGTTATGAATTTGCACTATTGTTTCGTTCAAGTTTCAGCAGCAGGGCTTTTTGAATGCCAGCACAGTGTGCCTGTTTCATTCTTGAACACTGGAAGCTCCAGCATTAATACAATAAAATCTAACCGTATATTGAGCCTTGGCAGCCATAATGAATGAAATGATTTACCTCCAGCCCAGAGCAACCTTTCCTAAAAGCTGTTTGTTTATTTATTTATTGCAGAGATTGTAAGGCATCTGCAGTTTAAAAGAATGTTACCATGGTCCCATTGCGTGAGGGGACATGAATAATGTAGTAGTGCATGCTTACTTAATGCATTAATTAACCAGTAACTAAGTGCTAACTACTGATCCCATGTTCGTTCATTAATCAGTCATGGCCCCACCCACACCGCTGGGTCACATCATAAGGAATGGCGACACCATTACACAAGTGCAGCTAATATACTCTCTACAAATATATATTACGATGTCTGCAATATAATAAAGATTGTATGTGTGACTTAGAGACTTCTTGTAGTTTCCTATAATTATAGTCATAATACTAAAGTGTAACTAATATATCACAGCCACAATTCTTTTTAAAGGATTTTTTCGGCACTGAGTAACACACATATTCTATGCAAACCAGTTAATGTTATTGGAATTAAGCTGTGACACTTCAACGGTTTGTATATCACCTGGGGTTTATGACCATATATAGCTGTAATATAATCAGCAGATTGTATTGGCTACTGCATAGCTTGGACATCTAAAGAGTAACTAAATCGCATTTATAATATAAATCATTTTTAGATTGTATTATCATTAGTGTGTGTGTCTGTGTAGGCCATACACACACACACACACACACACACACACACATTATATATAATATGTGTGCATAGCCCATACATCACAGGGAGGGATTATATTTCATTCTTTAAGGGCAATTCAGATCGTAATCATGTGGCCTGACTCGCACACTCTTAATTATAGATTTTTTTTCTCCACATGATCGATTCCAAGAAAGCCACATTAATATAGCACGTACATTGTACCATATTAAATATTTGATACCCATTAATTTTATATGATTAATGTCTCAGAAAGAATTGGTTGCTTTAAGCTATTTTGGTTTTATTTCAGACTAAATTAAGGATTGTATTCTGTCTTCATGGTGAAAGGAAACACAGCATATAGTATTGAACTGCTTATGTGTAGGCAGTACACTGTGTTTCCTACAAAGCAAATATACAAAAATATAAATTTCACAAACCATTATCTAGGGCAGTGTTTCCCGCCATGGCCTTTGGGAAACCCCAGACAGCCTGGATTTTTGCACCCTACCTTCTCTGTATTGGAAGGGAGCAAACTGTTGGGGATTCTCGAGGACCGAGTTGGGAAACAATGATATAAAGTATATGAATCCCTATGTTTTAGGGTGGCTAGGAATCCCAGCAAGTAGGACCCCCTCCTCATATCTTTACTGTGCATGTGTATACTTTGCATGTCCCCCTGTGCTCTACGCATTTCCTCCCAAAGTCCAAAGACTGGCAGTTAGATGAATTTGCATCTCCAAATTCCCCATAGTGAGTGAGTGCCCAAATGTGTCTTGCAATGGACTGGCACCCTCTCCATGGAGCAGCCCTGCCCCATGTCCTCAATCATCGTGTCATTGTCATTGATTTTGTTCCAACACCCTGTCAGTTAGTGCCTAACTTTCATGCTATGTATAATTTAATTGCCTTTTAACTGAACTGAACAGTTGCATTGTAGAAACTGCAATCATTGTGTTTGGTTTGAAAACCCATAAAATGAACAATACCATGTATACAGACATAGAGGATTAAGGATGAACTGCTTTTACAAATGTTCTACTGATTGTGTTTCCTAATATAGACTAAGCACTGTATTTAACTATATAAGACTACATCTGATTGGATCTCATTGTTACATAATCAGCATATGAAACTAACCTCTGCCCTTTTATTCAGGGGGGAGGTTTTGGTTTACAACTGTGTAACATGAAAACATTTTCATATGCATGTTTTAACATTCATATTTAGTGTATATATACAGACGCTCCCATGACGCTCCATGTTACAATATTTTAACTTTATGATGGGTACATTTTTTTCCCTTTCAGTACATTATTCAGTAAATTATATGACATATTCAGCACTTAATTATAAAATAGGCTTTGTGTTAATGATTTTGCCCAACTGCTAATGTATGTGTCCTAAGCATGTGTAAGGTAGGCTAGGCTAGGCTAGGCTATGATATTCCTTTGGTTTGGGGGCCAGAGGCTGTATATACTGTTTATTAGCATAATTTATTAATTGATGCTAGAGGTAAAAAAGTTTAGCTTTTTGTTTTCCAGTCAATGTTCAGTGCAAACAGCATAAATGCAAAATAAATAATTACTTCCTATTTTTGCGAGACGAGTTGGTCTTCATTGCCATCGCACTCACTCATTCACTCACTCATTCACTCACTCATTCACTCACTCATTCACTCACTCACAAACAGCAGCACATGGCTGATAAACACAAACAGAGCATGATTTAAAGCCCGGTTATCAATTACGATTACACTTGTACCAATGGTGTTTGAACATATGAGATATATTCTCTATATGCATCAATGCCTGCTTGAGTGATTGCTTACTGCTAGGAACAAATTATTTCATTTACATTTAATTTTAGTCTGACGATACTCTTTTCATTGATTTTTGCATCAAGTGTAGAGATTTTTTATTTGTTCTGAAATAAGGCTCCTTTGACATGAATCTGACGAATAACTGTTTTATAAAAGTAGAAATATGAGAAAAAAAACAATAATGGGCAAATTTGTCAGCTAACTTTAAATTAGAACATACTTAGAAGTTAAGAAACTTAAATTATTTTAAAAGGATGATATTGAAGTACTGTAAACTGCAGCAGGACCCTAACAGATATTGGCTGCATAACCTTCTGGATTGCTTTTGATCTGTAGGGTTCTACATTTGCAGGTACAAAACATCTACATTAACTATGAAATCTACAATTACTACAAAGTGCTACCACATTGGCATGCTGGATGTCACTGTAAGTATGACAACTGTGACACCAAAAAATGAGCACATGCCCAGGTGTACACCCCCCCCCCCCCAGTCTGTTCCTTGGTGAGGCTCATGACCACGATCACTGCTTTCACCAGAACCAGGCCCAGTACTGGATTAGACTGACCCAAAGTCTTTCTGGGCACAAGATATTCCCCATATCCTTGCTGTGGGGTAACGAAGAAGCCGATCCATTAAATTGCACCGCCTTTTCACGTGGAGCCAGCCATTACGTTAATGAGCACTAATCATTAGTGAATGAAAAAATGGTTATTACTTTTTTGCATGAATAATTAGGCTCTGCAGTATCACTTAAAGGCTGGTAGATCATTAAAGTAATTGAATGAAGCAGTATAGTGTGTGCATCATTCTAAACCAGATAAAATGTCATTTGGGTTCAATGTTAGGACCCAGTCCAGCGGTTTCATGACAGTTCCGAATTATATTACAAATCAGAAAAAAACATCCAAATGAATATTGCAGTTGGATGCTTGGTGAAATTGCCAAGCAGTAAATGGTAAGTACTCTCCAGAATGCAATTCCTGATGCTTTCCAATAAAATCGTAAATGTCTTCATATTCGACGCGGTGGCTCTGCACGAAATTGAATATGCACTTCATGAACGCTGTTAGCAAAACTTGAGAAGTACCAGCACTCTCCCTGGGTACATGGCGTACCGTGGTATTATATGACCGGACTGAATTTATCAAAAACTTTTTCTCCGAATTTTGTTCCCTTTAAAACATGTGTATGCCCAGCTAGAAATCTTTTTATTCTATTATTTTTATTTGAAAAAGGCCACAGTCTTTCTTTGTCACACTGGTGCAGATGTATTCTAATAAGCATGATTAGTGCTAGATTATGTGCGAATGTACTGCATTTGAATTATTTAAGATACAGACAATGAAAGTCCTGGAAAATTAACCCATTTACATCTGCCCATTATAAGTGTGTGTAAAAACACTTGTCTTTAGATGATTATTTCCTTTCTGTTAAACACCGTAAAGGAAAAGCCTTTCAGAGCAGTCAGCACCTTCAAAGGGCTGGTTTTGAAACGCCGAAGATTAGCTGGGGAAGAGCCTTAATGACACGTTCCCGTTTCCTTTGTGGACATTTAAATTTCCCACATGCAGAACAAAGGAGCTTCAATCCCCCATGCCAATGTTGTCAAAAGGTGCTCCAGAATGCAATATCTGTTCATCGCGTATGGCTGCAGGCAGGAGAAGACTAGCCAACTGTCAGCTTTATTCCGAGCGAGACGCACATCTAAAACGCATTTTACACCGCACTTTTAAATATAAATTGGGTTCATTACAATAAGTGAACTATTTTTACAAGAGGATGCACAAGCATGAAAAAAAAATGCTATAAAAATATGGGATTTTCTTTTTGTTGTAATTATGCAATTAAATTTCAAGTTTACTAAACAGGCCGTACATGCAACTGAGCTCCACAATCTAATTGGAAATCTGTCGTTATGTATGTAGTGGTTATGAAACAGTCCTAGACAGGACAGGTGGGCAGACTCAAGAAAGACCTATATTTATTCTGAATGTCCATGACAAGTATGCCTCTTGTTATGCTATATTTAATGTCAAAGGCTGTGTTTTCTAGCAGGAGAACAGAACCCCATTTGTCTGAGTGGAAGACAAATGAGACACTGCAAGACATTGGCATGGGGGGGGGGGGGCCCCGCGCGGGGCGGGGGGGGGGGGGGGGGGGGGGGGGGGGGGGGTGG
>JABFEA020000010.1:12275228-12286392 GCA_019775915.2 Cyphomyrus plagiostoma | reverse complement strand
TACAGATTCAGCACAGTGCAGTGCATCACCCATTATGCTGGGTACAGATTCAGCACAGTGCAGTGCATCACCCATTATGCTGGGTACAGATTCAGCACAGTGCAGTGCATCACCCATTAGACTGGGTGCAAGTTTTGCGCAATGCAGTGCATCACCAATTAGACTGTATGCAGAATCATTTCAGAGTGCAGTGCACCACCCATTAGACTGTGTGTAACTTCAGCACAGTGCAATTCATCACCCAGACAGCAGCCTCCCTCCAGCCAAGCAGAGCAGTGGCACCACTGTCCCGAAAGGACGCTTCTCATCAGCAGGGACTCGAATGCTCATTTTTTTCAAGTAAATATACACTAGAAACAACAGACATATAGTGTAGGACAACTTTCTTAAGTCTAAGGCATTAAAATCAGCCGTTTTAAAATCTAACTTCTTACAGGGAGAGGATTCCTGAATCTAATTAAAACACAAATAAGGTAAAAGTACTGTGTGTGTGTGTGTGTGTGTGAATATACCCTGTGATGGACTGGCATGCCACCCAGGATATAGCCTGATTTAGGCCAGTGGTTCTCAACCTTTTTGGCACGCGACCCAACTTTTACCATGCTAGCTCAGTCACTACCCTATATCTGGCATAGGTTTACATTAATGCTATGATGAAGCACGTACTGCAATTTATGCCAATCACTGCATATCACAAAAGTCTGTTTGAATGTGCCAGAGAATTTGAAATTAAGCATCTGTGGTTTGGTTTCTTGGATTGGCTGAATGCTCACCAAGTTTTGCGCTTAGCATTTGCAGACCCAAGACTTGCTTCTATACGTTAATTCTATGATTGGGCTGGGAAATCTGATCGTGGATCAGCATGGGAGCTTGCGTGCATTTCCAACTCTGCCTCGTGACCCTTTCAGAACTTGCTGAGATCTAAATTTGGGTTGCGACCCATAGGTTGAGAATCACTGATCTAGGCCTTTTATCCTGTGCTGTTTGTCATAGGCTCCAGCCCCCCCCCAAATTAACTCAGTCCAGGATAATCAGATGGATGAATGGATGGAAGATGGATCAACTTTGGGTTGAGCATTTGGGACGTTGAGGTCTCCACCCATTTAAAGGGGTCTAGGGGTTTATATGGGCTGTTTTTATTATTGGGTTGGGTTTCAACCACTCCAACCCCCCATATGTTATGCCCATAGATGGATGGATGGATGGATGGATGGATAGATACTTTACAAATAAAAGTGAGTGTGCTCCTACTCTTCAAGTGATCCTAAGTCCTAATTTGACGTGTCCTCAGAAGTTGATGAAAACTGAAAACAGTTGCCCAAACGTAGAATAGGTGCTTATCATTCACATAATGCATTTGCCCCCAAAATGACTTACTTTCACTCACAAAATGCATTTTGTACACAGTTGACAAAATGCATTTTGTGAAGGAAATGTCATTTTTATTCATGCAATCAGATAGATACATTCAGCCTTAAGTGCATGAAATGCAAGGTACTGATATCAATTCTGTGCACAAAACGAATCATTCCTTTTGATTTCATGAAAGTAAAATCTTCATGTCTTCGTGGACAAAATGTAACTGGAGTTAATCTTACTGTGAACAAAATGCAGCAATGCGTTATTTGATTTCATCATTAAATAATCCTTTAAGTTGAACAAAATGTATTTTTTGCATGAAAATGAGCACTTGACACTTGGTGCCCCCCCCAAAAAAGTGACCACTAAAGAACTTTTTAATGAATTTTTTTTTATTAAATCTTTAATTTATAATTTAGGTTGACTACATAATGGAAACACTGCTTGGAAAATATATGGAAAAATCTGACTTTGAAGTCACTAAATCACAATAGCTGCAAAGGCAACTACACAGGTCAGTCACATTCAGTATGTGTTTGCTACAGAGTTGGTCTGATATATGTGACTTTACAACAGAGGTGGAAGTTTCAGGTCCAGAAAGTAAAAATCCAGGATAAGATTTTGTTTCAACCAACCTGTTGAGTCCTATATCACTGTTGAGTCCTATATCACTGTGACTCTATATATTCAGAGTTGGTTGAAACAGAATCCTGGTCAGGATTTCTACTTTCTTGACCTGAAATATCCACCTCTGCTTTACAAAGGGATGTTAGTCAGCAAACAGAGTACCAAAGAGTCAATGTGTGACATGCACTTCAAACTGATTTCATGTGAGAGGGGGGGAAAAAAATATATAAAAAACCGCCATACATTGTGACAACACACCAAGCAACTCAGAGGAACACCAATCACTAACAGGAGCTGTGAAACACAAACAACTTCAGAAATTCCCACAGGAGTGAATCAACAATGAGATTCCCATCTGGACGCCATGGAAAAACTGGAGACCAGGAGCTTCACACGGTGTGTGTTTGTAGGTCGATACACAAAGGAGCCCAAAACCTGGACTGTTGATCAATAAAAAGAAAACTGACATCATCTGATGAGTTATGCTCTTTTTTTCTACAAACAGACAGGTTCTCATTTGGAGAAACCGAATGCTCCCGTCATCCGGCAAGGCTTGTGGTGAATTGGGCGAGATGATTGTCCTGCACAGTCTGACCCCCTTTGTCATATAATGGCAAGAGAAAATGAAGCCATTTTACAGGACCAGCCGCAGCAGATCTGCACAAAATAGAAGCTTCTTCCTACAAAGAACTTTCTAGAAGAACGATCCAGTGACACACTATACATGGTTTTCCTTATTAGTCACTTGATATCCTTATACGCATTTGCCATATTTTCACAAATTCACAAATAGAACAGTCTGAATATTTTGCAAGACATTGCATGACACGAAAAAGATTAAAACATATGACTGCCATAACAGTCTGAGTTCTGAATGTCGTCACACTAAATGCACCTGCAAAAGCACATACTGCTCTGACAACAGCTGGAGGAGGAATATTTCTTGAATTTATCTTTGATGTGCTTGTTTAAAAGATGTCAGGATTGACTAAGTAAGCAAACTTTCTTTGCCATCAAAGCTAGAATATCATAATATTTAGTGTTAAATTGCTTATAAGCGTTAATTCTGCTGGCTGCTTTAATGATGACTATGCTACCTCTCACCTTCAGTAAAGAGAAATATATTTTGCATTACCGGTCATTCCTGTAGTCAGTAGAAATTATGTAGTGCTGAAAATTGACCTAAATGGAGGTTCGGGTTTCTACCAAACATATCACTTATACACATGAGAATGTTCCTAATGCCCGTGAATAGCATAAACAATACAGTGATATACAGCTCTGGGAGAAAAAAATAAATGAAAAGACCACTCTGTTTTTTTAAAATCTGCATTTTTAAATCCTGGTTTTCCTGGCTGATGGCTGCACCGTGAGACAAGCTGCCTCACAGCTCAAGGTTTCTAAGTCAGCAGCACACAAGAGCAAGGTGACATTGGCAATGACCAAAAACCAGCCAGGTAGAAGGAGGAAGTGACTTCCTAAAGCCAGAGATTACACTCAACTTATCCAGCAAGGCCTCATAAACTGGATGATGACACCAAGTGACCTTCAAAAGGAGTGGGAAACATTAAGTGCAGGTGTGAAGTGCCCTGCTAGGACAATTCATAACAGGCTCCTAGAAGCAGGACTGAAGACCCATAAAGCAAGGAAGAAGCGCTTCATTAATGAGGAACAGGGAAGAGCCAGGTTGGGGTTCGGCACAAAAAAAAAATGATCGACAGGCTCACACTCAAACTGAGAAATGAGAGAAACCAAAAATTGTGCTGTGGTCTCTTAATTTTTTCTGTGGCTGTATATACAGCGAATATATTTACAATATTCCATCCAAAACAAAGCAGGAGAGGAAGTGCTCACTTGTACACAATCGTAGTGATGTATGCTTCATTGAGCTTCAGTAAAATTCTGTAGCCCATGCACACATTTCCTTGAATCAAATTATGCAAATTATGCAAAGTCACCTGACACGAGCTACTTTGACATGCAAAGCTTGCCAGCGACAACAGTGGGTCTCCTGAGCTTTAGGGAATGACATGAACTTCAGGACTGGGAGTAGCTAAGGATGAGATGTGTTCACAGCCCTTATTAGGGGTCAGACAATGGCGGGTTTAACTGGAATTCTAACCAAAAGATGGTTACCAAAAAGATTGCCTCTGCAACCTCCATGTTCAGAGGCAGCAACAGCAGAAACGCGAAGCACCTACAGATAGTTGCATGTGGTCCTTTTTGATTGTATGGTATAATTACATTCAGCTGCCTCCCCAATACAACAGAACCTGCACTATGCTCACATGCACGGTGCCTAAACCACTCTTGCTCAGAAAGCAAACTTTATGTTGTAATCCAGTTGGTTTTCACAGCTGAAAAAATTCCCCTGCAGCGTTCCCAGTGTTAGATTAATCTGGCCCCCGCTCCCCCAGTCCCAAAGTTAACGTCGAGTTTTGAACGGGATTTTACGACTCTGTACGATTCGAAATGCAGAATAAATGGTTGGATGAGGTGAAAAAGGCACGAGGCAGCGTAACATTATTAGCGCTGAGAGAAACCATTAATGTTGCTGCCTTAACCCTTTTTAATGAGGTCTTTTTTGGGCAGGAAAATGAAAAGACAAATTGCACACATGGCAATGGAAGACTAGCATAATTTATCCCACAGGCCATGTGCACAATATGCCTGCTGTCCTCTATGGTCCACAGCTGCTTCCACTGTATTGTCAGGGATGCCTTCAAACATTGAATAGGGAACAGCACAACTTAATAGAACATTGCCTACCTTCTGCAATAAGCGTTCATCATGTCCAATTAAAGGCAACACGGCGCAGGACTTCAAATCCCTGTCCATTTAAACAAGGATCTCAATATGTACAGAATTTAGCCTGATATTTTAACAATTTCAAGGTATGATTAATAATTCAGTTTGTTAAAAATGCCCCTCTTGTACTTGTCATTAGTAAATGACTTTAAAAAAAAAAAAAAGTAGAAAGGTGGGATAATTTAGGTATGGGATGGGGGGAAATATTTCCAGCAGGCTCTCTCACTGGTGTTGATTATCTTTGGTTAAAGATGATATTGGCCAGTTAGGAGAGGGGAGGGAGGGTCTATTAAAAATGACAGCTGTTTCATCCAATCACTGCTGACCTGCATGGAAGCAGTTGCAGAAGGTCCAGCACCGGGATTAAAATCCCAGTGGGCTACCTTTCTGCTGCTACTGTCTTTGGGTTGATAGGTTGATGGCCTTTTGGCAGGGTAGGGGCCCCTGCAGAAGTCAGGCGGTAACCGTTATGTGCTGTTGGTCCTGTGGGCCGCCACCAGCATCTGAGCAACTGTTACAAGCCCCCCAATGCAACTCACATTGGTCCCATTGTACAGAAACTGGGGTGTGCACAGTTTTATAAACATGAACAATGGATAGCGTCCTGGTGATTGTAAGTAGCCTAATTCAATTCTGTGCTTTCCATTCGGATGTTACTGTGGATGGAAAATCTGGCCCGGATTAAATAATTAGTTTAGTGTGGTTATGCGTTGGAAGGCTATCCAGCCTCTCACATTTGTTGTGATACTGCTGAACCCAACCAGCTGGATACAAACACCAGAGGCTCAGTCTGGTCTCCAACCCCTACTTTATTTATACAGTTTCAACATATAAATCTGAGTCACATTTTAATTGCAAGCTCCATATTGAAAAGCCAATAGTTCTTAAGGATTTGCATGTTTAAGAAGGCTTTTTTTCCTTTAAATGCTACAATAAACACCCTTGTGCATATTCAACATAGAGAAGACTGCTATTGACACAAAGTGGGAGTGCCACCTGGTGGCCCAGTCAAGATGGGCAGCCTGGCTTATTCTGAAGACGGAGTGGAAGGGAAGCAAGATCGGAATGAGCTCCTGCGATTCCGTGCCAGAGCAGCCCGTCCTACCCGATGCATTTGAACACTTCATCCGTTAGCCCGACTGGTCTTGTTGTCCCTGTTTCTATTTGGTACTAAACATTTAAAACGGCAATCAGCAATGAGCCAGACAGAATATTCAGCTGTGGAAATCCGTAGGTACATCTGTCCTTTCAGTCTATTAAATAATATGACAAATCAGACTTTAAATGACTGTAAGGTGTATTAAATAAGAACCATCGTAATCAATCCTAATCAAATGAAAGAATGTACAGGATGAATCTTTGACAGTGGAGTGATGAGCGTTACAGGATTTGCATCCTCTTTGAGGATCTTTTCAGCTACACCAGCTGTATCCTTTGCTGCTTTACTTCAGAGGGGTAGAGCGAGATGGGAGCAGGAGCAAGTACAGTAATTACACACATATCATTGCAGTTCCCTCTCAGGAAAGAGACTAATAGGCTGTGATCTCCAACCCCGACTGGCACACACACACACACACACACACACACACACACCTTTATGGGGACTCTCATATCTTTATGGGGAATTAATTTCTATGGATAAAACCCTAATCCCAACGATGACTTTAACCCCTACCCAGCCCTATCTTAACCGCAAATAAGCGAACAAGATGCACGACTTCTGCAATTTTTTGTTTTGAGTGCATTCACAGACACGTATAAAAATTAGTTTTACCTTTTGGAGACCGAAATGGCCAAAAAATAAAAAGTTAGAGAATTTTTTTTTTAAAAATCACATTTTGGGGAAATGTTTCCACAATGAGATCATTTTATACACACACACACACACACACACACACACACACACACACACACACACACACACACACACACACAATGAAGAGTGGCGATCTAGGATGTCCTTCACAGAGGACCCCAGTCTTCACTGATCCCTGTATTCAAACATGACACGTGGGGGTCGGGGGGTCGGGGGGGATATAAAATGGAGCGGCAGACATCTAGATCAAAATGAAACAGCACAGAATCCCACATCCTTTTAACTAAGATGTTGTCGTGGTGGACACGGCCCCCCCTGCCAGGATCACCAGGGGTCCAGCTCTGGATCCTGCTGGGATCTGAAAGCTGCTCCCATAAGGCCTGATGAAAGCGGCAACAGGAAAAGACAGATGAGAAGGCAGTTTTCAGGGCATGGATCCCCAGATTTCACCCGGCAAAGCCACACTGACGACGCCTCAGTCAGTGCTTAGAGAGCAGCTCCCGCCTGCTCAGGCTGCGAGGAACAACATGCTTTCCGGAGGCTTCCTGATGGATGACAGCGAAGGTGCTGTGAGATACAGCACAGCAACGATCAATTAACAGACACCGTCAGCATCGAAGAACAGAGGTAAAAGGCAAAGGGATACAAATATCTTTCTTTACACTGCATGACAAAAGTAGGCCTGCTTATCCAAGAGGCAGACCGACCGCAGTGAATTTTATATACTGGAAGGCCTTACAAGTCTTGGTTGGACATAAAGCTCATTCTCCCTGCACACATATTCCGATGAAAAAGGACCACAATCTAGCTTTATGGTAACCAATTTCTCCATAAGGTAGATAAAACCAAATATTACAGATAAAGACTGGAATTTTTATACAAAATGTTGCTTTACTGCCCAGGAAAATCGGGGATTATCATTTTTTTTTTTCATCATATTAAATATAGTTATCATTTTCTGTTGTTTTTCTTCCCCAGTTTCATACGCTTGGGAGATCAGCGTTTGTCGTCACGACAACAAGCTATAGAAGCCTGGAGACGGTTTCCATGGCGTCGCTTTGTAAGGCCTTTCCCTCTCTCTCAGTCTCCCTCTGCCAGAATGCAAATATTTAATAGTTACCATTAGACAAGACCATTTGCCATCATCAGATAATGAAGATGGCCTTCAGTGACAGACATTCAAGCAAACGTATTTTTCTGTTTGCAAATTAAGGTTACTTTTCCCAATTTAAAAGCATATTCATAACAGTCATATCAGACTTTACATCAAGCAAATATGTCATACGAACAGCTGGAGGTGAAGGTATAAATTATTTGTTATATTTGCTACCTGACTGTAGGCTTTATTTCCTGTGCTGTCATTCATATCGGAACTGAAAGCCATTAGTGATTCATACTTCTTTACATAAAAATATTTAATGTCTATAATAAGCCAGCTATTATTAAACCAACATGCTACCGGTTAAGGGTCTCCAACTGGGCGGTAGTTCTGAACCCCAAAATGGACGCCGTTATTGTAAGTTTCAGAAGGGTGCCTTCGTTTATTTGCGAGAGCCTACTGGCAGCTGGGAGGCTTATCAGACACTCAGTCCTGGAGGGATCTTCTGGATAACGAGACACTGCGGTGTGTGACGGCCACTAGATGAAGGTGCACGTCTACACCATGTTCACAATGAGATTACCGGAGTACAGTAAAACAAACCTACGAGTAACAAAGTAGTAACAAAAGCCAACTAATGTGTGTCTGAATGGTGCGTGTGCCCTGCAATGGCTTGGCGCCCCATCCTGGATTATTCCCTGCCTTGCGCCCATGGATCTGCCCCCCCAACCCTGCAAAGGTCAAGCAGGTACAGAAAATGGATGGACGGACCAAATCTTTTAAGAAAGAGCAAGAAGGAAAATACATTTACATGCCCATAAGATGGCAGCAATGTTTATGTTAAAAATATAAACGATACTAATGACGCAGTACCTGAATCCACATGTCAGTACTGGTGGTTGGATTCTCTCTCTATCAGAAGTCCCACTTTAAGATAAATCACTGCACTAACTGGACCCTTCTCTGCACAGCTTCTCACACAGCACCTTTCCCCAATGGTCACCAAAGTGCAATCATTTTATGTATATAGATAATTTTATTAAATCCGGTGAGACACATCTTTAAATATTTTACTCAGTCCTTGACAGCTGATGGATGATACTGTGTCTTGGGCAAACGAGTGCCTGGACATAGAGGATTTACTATAACGTACTACTTCGTTACCATATGTGGACTTTTTTTTTTTTTTATCGTTTGTTTAGAGTGCACTTTGCCTTACCTTACAACATGCAAGGCTTGGCAATTAGCAGTCATAATTTTAATCTGGTCCTTAATTAACCTTGTTTGTAGCTCCTCCAGTTGATGTCCTGAGGCTAGAACAGAGGAGCCTGAAGAGTTTCTGAAATCCTATCTAAATGGAAGGCATATGGGGGTGCCCCCCCACCACCTTCCCGTAGTGTTGCATAGAGTACGGTTAGGGTTAGCAAACCAAGGCTATGGTTTGAATTAGAAAAAGTATGGAATTTTCAGGCACCAACATGTCTGTCACATTCTTCTCCCCTGATGAATGGGAAACCACAGCTTAGCATGCTTTAGTGGCATATTTCCTACTTTCCAACAGCCTGTTCTAACACCCTAAGACACCAAAGTAGGGTCCTGCTGTAAAAGTGACCCCACCCACTATCAACTCATGTACTTACGGTAGAAACACAGGTTAGATGTACTATGTAATTCAAAAATCAGTGTATGCCATTTTCGGGAAATAATATGATGTTGCCTTGTCTCATCTGATATTTTTACACTGACAAATAACACCTTGCACATCAGAGGCAGTGACTTTCACAAAAATACGTTTTTTCCATCACTGTCTCCTAAACCCGAGACTGAACCTGAAAAACTGCATTGTAAATGCCCACCACCCTGTCCAGGAAGCCACTGGAAGATGGATGGTATTGCAAATAATTAACATTTATATACATATATACAGTTTATCAATATGAATATGGAAATAAAGGTAATTCGTTTTATGACGTGTGTTTGCAGAGGGATATTCAGGCATGATGCACAATATTCTCATGCACTAATAATTCATCTCCATTTGTTGAGCCAGCAGAGTGTCACAGTGAAGCCAGGTAACATGAACAAGGCAGGAAGAAACCCTAAATGGGGTTCAAGTCCATCTCAAGGCAGACGTCCAAGGGGCAATTCTGAAACACTAATTCACGTAACTCTAGGAGGAAACCGCAACACAGGGAAAACACAGCAAAAGTAGCATTGGGCTTCAAATCCCCCTAGGTGTGAGACAACAGCACTATGTACTGAGCCACCATATCTCCCATAGCATTAGTGTGATTTGGCCAAAAAGAGAACGGAAATAAAAGTGTAATAAGGAAGACTCCTGTTCTTATCTGACAAGTGGGTCTTTAACAAAATTTTATACTCCGGTATCACAAACAAATAAAGCTTTAAATCAGCAAAAAAATGATACATGTAAAAACATGGACCCCAGGACCAAGCCTTGTGGTACACCATAATTATCTCCAAGCAGAAGTTAGTCTAGTATGTCAGATATAGATCATTAACCATTATTAAAAATGTTTAAGATCTGTGTTACCATCATACCATTAGTTGTAGCAATGAATATGAAGTAATGGAAAGAAAAGCAGCTACTTTATCAGTGGCTGTTTAAGCGCTCTGGCTATCCACTGAGCTGTATTGATTTTCACCGGAACGTCACTGGCTCTTCTGGATGTGAAAGGGGCCACAGGCGTGTGTTTTTGTGTTGGCTTAGCTGGCAGGGAGCAGCCCCGGGCCTCGGAGAATGCAATTCCTGTTTATAACAGGAGTTTCCCCATCTTGAGAGATTTACTGAGCCAATATTAGTGCTCGAACAAGGCAGACTAAGAAGCTCATGGAGAGATTTCTCGCCAGGCCAGTAAGGCCCACCACGGTACATTACCAAGGGCCCAAGTTTAACTCCACCATGGCGCACCCATATGACATTGCAGTGAAAAACATGGGCACATATAGTCTGTGCCCTGTAGAGGGTTGATTTAATGCCATAGGCATTTGCACTGAGACTCCAGTTCATGTAACAATTAGAGCAGAACACAGACTCAAAGAATATAATCTACCATCCTGTCATGGACACAATGCACCAAGATTATTTGATTAACAGATCTGATTGGTAGTCAGTGTTTCTCAGGTCACATTGTTGTACCCGGTTTATTATTCTAGGGGATTAATTTATACCGTGACAACTACACTTAGGCGTCCAGATTGCCTTTTTTCACTGATTACTGCAAAACTATTTCTTTTTGTATAGCGAGATGCTGATTGCCAGCATTAAACGTAGCTGTTTTCCAGTCACAGTGCCACAACCCCAGCATGATAGACACTGTCATCTGCCAATGTCATTTCACGCATGGATTGGTGTGAATCAATTTTATTCCAGGGAACAATTACTGAAGATTGCAGATCTCCTTCCCACCTCCGGCGGCCCCGGGGCCGGGCCG
>JABFEA020000010.1:12258705-12275211 GCA_019775915.2 Cyphomyrus plagiostoma | reverse complement strand
TTGCATTCTTCCTTTATCTGTGTATATATTGTAGTCATGTTTTGCATAGGTGTAATGAAACTACATCAAATTGAGTTATTTGAGCAAAATCCAAATGAGTGTAAGAACTTCAAATTGCCCGGCTATTATTAGATTGACTTAAACAGTGAAACATGCGGTTCATTTTGAATTCATCTAACACAATACTTTAACACATTAAATACTGCATGGATTGGCTTGAACATTAAGGTTATTTTTTATTAATAAATGCCTTATATGTCATTTTCAACAGCAGTGTAAACTATCCTTCTACCTGTCAGAATAAACCATTTTACACTGAAACAAAATGTTAATAGGCACGGAAAACATTTTATTCTCCAGTAGGAATCATATGCAGAAAAAAAAAAAAAAATCATGTTTCTCATTTATAGATGCCAGGATGCAGTTGCAGACTGGAGAGCCCCATTAACTGCCAATGGGGTTATCCGACCCTGGTGCTTACTCAGCCAATCAGAGATCCCAAGCACAGCAAGGTCCTTATTTTACATGTTATCGTCTTTGAACTTGGGGGTTGTGAGACTCTTTTTGTGATTGATGTGGAAATTCAGACAAAAAAAAAAAAAAAAAAAAAAAAAAAATCGAAGAGATTAGAAGGCAGATGTACAAGGCTGTATCGTCAGTTTGTGCTGATAATGCTTTGTTTGATATTTGTCTGTGGATTGTGATGAATTGACATCTGTGATGGGGGATGTGAGGGGTTAGACTGCTGAAGTGAGACTTAAGTAAATTAGTGATATAGGACGATAATCAGTGTGTCTAGACTTGGCGGCGCCCTCCCTCCAGGGCTCATAGCGTTTTGATTCTGATGTACTTTTCAGGTACGCTTGGGTGTTTGTGTGAAAACGGCAGCTTGGGCAGAAATGCACGGTGCTTCTGCAAACAAGCTAACAGGGACACTACAAAAGGCTAACAGTTAAACTACAAATCATAAGATACCGCACTCTCAAACACTTACATCTGCACAGAAGTCTCTCTCTCTCTTTCAGTCTTGGGCACCCCATTACTTTTAGAATCTAAACAATATCTTTGTGAATAAAAGTTAAAGACTGAAGCAAAAACGTCCAAGATGAACCACAGCAGGATACACAAGGCAGCTTATTCATATAGTCTGGCATGTAGAATAAAGTATAAGATTCCGCATGTTAAATTTCCTACAGAAGTCTGTGTTTTATATAACAGGGTGTATCCGTAAAGTACTATTTATATGAAGGAAGATATTACCCAACTGATATATTTCACTGTGGCTTCACGGGTTATGAAAACTGTACAAAATTGACTCTCCAGATAATATAGGGACACGTGGGTCAGTAAATCCGTCAGGTACTGCCTTATCTTTCAAGCTGCTGGTATGAATTTGATATTACATCTGTGGTTTAGCTCACTGCAGGCAGCCGTGAAAAGCTTTCACAATGAGAAGGCAGCCTGTCCATTTCATTCCTTTCCATTCCTATTTCTGTTTTTGCATCAGGCAAATACCCTTCTTAAACATTATTTTTATGTGTTATGTTTACAAAACTATAACAGACATTATATAACATTTCTATCCATTATTTATTACTGAATTCTTGGTAGCCAGCAGCCGGGACTATAAGAACTATATAAGCTTTACAGTCTTACTGGAAGGTGAGTATTTAAATTCAATGCATTGCAGCGTCTGCTACCCATAGATTCATTCAAGCTTTAGTTTGATGTGAAGTATTTAACAGGTGTTGCAGGGGGACTTGAATGGGATTCAGGCGGCCATACTGTGGTATATTTTGAAGTACATAGGAGAAGGAAGGTTACCCTTTCAGATTCATAAGGGAGTTCGGGTGTGAAGCAAGTGCATTAACTGTGTCGGCATCAGCATCGTGCTGCTATGATCAGCCCTGTTGCTGAATAAGCTGTGCAGGAACTAATTGAGCAGCTGAGCGCCATGTCTGTCATGTGTCACCTGGTGCTCATCATCTCCAGTGCATGTAGGGTGACATGCTGTCCATTCCCACATTAGCTCCAGGCTGGTGAGCAAAAAAAGGGGCATCACTTGTGGATAAAACACTTCAGCTTGTGATGTCTGGTTTTCCTGCCCTGCCCTCTTGGTCTCTGGGGGCGGTCAGGCCTACATGATGCCCTTCATACAGTAGACAACATCATCCAGATGGAAGCAGGTTGATAATTTGGCTGTAAAGGGAAGCAGCACACAAGCGAAGGGCTATTGGGCCAGTGGCTTCCACACCAGGGCCCCATCAGTAATGCATCACCCAATCAGGACAACCGTCACGCTACAGACTATCCGCTCCAGGCCCAACCTGACTCAGTGTACACACGATCAATCTTGGGTTAATGATAAAGAATTCCAATCCTCCCAGCTGAAAGCTCACCCTCACACCCCACTCTCTATGCAAAGTTGCACAGAAACACACTCTTAAAGAACATGTGAGCCACTCACTTTTGCCTGACAGCCAGCCGCACAAACAGATGAGACACAGCATTGTGACATTTTCTGTCCTTCCATTACTTCACTGGGTTGGATGATGTGGGTTAAAAGCCAACAAACCATAACTTTCTCTGACACCCACCCCCCTTTCAGTGACCATTGATGGATTCTCCCTGACAAAACATTCATTATCACCCAGAACAGGCCGCTTACTATAACCTCTGCTTCCTGCGCCAGCGTTTCCTTTGTTCGCAGTTCTACTCAGATCGAAATGGAATGAAATGGGTTCATTTCATCAGCGCAGCCTGCCCGCAGCTGCAGACAGACGCTGGGAGGTGTCCAGTGGATCGCTCATTATTGCCGCGTGTTATTTCGATCGCCCGTAATGGCCCAGAAATGGGTATCAGTGGCAAACAAACATTTTGTGTTGATCTCGTGTTTTTGTGAGCGACTGGGGAGCCGTCTGTTATAGTCGACTAGTTGTCGCTCTTGTAGGAGACTAACAGCATCCTGTTTGCTGGTAATATTTAAATGGAAAAACTGACAAAAGCAAATCCGTCTCCAGCGCAAGCTCAAACTAGGAGCCCCAGCGGGTGGCATGCAAATGACAATCAGATACAGAATTCTGAAATCTTCTTTAAAAAGGAGTTGATTTGAATACACACAACTTGACAATCAAACCTGTTTTGCTTTTAGGATGTTCAGATGTAGGATATAAAATTATTATAACATTCAATCATGATTTAACAAATTATCACCTGCGTTTAATACAAGCACTTGTTACAGTTTGACAAATTCTGCAAAATATTCTGCCAGTGTAATAGTGAGTTGCCACTTCAAGTAATACTAACCAGAAAAGAGGATCTTGTTATAACAGTCTTGTCAATTATACAAGTATAAAATTGCATGTTGAATTCAACATCTATTCCTTACAAAATGCATAAAACTGTTTGCAGAAAATTGGAATGCATTTATCATTAAGGTTAGGAACAATAGCAAACCTAAAAAATGAAAGCTGAAAAATGCAGTAGCATATATAAATGAATTGATTCAGGTTGTGTTTAATGTCTGAGCATAGACTTCTGTTAAATGAAATGTCTTTTCACAAGTATCTTCAGCAAATACTAACTTTGAAATAGCAGTTGAAATATTCTCAAAAATGGTTGATGATGATATTAAGGCAAATAAAAACCATCTCAAGTTCCATCCAGGTCATTTTAAGGTTCTTTTTTCCATTAGCATATGTGACAACTGAACAAATTAGTTGCATGTGCAAACCATGTGGACTCAAATGTATTTTTAATATATTAGCAAAGACTGGGATGAGTCACAACCCAGATGCGTGTGAGAGTGGACCACTGTATGGGCGGGGGGGTGAAGTACAAGCAAGATGTACAAGCTGATGGGGCCAATCAGGACTGTCACTACAGCGAAAGCAGCAGTCAGAGTACATCATAGACATGGGTGTTAGTTATGGGGTTGATGGGGGGTTGTAACCCCCACCCAATAATCAAAACCAATCAATACAACCCCCTGGACACCCATAAATGGGGGGAGACCTCAACCCCCCACGGTGCTCAACCCAAAGTTATGCCCATGCCCACAGGAATGTTCTCCAAAGCCGTTGACTTCATTTGGCAGGAGACACACTGGTAAGATACGGCACTGGATATGTCTGGACCACTCGACCCCCACCCTTCCTGCTTCAGAGGGCCGCCCTCTCTCTATCCACACAGGCCCTGCTGAAGACTCCCACCATACTGATCCCCGATGAGTCCGAGCCGAAGAGCCTGTATGCTTCTGTGGGTGATGGGGCTGCATCAAAACTCAACAGGTAAGACAACCATCTGAGGGACGAGACTATCTGTTCACTAGGCCTAAGAACAGAACTCTCAGAGAAGTTTAGGAGAAACCCAACTAAGGGCACAAGGCAGAGGATACCATGGGCCAGATCCCAGTCCATCGCAGACAATCCTTAGAAGCAAGAGTATAAGAGCGATGGAGCAAAACTATCTGGAGGGAATTTTTGTGGTATGAAAACCTTATTGGCGACTCTCCATTCATTTCTATGGGGAAAACTCTAATCCCAGCTCTAACCTTAGCCATAAGTGACCAAACACAATCTTTGTGGGGACCTGAAAAATGGTTCCCATAACATCAAGATAGCAGGTTTTTGTTACACTGTAGTCCTCACAATGTAATGTAAACCTAATCCACACAGACACAGTGAGCCCCCCACACCTGTACAATTCACCAAAAATGTCATTCTAGCTAGACATTTTATATTTCTGGATGAGGTCCAACCGAGAGCTGCTCATACGAGCAAAGGAAGCAGGACACAGGACTGCTAAAGCCGCCCACAGAGTCCATCTAGTCAGCCCTGTTTTAGTTACGGCGAGTGCAGAACCTGAACTCGCTCACTGCTCCCAATTACAAGGCAGCTCTGGAGCTATCAAAACAGCCTCTTCGCCGTAATAATGCCGCAGTCTGCCAGGCGACCTCGCAAATTATAATCATTAACACAGAAGATAAACGGGGGATGTGTAATTAAAACGGAGAGTGATGTGGCAGGGCTGGCTCTATGTTTATGTAGGTAGCGGCATGTCTGTGGATGGTGGGCAACCTCACCTATATAGCCCGTGTGTCTGCCCCTATCAGGGCCCTCTCTCATAACACGATTATACATGAAAACACACAGGCAGGTTTTCAGTGTGTGCTTGGAGAAAATACTACTGGAAGGAAGCCTGGGGCTTTGGGACGATCCACAGGGGACAATCAGAGCAAAGCAGGAAGGAGCACAGCTATATCCCGACAACACCATAGACCGCTATTCTGAAGGGTTAGCAGCCAGGCTGGTGATCATAGACTAAACAATGACTGTGCCCAAATTCAGGAGCTGCACACCTTCAAACGCGACATAGGAATGCATCCTCCTTGTGGAGGATCCACCCCGGGATTTATCACACAGAGTGGGACTCTCCCGGCTAGGTGACAGGAGCGGCACTTCATGACTCGAGGGTGGGAACAGCGGTTGACGGCTAAACCATCCCGTTCAGCAGAACTTTCCATTCCACTTTCGAGGAACAAAGCCTACAAAGGCCATGCCCCCTTAGTCCACATGCCTCAAAGGACGCAGCTGCTGGACTCAGACAGAGCCAGCTACATGTGCTCCCGGGTATTTGAACTCATGACCTCTGCAGTTGGCACAATGCACTTGCTGAGCAACAGGAACACAGAGCATGATACTAGACTATAGGCATCCTCCCCGCAACTTAAAAAATGACACACTGAAATACACCCTATGATTTTGTTTCAACCAACCCGTTGAGTGCTCCGCAACTGTGACTCTTTCCATTGAACTTGTTGGTTCAGTTAAAATCCCGGTCAGGATTTCTACTTTCTGAACCTGAACTTCTCACCCCAGCTCATGGCCAGCAGGACACCGATACAGATACATATTCTCTCTTGGTACTGGTGGAATATTCAGCATATGGACGACACCAAACCCAGTAACCTTCAGAACCTGTCTCTAACCTAAACTTTGAATGCGTCTTCGTGCACGCGGCAAGGACACTGACAAGGTAGGTGCTGAAGGGGGCAGCGGTGACCTTCATAGATCAGAGGTCAATGAAGAAGGTTATAGGAGGAGAAAAGAAGAATCGTAGGAGGTGCAAAGGTATCCAAATTTATACTGCCCTGACACTACAAATGTGGTATATAGCATTTTCATAAGCAATAATATCCTGGCTAATTTTCTCATATGGATTTTAGATTTAAAAAAATTGCAGGGTGCCATAATACCTTAATACTACCCAAGCGTATACTAACATCTTCAAAACTGTCCATAAAAAAAAAATCCTACCGTTTCACTACATTGCATGTATTTGTGTTAGTTGCAATACATCTGACTCCTCCTGATCTGGTGTCATATAACTGCTGTATGCAGCATCGACCACGACCACGTGCCTCAACCAACAAACATGCGATGAACACAAGGGGCCCGGAAGCACATGTGAAGAAGTGAAGAATGAACTAACCTTCGGATGTGAGGAACAGGGGCCACGTTGCCAAGCTGAATCCACCGAATGGCCTCCCTGATAACGTTAAATGTGAAGTGAAGGGCATTCAGCCTTTCTTTGAAAAAGAGAAGAGCAAATTAAAACCAGGAGGTCTTAAGTGAATTCATTAGTAAATATGTGGAGATGCAGTTGTTAAGGCCTTCAGGTCAAGCTGAAGAGCATTTCTGCACCCTGCCGGCCTCGAGCCCCAATGTATTCACTCATCCACAGTCCTTTAATTACTGGCCTATCAACACCTTGTAAAACCCTAATTGGAAACAGCTGTCTGCTTGTTTCGACCCTACCCCTCCTGTTGCCTTTTAAAAAATCTGCAGCATGACAAATCTGACATTTACTAATGGATCTATGGGTCTGCAATAAACTGTCTGAGAATGATCTGGTTCAAATTACCCTCTACTGTCTCTGCCAAATGGAAGGCAGAGCCGTCAGGAGGCCTGAACGCACAGCGGAGAGGCCAGCTGCAATTCACCTTCATTTATCCATTAAAATCAAATATCAAGACTTATACATAGTTCTCTAAGCACTGAATAGTTACATCTGTATTCGCGTACACACACATACATATTCACGCTCTCAGAATTCACTGCGACATTTGTATGAATTAACCGCTGCGCCAAACCAACCTCCTTTTCCATGAGGAAGACAAAATGTTTAATGTCTGTGGCTGTAAAGACTCTGAAATGTGAAAATATTGCTAGTAAAAATGCACATGATGCAACCAAATCATTAAAAAATTCAGTACAAAAATATGTTCACTGCTGTTATGTGCTTCTTTCCAGTATGAGTCGTATTTCAGTACAACCCAATTTTAGAACTGCCTTTGTGGCGTTTCACAACCAGATCATGTCTCAGGTAAAATATACTGCTCAATTTACAGTGATAATATTCATCAGACATGAAAAAAAATATCTTACAGCTGAAACATTAGCATGCAAGTCAGCAGTGACCCGTAAAATGGCCACACGCAACATGTTCATTCACACTTCAGAAATCACTAAAGAAGCAGCTTCTCATGACACAAGGCCCCCCCCTTTTCTTGTGCCTGCGTTGGTATCGGCGATTAAATGCCTTTACGACAGCCTGTGCCCACGGGGCCGACCGGAAGTGTGGCCACGCCTAACGTCATACACAAGCAGACTGGTCAGCCGTTTGACACAGTACTTCTCTCCTGTGCTACACTATTGTGGCAAAAAAACATTTACAATCAAAAATAGGACTAGCAGCAGATGTTGCGCTCTCAAACCCCCCCATGGGGAATCAGAGAAACCCAAAGTATTTTCACACTATCAACACTTCAATGATCCTGCAAGCCAAAGGCTTCCCATCCGACTCTTACGTGTCAAAGCACAATCATTACCTCACATTCTACTGCACAGCTTCCACTGGAACAAAGAGAATCTGTGCTGGACTGAAATCCTACACATTCTGTCACTTCTTACCATCATAAATAACACAGGCAGTGATTCTGATCGCATTTTAGCCGGCTTTGATGGCTCTAATCTATTTCTGTGAGCACAAACATCATTCAGCGCAGATGCCAGCTTTAGATTACCGTAGGTCACTGCTGAGCTCTCTGTAACTGCGAAGCACCATAATTTATGTCACTGTATTTATATGCAAATCAATCTGTATGTTGCTTGGTTACTGCAAACATTTTGCAAATACACCAGATGAGTCGTATATTGAGCCTTGCAGTTGAAATAACTGGGAAATGGTCTAGGTTCCCATCCAAGGCTTGAGAATTCTGAATAGCGAAACAGTATAAATGCATTAAAATGTAACACAATAACACCACTGATTGCACTGCATCCCTTAGCAGAATATCAACATGCTATATGATTATTCTATGCTTCATTTGTCATTGCAGGAAAGAAATTCTGTTCATTTGCATTGTGATGGAACCACACCTCCATTAAAGCCTTTTCCATATGTAATAACAAGCCATAATGGTGAGATTTCCAGTTCAGGAAAGTGTCTGCTGGCTGTCCTGCCCACTCTGCAGAAACTCCCCAGGTGTTTGTACCTGGAGTGACGAATCCATTATTAACCTCAGTTAAACTGAGTTGCTCCAACAGAGACCTGAGAAAATGGTGATGTTCAGACCTGTTTACGAGACATACGATCATACAGGTACATGACAACATAATGACCTCCCATAATAATACACTTAGGCTGACAAGGAAATATGTCGTATTTCATTTAAATATTGTAGTTTGGCTTAATTTTGCTAAAGTACTCCAATAGGGCCAAAAAGGAAAATATTGCACTCATGCATTGCAATATCATGCAAGCCAACCCATCATACGTGGTGCCGAAAATGGCATCAAATAAATGACCCTAAGACATAAAATGAAAGGTCAGCCCAGTATGGTGGATACACTCTTTTCCTCTGCATGCCCACAAACACACAGCTAAGAAGATAACTCTCCCCATCTGCGCTGGATCAGTCACCTGACGATGACAGTATTTACTTTCCAGCAGACCAGCCAACGTCAAGCTTCAAGAAGCTGCCCCCCCACCCCATCAGGCTATTTAAAAAGGCACAGCGACTTTGTGTCTGCACGCATAAATCAGGAAGCTTTTCAGGCACTGGGAAAATGCAATTTACATTAACTGCTCATTGTATCTTAACTGATTGCAAGTCGTGATGGCTTGTGGTATTCAGTCCAAAAGCTTTCCATCTAATTAAAACCCTGGAGGGCCTCTAAAATGACCATTAGAATCCACTCTTCATTCCTGAGCAAAATATCCCGCAACCCACTTTAAAAGGATTTTTAAAAGAAACCGTATAAAATGTAGATTGCCAATTTTAACAGCCCAGTCAATGAGATTCTATCAGAGGTTTTTTAAAAGGGAATTCTAACTAATAAATCCAGACATAAAACTAATATATTTCAGAAAGTCTATGCAGTGTTATTTTCCCAAATATTATCTGTGCGGTATCCAACGACAAGGATATGTAACTCAAAGATGAAAATGGTCTTTTGTGCTCTAACACACGACACTTAAAAAAGAAAAGAAAGACTCCCAGCAGCACTCAAGGTAACAGCGAGGCGATGGGGCGCAAGGTCTCCAGCAAATGTCAATAAACATGAGCGACGACTTTGAACATCTTCTCACAAGATCTTGAAGACCTTCGCACATTTACATCTCAAATGCTGATCGCCCACAACGACTTCCGTGTTGCACACCAAAGTTAAATGAACTAATTTAGTCATTGTTGTGGATTGTCTAATAGGCCCATGTGAAAATAAGTCTTGATTTCACTGCTATCTTCTTAATCTCATTTTTGTCCCCCTGGATTTCTGTTGTTACGTAACTACGTCGTACCTACTGCTGTGTAACAACCACTGCCACTGCGTTCAAGGAGTTACTACCACAGGTCACCTTCACAGAACTGTACAACATATTGGTTGTGCATCCAGCTACTTAGAATCTCTATCATTTACTACCCCTCATTTCTAATGTCATACAGCCATGAACAGATAGCCACATACTCAAAATCCCAGGAAGTATTAGCCCTGGGCCATTTGATGCACCCTGGGATACAGGAGGATTTTTCATACAATATAGATAACTAGATAGCATTTCACCAAAAATGGAAATATATGCCACAGGAACATCCCTGCACTTTAGTTTTCCAGTGCAGAGTAATAATGCTTTAATATATACTCCCTTTCTATATCAAACATGGTATTTTTCAGATTCTGCTCAACTACTTTCACAATAGAATAAAATGGTATTTTGAAGGTCACGTTGTCACTCGAATTGAATGAATGACATTTAAAATACACTTAGCCATTCTTTCATTGTGCTTTGAAAAGACTTTCTATTGGCGAGCACAAGAAAAAATATATCTTAGTGGTAGGAGACCTGGCATCTTGGTCGGTCTATTTTGTGACAGAAAGTAGCAGATTATTCATTTTGTGTTTGAAGCAATTGCATCCTAACAATGATTAACCTTGACCTGTGTTAGGCCCTTTAAAACAAGAGCACACAGTGAAAACGTCACCTGTGCAAAACTCAACACGCTGTCCAGATGTTTGGCAGGAATTTGAAGCATTAAAATGGTCACTATGTCATCTTCCTTAATGTGCCGTTTTAACCCAAAGCTCCCCAATCCCAAACAATCTCTCTTGGCTGGAATCTGGATTCATATAAGCTGTTACTCGAAGGATGAAGGTTTAATACACATTCTGAAGACCCATTTACTGAGTGTTGAGGTCTTCTAAAGATATCTGCAAAAAAGCATATCACTTCTACTAAGACTTTAAAATGGATATGACTTCTTTGTGTAATTACATATTATGTTTCAAGAGTTGATAATACACAAGTATTATCAGTGACTTATCATCTTATTGAAATTCAATATTGTATTCTGAATGCTTACATTACTGTGGACAATACAAAACAAACGTGTTTTGTATTTCTCTTTAAAGTGACATTCTTTTTTAATCGGAATAACTTTTAGCTCAATAACTGCATTTCAAAGCTGCTCCTTAAATAGCAGACAGCAGGCGGACATGCAAATATTGGAAGACTGGGGCGAAAATGAATTATTGACATGAGTGTAACTGAAACAAACACTGGCTGTCTGTTTGTTCACAATGCAAGTAAACGTTGACTTAATTTCTGCCCAGGAGAACATAGCTGTTAAACATTGTTGACAGATTTTCCCCCCTCCTTAATGGAACAAGAAACAAAAGCCTACCAAAATGAGACTGGATCCATGTATATAATCTGCAACATGCTACATAACCATTAGGTTTAATGCCTGACTTGGAGCGGCGACACTGGCAGCCATTTTGGCACCGGAGAGTCTCCTAGCTGTGCCTGACAGATGCCTTTAGAACTACAGATAGGTACAGATTCACAGTGAAAGGGGTAAATACAGCTTGGCTCTGGAAGAAACTTGATCTCTTGGCAAGCTTCCTTCCTTTGTCATGAACCACATCATGTTAAGGTATAACATAGTATCTCTTTCCATTTGTGGCCAAACATCTGGATGTGAGCTGCCATATCAAAGACCTGTGGGACCATAGAGACTTGGTGACATGACAATCAATTATTTGACAGTGAATTAATGAGATTTTAGATCTAGCTCTCTGTTACTTTAAGAAGGCGTGTATTGCCAAAACATGTCTTGGTTGATGGAAAGAAGACAGTGACAAACTATGGTACCTTTCAGAATTTTCTTTAAGGAAAAATTTAAACTGCTCCCTCACTCTGCAGCCAGTTTTTCAGTACACAGGTTATTTTGTTCCTCAATTATCTCTTTGCATGACTGAATAGAAGTAAATATATTCACTCTGAAAGCCTAATTTAAGAAGGGAACGTAGCATTTTCAACATCGCTGTGTCGAACAGTGATAAGAAATATTTATCTAAGCACACATTTAAGACATTTGTGTTCACAGGAAGACACCGAGGAAAGACTGTCGCTGTCATTTCCCCCTGTGCCTTTGAAAGCTTCTCAATGCAAGTTAGATTCCCCTGTCAGTTTTCAGCACTGACAAGGCAGACTAATCAATGACATTCTGCAGAAATGTCTCTTGCATTTTTAAAAATCTTAGAAAAATACTAAATGATGTTCAGTCTTGGGCTCAGCTCTCGGTTATGGTTTGATCTTGAGATAAATTCTAGTTTCAAGCCAGGGTTCCAATACTGGGCTATAAGCCGATGGAAATGAAGTAGTTCCGGTTGACACTGAATGAAGCCAAGATGGATAGAAAGCGATCAGTACAGCCATGTCACAGCCAGAGACAAGGACAGTCATGGCAGGAGTCCAGACATGATCGTATTAACCATGAAATGAGACCATGCACCTGACCAAAAGCAGCACACACTTTCCCTACATATCTGTTGGTACCTTTGAATAGAATTGTCTTGTTTTGTATCTCCAGATAATGTCGATCATTGTGTCTAACTTGCTTTAAAGGTGGCAGTTAAAATTGGCTATTCCATTGCCATTATAACATCAATGTTCCGTTTAACCTAAATGTAACCGGAAAGATAATTTGCATTCATGCCTGCATATTAATTAACTGATATTGAGGTGATAAGGGATATTTTCTCTCCACAGGTATAGACCTACTAATCAATTGCGAGTGAAATAGGGTACAAAATTAAGTCTTTCTTTATCAAGAATTTGAAATCAAAAAGCTATTTAGCGCTACAATTTCCAACAAAGTGGTTTTCATTTATCTTGTCTCACACATTATTCCATTTGGACGTTTTAAAACACTTTTCATTTGTGTAATGGTAATATTTTCCTGTAATTTCCCACTGCCTGTGTGATAGGTAATTGTGATACGGCTTTGTGGGATAGCTGGTTCCCTCTAGCTATATTCATTTGGTGGTAATAAACTTAAAATATATACTTCAGATGAGATGTTTTCAACAAATGGATTATAAAAAAAAAATCCATTCTCGACAGCGGCGCATTTCTGCCCCCTGGTGGAACATAAGAAAACGTCAAGCGACGCTTTTCAATGTGTTAATAACGTTCAATTTCTTGTACCATGTATAACAGCTGTCAGCTAAAACTGTAATTCGGATTAACCGGATAAAACGACTAATCTCCATTTGTTAGAGAAGAGTTTTACACCGATTCGTATCACATTTTATGAAGCTGCTATTTTGTACCTCATTCCAGGGCCGCATTCGTGTTTCTTACACGCCTATCATAAGTGGTGGCTACATTGATTTTTGATTGCCATTATTTATATGATTTCAGAATGTATTACTATTATGCGTTTGGAGAATCTATAAGATCAATATATTATTTTAAAAGTAAAACGACTGCAAAATTTATCGTGAAATACAATAATCCACGAAAATAACTAAAACATCTGACAGGAATATGTTGTACATGATACTGGATTAAAGCTCAGATATAAGTACTATCGCTTAATTGGGCAACCAAACTCGTAAATCTATAACCTTGTACGTTTAATAAACGATAAGTGTGTATATACTGCATTGTCTGTTGCTCGTATGAATACCAGAGATTGTTTCCAAATACAATGTTTGGCAAAGTGCGTAATCATAATGTCCAACCCACATGAATATATGCAAAGGGCGACCTGAATTCGCTGGGTGGAATGATGTGGTTGTGGTGCGGAGTATCTCACAGAACTCACCCTGTCGCTTACTGTGATCACTGTGAGAGGTACATACGCGGCACAGAAAGCAACCCTGCCTGTGTATGTAGGTTAGCAACGTAGCGCTAGAAGGTATTTAGAAAACAGATTTATATCAAAACTGAGCAGCAATGTTACACGGAAATATCGCTGATATATTCCACTGCAGCTCCCACGACTCCCTCCGTTTGTCTTGGGTAATGTGGCAGGGGCGCCATCTGGCGGACAGTAGCATCAACTGACTGAAGTCATCGGGCGGGTGCACAATAGAAAGCGTTAAAAAGAATAATAAAAACCTTCCCACCCAGGGTGTGATTCAGCCTTATGACCTGGCCACAGTCGCCCCCCCCTCCCCCCACCATGCTCTGTATAAGCGGAAGATAGATGGAAATAGTAATAGATGGAAACAGGAAAATATACAATGTGATGTTGGGCAGGATAAGCTATTGAAAAACAGGTGGTTGGATAAAATTATACATACATATGTACATACATAAAACACATATATAATTTCTAAGGCACGTCAGCTGAAACAGCATGTATGATTACAGTAGGCATACAATTATTCTTCATGAGTAATTAAAGGCAGATCTGTCAATGCTGAGTGTGTGGTATTCAAGTGTATGTTAAAAAAAAGACTAAATGTTTGTATTTTTTTATTGTGGGGGGGTGGAAGATGAACAGAAGTGTTTTGAGTCAAACAGCTTGTGCATTAAGTTAATAAGGCAAAATACTTAAGATGGATAAAAGCAAAATCCAACAGAAATCAACTGAAAGGCACTTCGCAATTATATCGAGCACTAATATTCATCTTATTTACAGATATGTACAGTTCTGAAGGAGTTTGCCAGGGACAAAGCAGAGCGATTCTGTTTCCAAACACAGGCAGCGGTCGGTCATTACATGTTGTACACGGGGCAGGCTGAAGGCTGAGACACAGACGAGGGCGTGTGTAAAGGGACAATGCACATTTAAGGGAAGTCATCGAAATTGGGGTTAGTTAGTAAAAATAGCATGTGGTAATAAAACTATCTGATAGAAATCAGTCAAAGTCTAGAATGTAATCACCTAAAATCTGTCCTGTGTGACAAATTTCTCTCTCTCTAAAAAAAAGATACAATTCCGCACTAAAACACCCAGCTTAGTACTTAATGACAGGGTAGCCCATCCCAGACTGGGAAAAAACCTGTGCTTTGATTTAGGAAATGATTCCCTGCTTTAAGTCTGACACACACACACAACCCAGGCTACTTTATTCACTTACTCACAGAGCGACGTCTGAAAGACATCAATCCTACATCTATGTCAAACACTGCAAATTCTGACCACCCATAAACTGTGACTCCATCTACGATGCTGGAGTTGCTGGCGTGATTGTGGCGTCTCGCCCTTAACCTCTGATCCCGGATCAGATTCAGATTTCCACTCATGATGGGTGTGATGGCTGCAGCGCGGGAGGCCCGCTGATCTGAGGCCAGCCTCAGTGGGAGCCGCGGTCGTTGGCCACATCCTGCAGCCGCCGTAATAGGGCCGTCTGGTTCTCCTGGCAGAGACGCTTGGCGGGGGACAGGCCCCCTCCGTCCTCCAGCGCCATGCTGCGCTTCTTGCTGGGCGACTCCCCAGTCTTGATCATGCTGTTGATCTCACGCAGTCGCTGTAGTTGGGGGGGGGGGGGGGGAGGGCAGTTACCATAGCAACTAGATTCCTATATACTGAACAGCTCAGTCAGGTATTTGCAGGGAAACAAGATCTTCAACCCGTGAACATGACAAGGGTTTGTGACAGAAGCCATAGGAATCATGATATTAAAGAAAAGGCATCCTTACCAAGCACCTCCAGACCTCTGTAAACGTACTGGCTTAAGTGGATATTTAGAGTTAGAATTGATGATGCTCTCTACACACCGTGAAGGTGACATGAAGCTAAGTAGCACTTTTGTCTCGAGTGTATATGAGTATTACTCTGTATATCTGTGGATATTTGCTAGCTGATATAAGTATCAGCATTTAAAGGTGTCATGTGGGATTAGGGTTTTCCCCATAAAAACAGAGTCCCTACAGATATATAATTACAAACTGATGTGTGTGTGTGTATGTGTGTGTGTGTCTGTGTGTGTGTATGTGTATCTGTGTGTGTGTGTCTGTGTGTGTGTATGTGTGTGTGTGTGTATGTGTGTGTGTGTCTGTCTGTGTGTGTGTATGTCTGTGTGTGTGTCTGTGTGTGTGTATGTGTGTGTCTGTGTGTGTGTCTGTGTGTGTGTCTGTGTCTGTGTGTGTGTATCTGTGTGTGTGTGTCTGTGTGTGTGTTTGTGTGTGTGTGTATGTGTGTGTGTGTCTGTCTGTGTGTGTGTATGTGTGTGTGTGTGTCTGTGTGTGTGTATGTGTGTGTGTCTGTGTGTGTGTGTGTGTATGTATCTGTGTGTGTGTCTGTGTGTGTGTATGTGTGTGTATGTGTGTATGTGTGTGTGTGTATGTGTGTGTGTCTGTGTGTGTATGTGTGTGTGTGTATGTGTGTGTGTGTCTGTGTGTGTGTATCTGTGTGTGTGTGTCTGTGTGTGTGTGTATGTGTGTGTGTGTCTGTGTGTGTGTATGTGTGTGTGTCTGTGTGTGTGTATCTGTGTGTGTGTGCATGTCTGTGAGTATTTGTGTGTGTCTGTGTGTGTGTATGTGTGTGTGTGTATCTGTGTGTGTGTGTTTCTGTGTGTGTGTGTATGTGTGTGTGTCTGTGTGTGTGTGTATCTGTGTGTGTGTTTGTGTGTGTGTGTATGTGTGTGTGTGTCTCTGTGTGTGTGTGTATGTGTGTGTGTCTGTGTGTGTGTGTGTGTGTCTGTG
>JABFEA020000010.1:12215177-12235173 GCA_019775915.2 Cyphomyrus plagiostoma | reverse complement strand
ACAGACACACACCTGGTGTCTCTACTGTTGTAGTATTTGACTCTGTGTACTTGTCCTTCAATGGCTTGGGATCCTGTCCAGGGTTTACCCCAACCTTATTCCAAAAGCTATTTGGCATAGGCTTCAGGTAACCCCATCATGACCTTGAGCAGGTTAAATTGATGGAAGATGGATGATTGGATATTTAAAAATATTTTACAAGCACCACCTGGTGCAGCCAAGTCTGATAGTTCAGACATGCTCATAGGAGCTGAGTCCCAGCTGTTGTGCCGTTGATCCGGGTCCCTAATGCCGTTTCGCTCATCCCGCTGTGCTTAGTCTCATTGTGAGTGAATGGAGGTATGACGGGCGCCCCTAACCGCGCCCCCACATCTAACCCCGCCCCGACCACTCCCCTTTTCTTTCAAAAACGTCGAAAACACTCAACGTTGGCTAATTTCCATACCTTGCCATTTTAGACACTTCTATACATTTCACAATTCAGATATTTTTCGTAATAAAATGGCGATATAAATACGGCCACAATTCAGACTTCCGCGCAGTCACCTAGCGCCACCGTCTAATGTCAAAATCTAAATAAAAACACACATATCCAGATTCCCCACGGTTCTTACCTCTAAGGTGTAATTTTTATTAATATTTTCGTAATTTTTCCATGCTTCGCTGCGCGCCTCCTCGTCCATATTAAGGGCTCGGCAGAGATCTTCAAAGCCCTGTTTCGTTTTCTGCAAACTCTCTTCCTCCTCGCTCATTTTTAAGCAATTTATGCCAACGGCGTTAATGCTGGACAAAAAAATATATATATGCTTCTTCGGTATTAATCCGCAAAACAATCGCTGCAGTAACAGCAAAGATACTCGGTTACGCTATGAGGTATACTGGTAGCCATATCATTGTTTTCGTACTGTAGGATATGCAGTAATGTACAGTGCAGCCATTTAAATGCCCTTTGAGTGACAGCTGCTGCTCTGCGTAGCTGATTTACGACAAATACGTACCCCCCTAGAACGACTATTGTGAGTATATAACATTCGGTAAACGTAGCTTGCGTAAAGCAAAGGACCCGCCCCCAACTCTGTATCGTGGATGCGGATTGGCTTTTGGAGAAGTCCTTCAAGAAGCCAAATAAAAACTTCCTGCTGCCTACCACGACATTTGGACTATTTCCTGTAACAGTGTGCATCATAGGAATGTGTAGGGTTGCAGTAACAATATTTTAAAAGAGATGTTGAATTTAACAATATATATTTTGCAAACAAACCTGATCTATTCTCGGAACTTATCTAGACATTCATATAAACATTTCCCCTAAACTAGAAGGGCGACATCAAATATAAATGTCATGTAAATTCGAGCAACATAATGAGCATTATTGGGTGACAATATTGTCGTTCAGCTCGGTGCCCATATACTAGATGCTTTTTCATTACGTTTGACTCTACCCCAAACGTGACAGTTTTGGATGCACTAAGCAGAATGATCTTTGAAACTATTACCGTATAAAGCAGTGTTACGATAACTCCTGATAGACATTTCCGTACAACCTAATTGTTTTATACCATTAACTCTAAAGACAAAACACCACAGATAATCCCTTAATATTTTAAATAAAATGATCTTGTGCTTCCTGCATATAATTTACTACGAAATAATTGATGATTTACAAAAAAAACTCAATTGAACGTCATTTAGTTACAAAGACCGCATCATACAACTGGTACAAATAAAACTTGAAAAAATATTTAGTGAGGAACAGATACAAGGAAACGCACATTGCAAGTTGATGTTTACACGTTTTTTTTCCCTCGTTGGTAATTCTTTCTTGGCAGGAAATCTAAGATAATGGTTGGTATTTTGCACAGTGGCAGGCCATTTCTTAGACAAACATAGCAAATACAAAAAAACATGCTTTATTCGCCATTTGCACAAGTACAGATACAGCAGGATGCTTTTGTTCAATGACCCCATCTTGCTCTCCATAGCTTGGGAGTCACAGCACAGAGTCAGTTAACGTGCGGTGCCCCTGGAGCTGGGGGTTAAGGGCCTTGCTGTAGGGCCCACAGACATGTGACTGTTCTGCCAAGGTTGGGGCTCAAACTGGCAGTATTCTGAAATCTTTAGACCTGACACGCTATATATGCACAAATGTGCAACTGTGGTCCAGATGAAAACTTGCCAAGGTTCCGATTAATGATGTGCAAAGTGACCTGTGATATACAGACAAAAATACTTTGTGTTTTGTCTAAAAACTGTCAATAAATAATACCATGTTTTTTTAATTAACTTATTTTATTGGAGCTAGGTATGCTTTTGGGCAATTGTGAGAAAGAACATTAAAAGCTATGAATGTGAGTTTCATGTTGCATCTGGCCTCTCTGTCCTGCAACAGTGTTGTCACGTTCTCGCTGTATAATCATGTCCAAATACATTTTTACATCAACTAGACGGGAAGGTAGTGTTCCGAGAAAGTGCCATGCAACAGGTAGTTTACAGACAGTTCCCAGGTCAAGAACATCTGACTTACGGACAACTCATACTTACAAAGTGACGGCTATAATGCCACATTAAATCACATTAAAAATTTGGGTTAAATAATATGGTTCGTAATAACAAACGCACAGACAATTTTGTGACATTTGTGAAAACATTGATCAGCTTCACTGGTTCCTTGGCTCTGGGTACCGCGCAGTACTGTACGTAATAACTTATTACTATAATTATTAGGCACTCTATTATTTTTCCAACATACCTACAAATTTGATTTAAAGACAGACTTAGGGAATGGATCTCGTTCATGACCTGGGGACTGCCTGTATATCGCACATCGACAACTACTGAATTAGAGCCGTGTATGCATCCCTGAATGTTAAGATTACACACGTAAAATACAAACTCTGGAACATTTACATGTATAAGCTGATTCCCAGACTTGGTTCTGCATTATATAATTTTAAGTAAGACAGCCTCTAGAACTATCCGTGGCTGCACTCATATTAGAACACACCAAGAGAAGAAATATGCAAAACATAAAGCACACTTCTGCAGGTGTTTCCCAAAAAAATTAAAAATAGGGTGGAGTTCACCTTGATTAACACAACAACGAAGTGGTACAGATTACAGTTGCGGTCAAGCTGAGGAGGTAACTTCAGCAACCTGTCACACCAACCCCAGCACATGACTGAAGCGGTGAACCAAGTCCATTTAAGGTCATCTTGGGTCACGGCAGTGTCCGCTAGTGATGAATAACAGACAGAAAGACAGGGGGCATCAGGTATGGGCTGCTTTGCCGAATACGCTGCCTATGCTCTTTATCGGAAAATAAATAACGACAACACAGCGATGCTGCTATTTCTATTTTCCTATCATCAATCATTATTTAAAATGATTGTTTTAGCCGATTATGGTAGAGATACTTGTGTGGTGACAAGTGGGTCAATTACAGTGAATACATCAGTGTTGGTAGCTAAATATATTTATTATGTTTCAGTAATTATACAAAAACCAGTTCAACATTGATGTTACAGATGGAGGGTGCTGGCGTGTCTATAGCCAGAAAAAACACATATTTGTGTGCGCGTATGCATATATACACACACACAAATAAAATAGATATTAGATACTAGAGAACAGTCCTTTTACACAGCTGGAGCTGAACTACTAGGGTAGAACCTGCACAGCAGAACTCTAGATACACATAAAGGCATGTTGTGAGCATAGTCATATACTGCCACAAATAAAGTTTTCCACAGTGCAGCTCAAATACAACCATTCCATAAGCGATTAACTGAACGGGAAAATTTCTCAAAAAGAGGGAAGAAAAAAAACAACAACAAAAACATACAGAATGAACTGCAAAATAGCCAAGTACGGCCCAAGGAAAACAAAGACCATCGAACGCCGAGTTTGTCTGGATTACAAAGATCCATAACCCAGGTCACATGTCGTGTGACGTCTCAAAATGCAAAAGTATTACAGTGTGCTGCGTGTCCTGTTTACTTTGCGCGCCTGAGAAGTAAATCGAACTGTGAAATGGAACTGGACCCCTACCATGGCACCACTATACAATCAAAAAGTATTTTACACAAAAGTCCTAGTGGTCATTTTAGCATGTTGTCATTTCACTACAATTAAGAACTGCATCATTCAAGTCCCCAAAATATACATATATATATATATACACTTTGATGACCTCAGTCCAGCTGTACTGAAGTTCCACGAAAGTGGCAGCCGATCACACTGACCTCTGATGCTATCTGAGATGGGTCTGGGCTTTCTCTGAAGAACTAGGAAGCCCTCAAATGGTGCACAGCCCCTGTGAACCATTAGCGGGAGGACAGGACCCAGTCCACTCAAAGGAAAAGAGATTGTGGCTTGGAGTAGGACTGTGCAAGATGCAGCCGAAGACACAAGACAGAAAGGGACAGATAAAGCAGGAACACCAAGAAGGTAACAGAAACGCACAGTGTGCCCATGGAAGGATCCGCCAAGCAGGAGATTCCCTAACGGTCTCTAGAAAAAGTGCAGAATGCTGGAGACTGTCCTATAAAATGGCAAATGGCGAGGAACGCCACGCGCTCACACGCTAAGTGAGGTAAAAGCCGGAAAACCAGCCCACTGGAATTCCCTTCCATTCCACGGGTCTCCAGAACACTTTGTTGTACCTGAATTTTTAAATGCATTTAGCGGTGTTGTTTTAAAAAAAAATGTAATAAGAGCCTTTCTTCCATTGTTCCATTGACAGAAGTGGAATTTGGCACATTTTGGGTAAGAGTTCCCCAGCTTCTTGACCTCAGTAAGACCTTGGTATCATATCCAAGTCACGGCAGACTTGGGGGGGGGAGAAATGTGATCTGCAGTCAACTGGGATTTTTGTGCAGCAGCAGAGTTGCTGAGGTGTAGCTCAGTATTACAGACTCCTCCTCTACTTCTGTAGGCAAATACTACAGCAGGTGCATCACACACTAAGATCATACGCACAAATTAGTGTGTGCTGCAGCCGTGCGCTTGAAGAGGAGTCCTCTCCCGTTAGAGCTAAATGGGCTTTTTTTTCCTCTTGCAGTTTAGGAGTCGCATAGAGAGAGACAGACGGTTGGAAAACGGCGACGGTGGAAATAGGCGCCACGTCGCTCCCCAGGGATCTAAAGACGAAATGGCCGACGTCCAGGATGTACAGCTACAATGACATTCATTAGCTGCCCGAGTTATTGCTGACATTTCCAAAGCTCGATCTGTAAATTATAAGTGTTTAGGATCTGGAAAAATTATTTACAACAAACCAAAATATGTATAAAGTCCCCCCCAACTCCAAATATATTAAATGTACAGTTCACATTGAGCATTATTTTTTTAATAAAATTAAATCCCAACATAATTATAACAATAATGCCTTTTCCTCTTTTTTGTTGCAATTGTACATCATTGTGTCGTACAAGTTCACAAATTTCAGAAATCTAATAAAGTTTGACATGCAAAATGTCTCTCAAAACAATATTGTACCTTTGAACAAATACTGAAAATTCATTTCAGCTTCTCTAGATACAGTTTCTTTTTAATTTTTTTTTCCTTTATTACACAATACTTTAGTTTTGATATTTACAAAAAAGAAAAAAAAAATGCAATGTAAGTGCACGGTAGTTTATATATCCATACATATACATTGCAGGGGCGGACGGGGGTCAGTCTTCATCGCTGGACTCAGAGTCTTCAGAGGAGGAAGATGAGCTGTCCGACTCAGAAGAGGAAGACTCTACTTTATTGGACCCTTCTGCTCCACTGTTATCTTCTCTATGTCCTGTGGACCCCTCCTCTTCATCCTCGTCCTCTTCATCCTCGTCCTCCTCCTCCTCTCCGGACTCCGCTGCCTCGGCCGGCCGGGCTCCCTGAGCCGGCGAGCTGAGGGGGGCGCGGTCCGTGTCGGCCCCCCGCCGTTGCTTCTGGGGCGTGCCGGGCTGGGGGGACGCGGACACAGGGAGGTTAAGGCCGGGGTTAAGCAGCATCCCTGGGTACAGCATGCTGGAGAGGAGCAAGGAGTTCAGTGCCAGTGGGGGGGCGGAGCCTGCTGCGGCAGCAGCACTTAGGGGGGCGGAGCCGCCAGAAGCAGACGGGGTGGTGCTCTGAGCCTCTGTCCTTTCACCTTTAGCGTCCATGAGCGGGGGCGGGGCTTTGGGGGCGGAGTCACTGCCGGAGCTTCCCTTCTTCCCGTCCTCAGCTTCGCCCACCTCGCCTGCTGTGCCATCCTGGCCTTTGCCCAGCAGGCCGCCCGCTCCCAGGAGGTTAGGCAGCCCCGCCATACCAGAGAGCATCATGGGGAACATGGCGGCCAGGTTGGCGGCGTCTCCGGGGCCACTGGCCAGGCCCCCTGGGAGGCCCATGAGGCTCGCGGCACTCAGCTGCAGCGACTGCAGGCTCTGGAGGTTCTGCTGCAGGGCCTGCAAACTGGACAGGTCCACCCCCGACAGCAGCCCATTGGCCAGCAGGGGTTTGAGGCCGAGGGCTGAGGTGCCAGCTCCGCCCGCCGCCGCCGCCGCCCTGCCCAGCATGCTCTTCGGCCTCCGGCCGCGCCGGCTCACCTCTTCGGGCACGATGGGGCCAGTCAGGATGCGGTCGAACATGCTCTCTGGGAGGTAACCCTGCCAGGGGAGGGAGGCGGAGACCAGTCAGCACGTGGTCACAGTCATAGTCAAGGACAGAAACCCAGCTGCTCCATCCCATAATGTCATGCCAGCAGGATAAATGAGAGGGTGTCAGTGGGGAAGGGCTGAGGGACCCACCGATTGCTTCACCACATCGGCCCACTCGGGGGGCACACCGTACTCAGGGTTCTCCTGCAGGAAGCGGGACAGGTCCTTCAGGGGAGGAGCAAAAGCTCCACCCACCTATGGGGAAAGAAGGAGAAGAAGCTCAGTGGGGAATGGAAGGGAGGCGCCCCGGATCTTTCAGGTAGGGAAGGGGCGGAGCAGGACGAGGGCGGAGCAGGAGGAGGACGGAGCTGACCTTGCGGGCGTTTCTCCTGTTGATGATCTGCACACGCTCCTCGCCTGTTAGGCTGTTGACGTCGATCTTGTTGGGGTTGCGGCAACGGTGTCTCTTCTGCTTGGGCCGCCCATCCGGAAACTGCATCCTGCTGACCCCCTGTACCATCGATAGAGACGCCCAGCAAGTGCCGATTGCACCATTATTGCCAGGTTACCTCAAATGATCCCAGAGAAATCTGATCCTCCCACAAGGTGGAGAGACAATCTTACATCTCATTCTTTTAAAGGTATTTTGCCCAAAATATAACATTGAATAAGCTAGTTATTAAAAATGAAATCGCAGCTGTGGTTTGCAAACATGAAGAGGATAGAGGACGGTGGGACAGCTCACAGGGATGAAGGCTCCCACGTCCGCCACAAAACCCGGGTGCTCCTTCAACCACTGGTCCAGGTCTCTCCTCCTGGGCGCGTCGTCGCCAGCCAGTCGCGTGCCGTCCTTCAAGTTGATGACGGGGACTCTGCTTTCCAGGTCCATTGGGGTCTGCCCATACCCCAGAGCGGGGGCCACGACTGGGCTGGAGTGGGTGCCACCACACCAACCAGAGGTCACCTGGGGGTGGGGCAAACCAGAACAAGGTATGAAGTTTCTTGTGCTACCACCCAGCTTGCCACACAGATACATGTCACACATGGAAAAACATACACCGAGGCAATTATCAATATGACATTTATCAATGTAACATTATCAATGACACATTTAGGCTCATACAGGTAAAAATGCCCCAGAGCATGACAAGCCTATGTTGGAATTTGTATATATTTTTATATTACCCCTTAGGGTAAATATAAACAAATCCCCAAAACTCATATATTAAATTAGAAATTCAGAGCACTTTATCGGTGTTATAGATGTGACATCAAGCAGACTTTTACATGTAATTTCCCACAATGTTATCCTGAAGCTAAAACACTTCGGAGCACAGGCAGAATAGGTGAGAGAGAGGTGAGGAGCATGCACTGATTACAGCACGTTGCCACATGCATCACATGACAAACCACCTCAGGGATGAGAACCTGAGTGCAGTCATGTGGCGGGTGACACCACACCACCACACCAGTCTGAATGTACCGGTGCAAGTTTTTTCCAGTGGCTGGAGTGCCAATCCAGCCACTAACCCTCTAGTTTTTCCTCCTTACAGGACTGGATATAGATTAACGTCATACCCAGGACCAAGCAATTTCAGGTTAAGGGCCTTGCTCAAGGGACCAGTGGAGAAGAATTACTCTGAGCATTCCTGGGATTTGAACCAACAACCTTCCATAGTGGAAGCCAATTTAATGCAAGAAAACACCTTGTCACAATGTTAAGCTGGACCTTTTAAAAATCGAAATATCCAACGTATGTCTAAAATCATAGTTAAATACAATCATTGGCCAAAGTCTTAGACATGCAGATGTTTATAGTCTTACATGGTTAAATACGATAATTAACATTTGAGTATTATACAAAGTCACATGGGAGATCTTACATGGTCCGAAACTGCAGAGGCCCTGCCCTTGTTCACGAGGAGGAGGTCCACTCCTTCCACGTTCTTCCGCCTGCCCCGTCTCTTTTTCATGAGAGGCTGCCCGTCCACGGTCCCATTCATCCTCATCTGCCCCATGATGCCTGTGGGGGGAGAGAGGGGTCAGAGGTGCTGAGTTCAGGGCCAGGGAACCTTAAGGTGACCCAGGCACGGGCTGATCAGGCAGCAGCCCTGTAAGAGGGGTACCATGGCTCAGGGTCGGATGAGGCCTGGTGAAGTCGGCCAGGCTGGCATCAGAGGCGCTCTGCAGCTCCTGGAGCCGAGCCAAGTACTGCTGCTGGCCCAGGGGGCCGTCTTCAGCATCCAGGGGCCGCTTCTGAGGTCCGGCATGTTTCTGGAAGGTCAGCTTCAGGGAGCCGTCCTATGAAAGCAGGAGCCCGCATCAGGTGTGGGAGAGTAGACTGATTGTTCCCCTGGACTGCAGTGTTAGAAGCATCACGCTCCATACCGACGGACAACCTGACACCATATGGGCTGCGATCGTGGCAAATCACATGTGGAGCAGCAGTTTGGTTGTAGTTTTTGAAAGTTCAGGTTTGCTGCCAAAATGACTCTGTATTTAGAAGCAATTCTGTCTGTGTCTGGACGATGACAGGATGTGTGTTGGTCTGGACCTTCAACAGCAACATTCTTTTAGCCAACAGTGACACAAGCAGAAGATGAAACTCCAAAATTGCCGACCAGATGACTGCGATCAACAGGTTGATCACCAAGACATTCCCAGAGGATCTTGACACCTCTAAATGACCCACACACTAAAAAAATTGACAACAAAAATCATGGATATTTTCTTGCAAAAGTAGACTGCACTACAAAAATGGTGGACATTTCTAATAACTACCCGGTTTATTCCACTTCAGTGTAGCTACTGTATTGGCTCTTATTGGATTAAATAAGAAGTGATTCACGGATTGGGATTTTTCTGTCCACTGCTGATTTCAAAGTCAACATTTCCTCCCTTACCACCACTGCAAAAAGAGGTTGTCCTCACCACTGAATGCAGACATGCAGGAGTATGGCGACATTGCCTACCGACAGACTTGAAGCATCTAAAAGCCTTCGAATGCATTAGAAACATTGAGAATAAAACTGGCGACATGTATTTCTCTTGCTGTATTAAGGGACAGAGTAATTGAATGTTAAACAGTGATGAGCCCATGCAGGCAGACAAGCCCGGCATATAAACAGGCAGGCAGGTGAACTCGCTCTATCTTGCAAAACCCCCCCCATACGCTGCCTGCTGTGTGAATTAATCGAGCTGGGGGGGGGGGGGGGAGCTATCGTATCGCTGCCAGTTTTTATTATTCTACTCTGCGGTGCTTTGCAGGAATCCTGAGCGGATCTGTGTGCCGCATATCCGCCGCCCAGGTTTCTGCGTGTGTGTTGGCGTGTGCGTGTGTGGCGTGTGGCGTGTGCGTGTGTGGCGTGTGGCGTGTGCGGCTATAGGCGAGGCTGCAATCTTCCCAGGGCACAGAAAGGCTCAGCTCAGTAGCAAACAGAAAAGAACCCAAAAACAGATCATACCTCTGCAGATTAAACGACATCACTAAAACCCTGATGCAGACTGAAATAAAGAGGAAAGTGAAAGGCACAAGCAGCCTTTAAACGTGCACAAAACGTGGGCGAATGGGGGCTGTAACAGCACACATCTGTCGCCTGCTGTTCTGTCACGTCATTTTCACTTCAGAGCACGAAATGAAACGAAGGGATGCATATCTGGACAAAGGCGGAATGTAAAGTCGCAAGAAAATGCTCAACACAGAAAACATGCTTATTGCAGCTGGTTACAGTCAGTCATAATTGGCAGTTTGGGAGCATTCTGGTTTCCCAATTAATCATACCAATACTGGAGAGAGAGTAGCTGATAACATCAAGACTGACTCTCAGTTTTGTTATACCAAACTCCAATGCTTGAAACACATCCAACAGTCATTTGAGATGACATCTTTCGAGCGCCTGTACAACTGGAGCAAAGCAGGCAACTGCCTGTGTGGCATCCAAGGGTGGTTCTCCACTGCAAAAGGCACTGGAGGTTTGCTAATAAAACCTCCCCTTGTCATTGATTTCCAGTCCAGTACCAGTACAAGTACCAAAAGTACCAAACTAGCTACAAACTAAAAGAAAGTAATGAGGAGCAAAGGAACAAAGTGACAAATGAAGAAACAAAAGCTTTAATTGCAATAAGGTTGGAAGATGAGATTCACCAAGATCCGGTGCCAAAAACCGTGACATGAGGTTTCGTCACACTGGCCACCCCTAACCCTAACCCCTAACCCCTAACCCCTAACCCCTAACCCTAACCCCTAACCCTAACCCCTAACCCTAACCCAGCTGTACATTTTATCTGTACTTATCACTCCTCTTCCTACTTCCACGTTCACAAACAATCTCAATCTCGCTCCCCTTCTGAAGACACGGAATTCTAATATGAGACACTGGTCGATATAACTAATAAGAAGCAGCAACACAGCACTTAGCATGTCTTCCATCTTTCAGTTGAAATGCTCCGATTGGCTGTGCTTTGTGACAGTGTCAGTCAGCGCTGGTTCCAGTTTTAACACCAGTGGCAAATCACCACAAGATCTTTTTTGAAGCACCAAAAAGTACAGAACCTAGTGCAGTGCAAAAGCATCCCAAAGCACATTTTCAAAAAAAGATACATATCTTAAAAAAGGTTATGTGGTCTACAGATATGTGACCGCAGTGAGTAATAGAGATTGCAAGGTTCCCATCATTAACGCATGTTATTATGCAGTCTTACTTTTGAAAAATTAATTTTCTAAATTTATCTTTACAATGAGCAAATAAGCATCTCTAAGGGTTTGTTATTTAGACACGACGACAGGCACATTGGGTTTGGATTGCAACAGTTCCTATCTTGTTTGCACTTAATGATAATTAAAAAACAAATTCTGTTTTCCCTCCTGTGTCGAAATTGCACTGAACTGTTAAACTGAAACTGAGGTTCGTACTGAACCATTAATTTTGTCTACTGTTACACCCCCAAGTCAATTATAAAATAAATTCTAAGTCGATGCTGTCGGAACAACAACAATGTATTCCCTGGACAGTCCCGTCATCCCCACCCCCCTTTAATATATACTCCCCCCCCACACCCCAAAATCTACAATCACTAGCATCCCTACACACTCACCTCACCTCTCCAAAATATCTTCATCAAAAGCCCATCTATGTGTGACTTTCCTCAATGGAATCAGGTTCACTAGATCTGAGGCAGTCATGTGCCACCAGTAAGTGACACTCTAGTGGCGGACCACTCCCAGAACCATATGCATTTCCCAGCATGCTTTTCTGGAACATGTTTCTTTTTACCTTTGACCTCTGAGGAGAGGCGGAGGGTTCCTCAGGGGGGGCAGCGGTCCGGTCCAGCAGCTTGGTGGTGTAGAAGGACGACACCACATTGCCCTCATAGGTGCGCCTTGCTGTAGGCCACACCCCCTTCAGCACGGCCTGGCAAATACTATCCATCCGGTTGATCATGACTCGGTCCTATGAGGGTAAGCAAATAATAACAGTAAACTACTTTTCACTTACACATCTAGTATGTAAAAAATCCAGGAAAAAAATGTACTCCTCTCTTGGGGTAACTCAAACCCAACAGCAGTTCACGTATATGCAGATCGGGACTGCTGTAATACCTTTGGCCAGTAGGAGGCAGCCAGCATGTAACCCTCCTGGAAGGGAGTGGAGGAGCCTGGCAGGCCGTTCTCAGTGAGGTAGCTGTCCTGTGTCTCGTCCTGCGTGGTGCTGATGGAGGCAGCACTGTCTTCGTCAAAGCCCTTCACATTGGGGGGCGGTGGCACTGAAATGCACCAATCAGCAGTCAGTCTGCTGCAGGCCACACTTTCCTGCTTACCAGCAGGGGGCGCCCTTCCCTGCATTCAATTTGTGCAACATAAATGTAGGTACAAGATGTTTCTATTGTTTCCCGCACATATGTATCCTAGTAAGAAGGGTTAGCAATATAAATATTAAATATTGTACTTTTTACACTTCATAACTAATAATCTTCATAAGCTATGCAACTCGATCACCAGACTTACCTCTCTTGGCATCCTCCTCTCCCTCGCTCTCACTGTCCTCAGAGGAGGATGAGGAAGAGGACGAGGAAGACGAGGAACCTGAGGAACACGAGGATGAAGAAGAAGAAGAGCTGGAGCCGGAGCGCGAGCAAGAGGAGGACGACGAGGATGAGGAGGAGGAAGAGCGCGAGGAGGAGCAGGATGAGGAGCCGTCGGAGTCCGAGGCGTCCCGCCGGCTTCGCTTGCTGGCCTTCTTCTGCTTCTTGGCTGCGGAGTTGGGCGTGAGGGGTTTGGTCCGGGCCGCCACCATGCGGCTCTCACTCTCCCCCTTGGCGGGCCCCGTCTTGTCTTCCAGGCCGGATGGTGTTGGGGGTCCTGTTGGGGGGCTCCAGTGCCCAGGCTGCACTTTGCCCTCCCTGATTTCGTCCTCGGATGATGCCTCCTCCTTGGCTGTCACCTCGTCCTGGAGCAGCCTGGGTGGGACGTCATGCTGCTGGGGAGTGCCGGCTGGTGGGGACCCCCCCGCTGGCGGGAGCTGGGCATGAGGAGCGAGGAGCGGCGTGGCAGTGCGGCCCGGAGCCCCCGCCTGCTGGCTGTAGGCGTGCTGGGCTGCCGTGAAGCCCAGCTCAGGGTCGCGTAGGATGTGGTAGTCTGTGCGGCTGACGCCGTGCTTGGCCGCCCCGATCAGGAGGTCGCGGTCATGGGGCCCCGGCTCCCACCACACGGGCAGGTCTGGTCCCGGCTGGCACAGAGCCAGGCGCTCGTACAGCTGGGGGTGACGCAGCACTTGTTCGCGGACCTTGCGCAGGAGCTCGATGCGGTACAGAGTGCGAGACGCCCTCTCCTCCGTAATGGGCTGGATGGAGATGGAGGGGTCTACAAAGCCTGGAAGGACCACAAAATTTACTTTCGATTCATTTCCATTCACGGTCGTCTCGGTAACAATGGGTAAGTACAGGTAACCATGGGATACTGGGACACCCGCTCTCATTGGTCACTCACCGATGTCTTTGGGCGGCAGGCGGCAGACCCGCCGGCACATGGCGGTGAACGCCCAGAGGTATTTCCGCAGGCTCTCGTCCGTCTTCTTGTGCAGCCTCGCCATGGCGCGGAACTTGGTCCAGTCGAAGCGGCCCGCCTCGGGGTCGAACACCACTCCGAAGGTGGACACCACGCGGTAAAAGTCCGCTTCTTCCCGACGGGTCCACCTGAAGCGAGGTAACAGGGGGCTCTGCTAAGCGACAGACTCCCCTCTGCCCGGGACTGGGCAGAATTGTGGGCGGCGAGTCTCCGCCTCACCTCTGCTGCCGCTCCATCTTGGCGGCCATCTTGGGGTTGAGGCTGTCAGGGAGTGTGGGTGTCAGCATGGAGCAGGGCAGGGCTGGGACGGCCTGCTGGGTCTGGTGGATCTGCAGGATCTGCCGGCTCTTGGTGAAGCGCTGCGAGGCGGTGATGAGGCGCCGCAGCCGTGCAGTGAGCGCGGACGGCGGAGGCCAGTAAGCGGAGTCCCCCTCCGCCACAGCGCCCCCTTCTGGCACACAGGAGACCCGCCCGTTAAGAACTCAGAATGAAGCAGGATTGCTCTGGTTTTGGCTGCCGCGTATTTCGGGATTGTGATTTACCTCCAGTAGTGTCGGTAATGACCAAGTCGCCGGAGGAAGATGCGTCATCCTGCGGGACAGGAGAGGGTTCATGGTCACATTTAGGGCCCCCAGTTCCTCCCCACCTGGACAGTGGCACAGTTCCGGCAGATTCGTCCTGTGATAACCTGACTGTTACCTCTATGTCATCCTTCAGCAGTGCTGGAGCAGGCTTGTATTCCGGGTCGTCCACATCACTGAGTAGGAGAAAAAGGACCATGAGGGAAGGCAGAGGTGGCACACAGCAGCAGGATAGAGAAAGGCGGGACTTCCTGTTTTAACCCCGCCCCAAGCTTCGAGGGCAGGACCATACCAAAACCAACATAAAGGCAAACAATCGATAATGACCATGCCTTTTAAATAAACCGATTCATATTCTTGCTGAGAAGGGTTATTTATAAACAGTCTGCGTGCTCGTAAGCCCCATGGTAGTGTGTAATATTCTGGTCTGAGGCCTTCAGGACGGCATCATCAGTAAGAATGACAGATTACAGCACGTACACTGCAGCCAATTAGCAAGTAAATGAGGCAAGCGGCGAGATTGAAGCCAGCATGGTACAGGCAGTGCTCACGGCGTATCCATCACAGACAGCGAGTGCCGCGCTCCGCGACTCAGCAGTGCTGCAGTGGACCACATACCCGTCCATGAAATCGTTGGCCCTCTGCTCCGCAGCGATGGCCTTGTCGTCGGGCCGGCCGACCCGCTCCAGGAAGCAGAGGGCGGGATCGGCGCGGATGGTGTTGTACTTCTCATACCCTGCGGTGGGGGGGCAACAGCCAGGTCACTCATTTCACCTCTCGGCTTTAAGCAGCTACGCCGTTCCTACTGGTAGCTAAAGACCCCAAAAATGGCAGAAGGTACTGAAGACGGGCTCCTGGCAGCCGTCATTGGAGACGCTAATGCTTGCCTTTCTTCCCGAATAATCTCCGGGTTTCGGGCAATTAAGGAAAATGATGAAGACCAGGAAGCGAGTAATGTAAGTGAGAATGCAGCGAGTAACGTAAGTGAGAATGCAGCGAGTAACGTAAGTGAGAATGCAGCGAGTAACGTAAGTGAGAATGCAGCAAGTAATGGCTCTGTAGCAGGAGCTGATGGTGGGTGGGGTGGGGGAGCCAACTCACCATGCTTAAAGACCCCCAGCAGGAGGGACTTGTCTGCCCCAGTATCCCACCACAGCGCGGGCAGCTCAGAGTGGCCCAGTTCAGGGACCCAGATCTCGATCTCGCTGAGGACGGCAGAACAAAGCAGAATGAGACACACAGACAGACACAAACACACACTGCCCAAAATCCACCGCGATAGAGTGCGTGCGATGACAGTCGCCGTATGATGACGTGCGTGCGATGACAGTCGCCGTATGATGACATGTGTGCAATGACAGTCGCCGTATGATGACACGTGTCACTCATCATTTCCAGCTCATCACATGAGTGTCAGACAGGGTAAACACACTAACGGGCTGGAATAGATGTTTGGGACGTACATCCCAGCACCCTGATGTTGTCCGTTTTTGTTACGGGAATCTAGAAAAACCTCGTTCATTTTCTAAAGTCCTGCTTGGACGTGGAACACCTTCTGGTAAGACCACTGATTAGGCGAGGGCTACCAAAGGACCATGAGCAACGTAAGGTGTTTGCTAAGCCTCAAACTGACACTGTGAGCCGAGAATGTGAGCTCCAGAGGTCCAGTACGGCGCCGGCTGGTCTTCAGTTCCCACCTCGATTCAGAGCCGCCCAGAACCTTCTGGGCCTGGTTGCCGATCACCTCCTGTTTCAGGTAGTAAAGCATTCTAACCCGGAGCAGAACCCTGCACGGAGAGATGAAGGAGCGTCACATGCAGTCACAGTGAAGGACCAAGAATCTTGGGTTCAAATAAACTGGGAGCCGGGGGGGGGGGGGCTCACTGACACTAACTGCAAGCACAGCGTTGATCACCCCCCCCCTGCCAGTTCCCTCAGGTCTGCAGGGTTCTGACAGCCCTTCCTTCCCACCCACGCCTGCAGGGCAGTGGTACAGTCCATGAAAAGCTGCTTCTTCCTGTATTGGTCACGGCAGACAGATCAGCCTGACAGAGTGAAGCCAGTAGGGGAATAGGGAGCCTTCACTCGCTCCGGCACGGCAGTCAGGGCCCCGCATGCGTGGACCTTTACATCAGTGAGCTACCTAAATCAATTCCATTCCATCTTATTCATATATAGTGTTTTTAATGAGAAGCATTGATACAAAGCACTTCACCCTGCGGCCCCTGGAGACTAAGCCTGAGGCGACAGAGCCAAGGCAGAACCAGGGGAGGAAGCACACGCCACCCTCAGAGCTTTTAATATCACTTTTTATATCACTTCTGTTTAAGCACCGCTTTGTAACTTTCTCACTGTACACCAGCTGGGAGCCCCGGAGCCCACAACACCCCCAACAAAAGGGGCTTCACTCCATGTCTTTACCCGGTGATGGAACAGCACCCCAAATCCAGTATGCTCCTTGCCCAGTGCTCCCAGCAAAGTGTGACTCGTCACTGGATGGATGGACGGATAGGTTTCCTCCTGCCCCCATCGTTTCGATTTCCGGAACACAGTATTAATGACTCACCATAATAACGTCTACAGTTGGGTTTTTAATACATCATTAGGCACCATTACGCTGGATGTCCTTATTGCAGTTTGAGACAGCTTGATGCCGTACTCCTGAGGACCTGGGTAGCCACCCCCCCCCCCCCCAATGGAATAGCTCATTGCGATACGCCTTTGAGAGGCGGGGGTTTGGGGGCAGGACCTGGGGCCACACTCACTTGTTACAGTGATGTCGCAGATGCTTCTTGTAGCCGTCGTCTTGCAGAAGGTGTTCCGGGTTGTGCTTTCGGATCCACTCGGCCTTCTGGATGTCGAAGGAGCTGGCCTGGGCTTTCATTTTCTTCCCCTTCCGCCCTCGGGGCACCGGCGTCGACAGCCCTGCAGGGTAAAGAGGAGATCATGAGTATTTAAGAGGCGATCGGGCCGATCTGCCGATGGCTGTGCAGTATGGTGAAGATGCATTCTTTGGAGACCTGGTGCTTGATTTCTTTAAGGGGGCGGGTTCTGGACCGATCAGCTCACCCAGGTGGTTCTGTAGCTCCCGAGTGCGGCCGTCCTCTGACGGGGCGATCAGGTCCCACATGAAGCTCTTGATCTTGTCGTCGCCGCGGTAATGGACCAGGCAATAGGCCAGCAGAGCCCGGCAGATGGCCTCTACGTCCCTCTCACTCAGCTGCCGCTTGAATCGCCCGTGCAGGATGTCCCTCCAGCGCCCCCACCTGGATGCAGGTGCCGTGGCGGCAGTGCGTCAGTACGGCACGGTAAGCCGAAGGCTTAGGCCCATGTGGGACTGCTGTTGTGCCTTTAAAAGGGCACAGCGGGTGGCTTTGCATGAAAAGCCAGCGGGCTTTAAACGGCAAACACGGGCAGACGCGCGGCACGGCGCTCCGCTCACCCGTACACCAGCAGGTTCTTCTCCACGCGGAAGCACTCAGTGCGCCCATAGCCGTTGAGTCTGTCGTACGGCCGGCGGAGCTTGGGCTTGTCTTCGCTGTCGCTGTCGCCCTCCGAAAGCTCGGCCAGCTCGTCCTTGGTGGCACTAAACGGGCGAGTCTGCTTCCGAATCCGGGGCGTATCGATCACCAAGCTGTTCTGTAGCCCGCAAAGGACGACGAGAGGAGGGGGGGGTGTTTTTTTATTAGTATCCTCAACGCAAGAAAGAGGACGGAGGAGACGGGGCAGCGAAAGAGGACGGAGGAGGAGAGGGGACAGTGAAAGAGGACGGAGGAGATGGGACAGCGAAAGAGGACGGAGGAGATGGGACAGTGAAAGAGGACGCCCACGACTCACTCTGCCGTTCACGGTGTCCAGGTCGATCTCTGCCTTCTTAGCCCACTTGTCCCAGAAGTTGGGGTCGTCCAGAGAGATGTCTGTCCTGTTTCCAGACGCCACAAAGCTGGCCTGAAAACAAACAGCACGTGAAGGATGAACAGAGGCATGTCCAGGCAACCGTGATACGTTTCTCCGGTGCTGTGCCAAGAGGCTGTTTTGTGTGACGCGTGGAGACACTATCTACACCATGTGGAGAGGGAGCCAAACCTTAGCGAAGGTGGAGCCCCGGCCCTCGGACTCGATGGTGATGGTCTTCGTCCTGCGCTGGAGGATCTGATCGATGTCTTCCTCGCAGAACTTGGAGCCCTCGTCCTCCTCGTCCATGAGGGCTCCGTAGGCTCCCCTCCGAAGCAGGTCTTCGATCTCCTTCTTGGAGAGCTGCTGCTGTATCTGCTGGAGCAGGGCAGGACGTAGAGGTGATCAAGGCAGGATAGGGACGAGCTGGATGAAGGCCAGGGGTGAACACACACATCATGGCCCAAGCCACTATCGGCGCTCCCCTGCCGAGCTACATTCATAAATACGCCACGTATCGTATTTATGAACACTAATAAATACCATAAGTATCATAGGAGCAACCAGAATTGATCAGCTGTGAAATACACACAGCTTATATATCAGCTGATCCAGAACCAAGGGCGTACGTTTGGGTATGAAAGGTACCAATATTGTGGGAGCACTGTGTGTGTTTTGGGGGGTGTGGTGTTCGGGGCTGAGTATGTCCCTACCAATGATGAAACCAAAGCTACACCCTTGTCCTTAACGGACAGACACAAGTGCCAATGAGAGTGGACGACAGAGAGTGATTACCCCGCCCACGCTGTTCTCTCGGGCGCTCATGCTCTGCAGCACGGCCTTGTCCAGGCCCAGCTTCAGGCTGGCGCGGTCGAACATCTCCCGCTCGTAGGAGTTACGGGTGATCAGCCGGTAGACCTTCACAGCCTTGTTCTGCCCAATCCTGTGGCAACGAGCCTGCGCCTGTGTGGGGGGGGGCAAATATGTGACAATGTACGGGAACACCCACATGCGAGGGGGGGGGGACACATGGACGGAAATTAATGTGCTAAATTATACATTCAAAATGCAATACCCCCCCGCTTCTGAGAACGCCTTCCACCGGCCTAAAGCTACACACTGAGCCTGTGAGATTCCGTGGGGCGGGGGGCGGACGCTCATTATTGTCAATATTTAACATTAACCTAAAAAGGTTTTATTTATCTATACCAGTGTTTCCCAATCCAGTCCTCTGGGACCCAGCCCACGTTTTTGCTCTCTCCCTGCTGCCGGACTGTCTGGCAGGGAGCTGAGCGGGAACACAAACATGGACCGACTGTGGGTCCCCAAGGACCGGACTGCGAAACACTGATGTATACGATCTAAAAATACTTTGCAAAACTGCATTTATGTACTATTTTGCAGCCAATTTCGAAATAAGGTGAAAACAGCTTAAACAGTTTTTTTTACTTCCAAGTTAAAGCACTTAACTGAATTTACTTAGGAAATCTGGTCGATCATATTTTCCTGATAGTAAATTTGAGGTGCATGACCGTTACAAAGAGCTCAGACGGCTGTTCGGCTCAGCAGCGGAGGTCCTCTGCCGGGTGTCGAACCTGCAGCATTTTGGGTGTACGGGTTCAGTCATGCAGTACTGCCACCGCCCCTGGTTTCTCAGAACTGGGCTGTCTATATAGGCTGAACCAAGAGGCACTTCAACTGGAATTACACTAACCGGACCAATTACACTGGGCTTTGTGTGTTGGCTGGGCGCACACCCACACTAGGGCTGCACGATTTGGGGAAAATATCCAATCGCGATTTTTCTGACAGAAATTGCGATTACGATTTGATTTGCG
>JABFEA020000010.1:12190746-12201171 GCA_019775915.2 Cyphomyrus plagiostoma | reverse complement strand
GGGTGAGCGAGTGTCTTGGTAGATTTTGCCGGATTGGAGGGATTCTCACACAGCAGGTTATTATTTTCTCGTGTCTGTGCTTTAATGTATTCTTGTACGAGTCCTGCATCATTGCATTACTGCATGCATTTTATGTTTGTGTCTCTATCATTATTGGAGTTTTCTCAATCCTGAAACCTCACCGGCGCCCCCTTTTCCTGATCTGGGCCCTGTTCAGGCTGATCAGGCCCTAGGTGCTGCCCACTTTGCCTATGCTTAGATCCAGACCTGGATCCGCAATGTTCGTTTTCCAGGGTGGAAGCCGTGCTGCATTGGGAAATCAGTGAATCAGGGAGACAATTTAAAAAAAAATAAAAAACCCATGGAGGTGTCGTCAAAGATTCGGAAGGGACAGATGTGCCAGATGAAGACTCCGAGTGGGCGTGATGTACACACAGTGGCTTCTAACACACCAGCCTACACACAGCTGTTCCTTTCCAGTGGGGTGGGGGGGCTGAACATTACTCAAGTTCAAAGCCAAAAAACGGCAGGCCTTACAGATTCATCAAACAAGAACTAATCACTTTAAGGGTCTAAGATCAGAGGCAAGAATCCCGCTGCCAGCATCAGAGGGGGTAATCAATAAGGTGAAGGACACCACGCCAGATCAGACTGACGCCACGTGCAAGGATGGGTCTGCAAAAGGAACAAAGCTGCATTTCGCGAATCGCGCGAGGACACGATCTGCATTCATCACGCGCTAACCAGATAAGCCCACTAGCTCGAACTATCCCAAAGCTCGGACTGTCGCAAGTATCCAAATTCTCATACACACAGAATGATGAAATAAGGAAAATGTTAAAGAATCAGGAAGAGCAAGCCGTTAAAAATGGTGAGTGCAGTTCCCCGAAAACCTGTAAAGCACGTGGGATCAGTGACTGCAAGCGGTCATTATTCTTGGTGAACGTAAATGAGCGCCCATCTTAATTATCGGCTCATTGGCGGGTGAGGCGTCTGTGAGGGACTGGGTCACTGAGGAGGACGAATAAAGCCATCCACGCTCAATAGCGACACTGGCATGCTACTGGAGCTCTGGTGTCACACCATCACCTGAGACAGTGACGAGGAGGATGGTGGAAGGTGGAGAGGTAAGTGAGAGGAAAGGAGAACATGGCCTGGAGCCAGGACTCTGGTAGGTCACCTCCAGGCTTCTGTAGGAAACATGCTTAGACTAGGAAAGCTCTCTCTGTCTGTATCTCACACATGTCCTTCCCATTAAGTGGTGGCCACGCCCCCTGAGTGACATCACCCTGCCCACCCCTGACAGAGCTGAGGCACAGTGAGGACACCCTCGGGGGGGGGGGCATCATTCCCCTCGCTTCCTCTTCCTGCAACCCAAGCCGGGTCCCGTTCAGCACTGGGACCAGTGCACACGCCGCTGCCCAGTGAGAATTTGGCCTGACGTGGGAAAGCCGAACGAACAAGGCCAGGGGAGACTGTGGGGCAAACAGGCTCCACCGGGGTGGGTGGGCTCAGCTCCAGAATGTTCCGGATGGCTGAATCCCCTCCTGTCCCCGACGCCTGTGCAGGCAGGAAGAGCTTCTCTGCTTCCCTCACCAGACAGTTCCTAGAAAGCTCTGAGGACCTGTTGGGGGGGTGGCGTTCGTGCATGGGGGCCTGATGATCTGGAGGCCAGGAGATGGCCGGCATGCGCAGGCCGCATGTGGTTGGCATGTCTGTGCTCGAAACGCTCACAAAGCCCCAGAGGTCTCCCTTTGAAGCTCCCTGGCCCGTAATGGTACCCGTCAGGCAGACTGTTTACACACTGTGCGCACAACGGGAGGAATGCTGGGAACTCTTAAGGAGCCGTGTGCTCGACGCTGCCGCAGACTGCTCGTTTACCCGTGACGATGCTGATCACGATAATATCATGGAAGCTGCTGGATACGGCGAAAAGATGGCGGACGAGGACGGCGTGTTCATCCGCAGCGCAGACAATGGCGCCTCTCAGAGAACCTGGCAGAATTTCCTCAGTATAAATAAATCTAAAACAGTGTCAGACAGATCACAGATGTTACAGCATATAATTTAACCCGTGTGAGTGGTCTACAGGAACCCTCGCTCGCACACACACACACACACACACACACAGCAGATCCGTGACCGTCATTGCAGAGCAGGTGATAGGCCACACTCAGTGCACCTTTAGTTATGGATGCAGCACTGCCAGGACGCTTTTCAGCTGATCTCTCCTCCCTCAAGGCTGCCTGAGATGCCCCAGGCGACGGCAGCCCACGGAGATGGACAGACACGCCTGCCGCAGTGCATCCTGGGAGCTGAAGCCTCCTATGGCCACCCCATGATGGGACAAAATGACAGAGCGTAACAGTCGCCAAGCCCACTCTCATCTGTTTGCCGCATGACCGACAAGCCGCTCCTCAGTGTGTCCTATCTGCTCACTGCAGTCGTGCCGTCAGTCACGTTCGGCATGGCACTCGTCACTTCGCACACAGCCTATTCAGAGGGTGCATGAGTCGTCTTATTTATGGTTACGTCCTCCTGACGGGAATCCTTACAGGGCTCACAGCCATGCGGTCCAAGCTTCCATATAGATGGGTGGGTAAAACGATTTTCCAGCTTTAAAAATGGGTACAGAAATGCCACAAAGCCAACATCTTAAGCTAATATCCTACCAGGATCAGAATCAGAATCTTTCCTGTCACATGACCAGGGCCCAGTCTGCTACTGAAAACACCAAGACAAGACAACTAACAATCAGGGCATAATGAAGATGGAGAATAAATACATGAGACAAACTAGCGAGACATCTCAGCTCCCCCTGCTTATAAAGCAAAAGTGTAGAAACACACAAGCGATCTGCTCTGAAACTGCTACGTCTGACAGCATCTTAACCCACGAATCCCCTTCTTTTTCCACAACTGGCTTCGTTGTTATGTTGTTCACTGCGCAGTAACAGGTTGGCAGGCGAGGGCAAAGGCTGTCAAGTTCTGACTTGAAATGAAAGCGTTCCAGTTCTGGAGATGAGCTACAGGCACAATCATTTACGCCTTAAAAAAAGGAGGATATTCCCCCCCAGCTTGTCGCAGACAGACACTTTCAGCGGCCGAGAGCGACGTTTCCCTGACAGATGCTGTGCTGGAGACAGGTTGTCCCCAGTACACTACCAGCTCAGAAATGGATTGTGGAGTTTCCCAAAATAAATAAATAAAATGTCTGACAGAGTATTCATAGCAGCAAGATGGATTTTACGAGAAATGATTAAAAAAAAAAAACAATTTAAAAATCCTAATGTAGTCCAGAAACCAAGTAGGACAGAAGATAATGATGTGTCCTTATTGCTGACCATTAAAGTCCCAAAAGGACTCGGTGTTGGACACCATTGAGGAGAAGAAGAAAAAAAAAACCTGATTTAAAACACTAACTCACAAATTCATGAAAACGTGAAAAGTCACACTAAATTCACTTGTGACCAAAGACATTACATTGAATTCATGCATTATAAAAAGGAACACGGAATGTAAATTTGCAAGCTTGTGGCTTGTAGATGTTTTGAGCTGGCCAATGAAATGACAGGAAGGCTGAGCCGATTACGCTGAGTCAATGCTGCTCCAGCTCAGGTTAGCTCTAGGTAACTGGGTCAAGTCAGGCTACTTATGGGACCCCTTTCCAGGACCCCCCACAGCACCCAGGAGCGACCCAGCAAGAGGGGCATTTGGAAGGAACTTTCAACTCCATTGCTCCCAAAAAGAATATGAAATATGCACGCGAGTTGAGTCCCACTACATAAAACTAAGCTTCTGTCTACAGTACAATGAGGAGACTCCATTCACTGACATTCCTATGATCCAATTCCTGTCTGAGCCTGGGAATGTGCTCTGACCTGCTCTGCTCTTATGGCAAAAGAAGAGGGACATTTCCAGCGTCCCATTTGCTCCTCTTATACCTTGCCATTTAACCCTCTTGTCCGGGAGCCTTACATAATCCTACAGATCACAGTGGGAGTCACCGCGGGGGTGGGGGGGTGCTCCCTCGTGGCCTCAGAGCCACTGGCTCCTCCCCACTGTCTGGATTCCATGCAAAGATCCGGCATGATCTCCGACCCACCACTGCAGCACGTGGCTCGGCCTAGTTGGCTCGAGGCCAGGCATTCTGTGTGGGCCGAGCGCTGGGCCGATCTACCCCCTACCAGCCAGCCCCACACCGCCAGGAAGATCCTGGGTTTAGCCCCTCAGATGTAATAACCCCTCAACTGAAACCCTCAGCTTAATGTTGTGCTGCCTCTCGGCGGGAACACAACTGGCAGTTTACCTACACAAAAGGGCTTCCAAAATGCCCGTCTGGGACGCACAGTGCTGCCCTGTTTCTTGGTGACACCCGGAGTTGGGGTTTGAAACTGCACTGACATGGAAGGTCAAGAATCCGTCCTATGCTACCTCCGTCAACCAACACTGTCGATTATAAAAGGAAAGCTATCATGTATATCTCCTTTTTTTTTTTTTAAATAACGAAATGTTAGTTGTGAGGAATGTGTTAGGCACATGTAGAGATTTCCTGTGATACAGTTACGGAGGTTGAAGTTACAGATTTTACGGAAAACCAGAGCTCTGCCTGACTAATCCCTGGCCACAGGGTTACATTAACAGCACCGCAAGCGAGCATGTCAGCCAGCAATACAGAGGGTGCCGTGATGCTGCACTGGGAGAGGAGCGTGCATTAGACTCCCCTCTCTTCCCCGGGAGGCCAAGCTTGAGGATACAAAGCAGCCACAGGTGCACTGCAGGGTGGCCGAGAGTCCTGATCAGGGTGTTTAAGGGAAATGCCTTTAAGCAAAGAGCCAGCCAATGAAAGTCTTTGAGATCCATAATCCTACAGATCGGATGGGCGAACATTCCCTTCTTGATTGGCTCACACCTGAAATGGCGAAACAGGACGACTCAGCCGGAGAACAATGAGGACCAAACAAAGCTCACAATGTCAGTGAGAGCGCGGCCGGAAAGCAGGCCAGGTGGGTTACTAAGAGACAGCCACTGGTCGCGGTTAATAAGTCACCACAGTGTATTCTACCCCTACTGTATAGACCAGCGCTCTGCTGTACAACAGGCCGGCCACCTTAACTAGGAATTAGGGAAGAACTTTTAATAATTTAAATGAAGGACAAAAATCTATAAGTTGATAAGTAACCTTATATCCAGTAATGAGACACGGGTTCCATGTGTAAGCTAAGGGACAATGAGATCAAATGAAAACCAGCACTCCCTGTGGGCTCTGAGGGTCAGAACCGGCCCGGACCAGTTTGGAACAATGCACTGAGAAACCGTCAATATACATGCTAAAATAATAGAGTGCAGGGAGTTTTTCCTCTGGTCCCGATCAGCCAACGCAGTTCAGGCTGGTCAAAGTGAAACGACGGACTCAATGGTACCGGCCTGGTTTTGGAGGGGGGGGCCTAACCAGCTCTGACTGTAGGGCCTGCTGTGTTTCCACCACTCATGAAGGGTCAAAGCGCGCTGAATAATCCCAACCCATTATGCTCCAGGCTCCATCCACCCAACTGGATGAAGTCTGGGGCATAATCTCCATAGTCTCTCCACATGGAGATGACTGCACTGGAATGATGGCTCTTCCGGACACATCCGTCAGGGGAGGTCCTTACAATCTTGGCTGTCCTCACCGAAGCCGCCGTGGCTCGACATAGAATGGTCAGGGAAGCACGGGTGCCCCACTGCCCCTCTAAAGAGACCAAACAGGGCCATCCAAATGCCACCTGACCCACCGCAGAACGTGTTTTTTAGGCTTATTCACAAAAGGCTGAATCAGGGGAGAAAGTTATCTTTCTGTAGCGACTCATAAGAGTGTCCTCTCCGGTTGTCACGGCAATGGTCACCAGGGTGATGAGGAATGTGAGGCAGGGGTTATCGCCAGACTGTGGGGGGTGGCGGGCAGCAGATATAATATTACTTAGCTTTAATCCACGGCCCCTTAAGAAGCATTCCACCCTGCACACCCTCCCTAAGGCACACACATGCTCTGATAAGGGGATCAGAACCTGCAAACATAACACCACTGACCATCCCCAGCAGGGCTGCATTTATCACACACCCAAGGGATTGTGGGTAAATTTCACAATCTATTAAAAGAGAGTTATAGAAGCAACATGACTCATCCCAGAGTGAAAAATACTCAATCTGATGCGTTCTGTCCTCTTCGATTCCGCTCCGGTGTGCTAAGATTTTTCTCCTTCACTCACTCATGCGAAAGCGTCACTGAAATCAAATGACTGATTTATGATGCACCTCGACCTGCTGGGATCCTGACATCATTACAGAAGTAAACCAATGGCCCTAGGTACTCCAGGGGTAAGTGCGAGAAGCAAAGGGCCAGAGCAGACCATGCAAGCCTCAGGGCGGACTGTGCAACACCTGAGCCCCGACGTGAACGCGCACTGTGCTGAGAGCACAGACACCATTAACTGTGTCCCACTGCTCACCCACCTTACACTTAGGGCACTTGTTCAGTTTAATGGTTTTCCTGCCAGCAGTGGGAACTGAACACTGCTTGACTCAGGTGGGGGCTGAAGACAGCCCCCTGTCTCAACATGCATCAGAAGATCCTTCTAGAAAAACACCTTTGTGGATTTTAATAAGCAGTAACGTCAATGACTGAGGGTGCAGTCAGAGTATCAGAACCTTCCTCATACATACCAAAGCAACTGGTCACTTATTAAAGAAATATCAACGTGCAAATAATACAACAGTAAAATTACCAAGTTTTTATTTAAATAAACTCTCTGTATTTTGTTTCTTTGCATTCTCAAGGAAAAACAAACTAATAAACGTGAAAGGCAACTTAAGACTCGTGCATTTTCAGAAAATTGAACCAAATGGGAAAAACTAGGCGTAACACCTGAAGATTACAAAACAAACAGCACTACTGAAGTAACAGTCACACTTTTTCTTTTCAAAGGCTACAAGACGCTACTGGAAAACACCCCAGAAAAAGGGAGACAGATCAGTCAGGATTTAAACTGAGGGCTTATCTTAATTAATAATAATAAATCACCCAAACATGGTATTTCCCAGCTGCACTCATTCTGATGCACCCATTCAACTTCCAGTCTGGAGCCAACATCCAGTTGGTGATGGCGATCTTGCGTGCTACCGCTGCAGTCACGCAGCCAGTTGGCACTCACGACATCTAGCTGCTCCACCTGAGGTCCATTAATTAATGGGCCCTAAGGCTTGAGCTGTTGGAGAAAACAATAATCACATAGCAGACAAGCCAACACGTGTTTACTATCCCCTAAGCCAGGGACCTCACAGATCCTGCCGGATGCTCCTTGGGACATTCTGAGCAAACTGTCAGAGATCCGAGTAACGTAAACCTCATGCTGACTGGTGTGATCCAGAAGACCGGGGCCACAGGGCTTGAGCAATTAAATAACCCCTCAAAATCCGTTAATCGGGCACCCTGGAAGGAGGCAACTGATGGGCAGGCATGAGGGTGCACCGTGGATTTACAGATAGAGCGTGGCTATGACATTAATTCCAAAAGCCTGACTGGAGGCTGATAAACAGCTTGTTCTTGGCATAAACGGCCCCTCGGAGTTTACTGGCACCCTGATGCGCAGCTGCACAGTGCAGTACTCAGTATCCTCCTCCATTCACCGAGAAGCAACTGTCCCCCCAATAAACAAACGGCTGAATGTGAAAGCAGCTTGCCCGGTGTCCAGCGATGTATGTTTGGGGGCAGACCAGTGGAGCCTGAGGAGCGGATGGCTCCGGACCACACGCGCATCCTCGGGCCCCAGATGGGCCATTCACTCACCCAATCTTCGCCTTCTGTTTGGGCTTGGAAGAAGCAACTATCCGCACGGACTTGATGGACTTCTCCTTGGGCCGGGCCCTGCTGGCACGGTGCGCCTTGTGTCCTGAAGAGGAGGGGAAGCTCTCGGGACTCATAACCCGTGGAATGTTCTTCTCGCCCCGTTCCCGGGCCTTGGCGATGGCCTCCGAGATGATCCGGTTGGCCTTCTCTTGCTTGTCTTCCAGCTTAGTCTCCATCAGCGCCGGCTTCTTCGGGGATCTCTTCTCCAAAGAGGAAGAGCAGGATGATGAGGATGACGACGACGACGAAGAGGAAGATGATGAACTGCTCTTTACTGGAGTGCTGACGACTCGCGTGTGGTTGCTGGAACCATTAGTGTTCTTAGGGGGCTGAAGGACAAAACGAAGATGAATGGAAACAAATCTTATTATCAGCAGCAATCTCATATAATATATCATACACACACTCGGAGCATTCAGAACAACGGCCGTCAGCTTCCCTCTAGCTGTACTTAGTATTTTAATTTCTGAGGACAACAAGTCATTACCTAATCTCATTCCTCTGCTTAACATGGGGCCCTCAAGGTCACTTTAAGTACCCAACACATTCCTTGCCACTGAAACAAGGGAGTAGGTTCTGATTCAACCTTGGTAGACACCAAATCAGCCCCACACCTCTTGCCCTCCATCAACACACATGGTACTCCTACAATATTGGCAGTAATACGTCCCTACTGTCCATACTCAAATCTACGCCCTTAATCTGAAACACTGGCGGACAAAACAGTGCGGCTTTCTTGACATCGAATCGCCGATGGTGACTCCACCCGGTAACCCCGATCCAGGGCTCGAGGCTACAGCAGAACAAGGGTAGCATTTGCCACAGCACGTATAGATTAACAACAGCGCTCAAAGCTCGAGACTGCATTCAAGATCCCCTCCCTTCTTATAGAAACATCAGGGGAGCTTAAAAGAGCTCGCTGATGCTGCCGGATCATCTCCGTAATTTAGTGGTGTTGTGCAGTCTCATATTCTGCCCGTCCAAATCCCCCCGAGGTTTAGAGGTTTACGCAGGAGGGTCGAGTCCCATTCATCACAGGCTCTGAAAGGGTACCGCTGTCATGAAACAGCCGTGTGACCCAGTCTCAACACGTGATACGAGCCAAAACAAAACTGGCTCTCCGATGAGAATATAAGTTGACTTGCCACAAAAATGGATCAGCGAATGGGTTGCAGTCATAACCCCCCACCTGCCTTCAGCCCTGGGGAGACCAGCAGCCCCCATTTTCATTCCACCTCACCACTGATGAAGGTATAAAAGTCAGGTGGTAGACAGGTTCACCTGGGGTTCCATGGCTGCTGGTTAGTCCTAAACGAAGAAAGGCGACCATTAAATCTGCAAGCGCGCCTCTCTTTACGCATAAAACCGAGTTACAGCAAAAACCCACCACATACGTGGCGAGAGGCCCGTGTTTATTGTACAGCGCATGGGGACTGCAGGCGAAGTGTTCCGGTCCATTTACACCGAAACCGGAGCAGCACGTTAAGCCAGAATGTGGAGAAGCTGCTCAGCCGTGCATCTTCCCACAAACATAGACCTGTAACCCGTGTGTGTGTGTGTGTGTGGTGGGGGGGCAGCTTGTATGGGAAAAACATGCAAGCCACGCACACAGCACAGAAGGGGGGGGGGTTATAGAGAGGGAGGGGGACAGGAAGCATAGAGTAACTGCTGCACTGGGCTCCTTCTCCTTGGAGCGACAAAGGAGCACCTGAAATAAGCAGCCACCTTCCTCCAGCACCTCAAAAACCCAACACACACACAGACAGTAAGAAAGATGTGCACACGTCACGCCATGTGTCTCTAGGCCTCTGCTAGTGTGACCGGACTCACTTCTGTTTACGTGAAGCAGCTGGCCACTTATCCATGGCGGTGACAGTGGGGACACGCAGTCACACCAGTCAAAGGGGCATGTCTAAAGGTGTCGCGAGCGAGCTCGACCCACCAGCAAACATGCTTAATAAGGGTTAAAGCTAACGTGAACACGCCGGATGCTCACCACCACGCCAGGGCCAGATCCGACCGGCCGATCGTAAAGAATTAACCAGAACCGTAGAGACAAAGAGGGACGACGTGGATTGGGTGGGGGGTGAGTTGTTAAAACAGCGATTCATTCGGAAGATAAACAGGGCCTGGGCTGTTTTTTTTTGTTTTTAATTTCAAGTGAGAGGCTCAACGGCTAAATCGAGCGATTAGACAAGCTGCGGAATGTTCTCACCGACACGGGACGGGTTTGAATAAATGAAAGAAAGAACAATAACAAGCGGAGAAAAGGTGGGGGGATGCAAATGGCTGCGAAGGGCACACTGCAGCTGTATAATACACCTATAAATAACTGCTAAGCAAGCCTGCCAGCACTGCGGCCGCCCAGCTTTCCGGCACCGCGCCTCCTGCCAGCGTCTCCGCGGCTCATAAAAAAGGGAACAGCAGCACGGTACCAGGATGGCGGTACGGCCTGATCACTCGCGGAACGGAGTGGACCAAGCCACTGGATAATATGTCAGACACACGTGATAACCTGACAACACAAACACTGGCCCACTG
>JABFEA020000010.1:12158013-12169523 GCA_019775915.2 Cyphomyrus plagiostoma | reverse complement strand
ATATATCCTGTTACTTCATTTCCATAACATTTTTTTCTGTAGCCTCACAGTTTGTCTTGTGTTTGTATTACATGCTGCATGATACTTTACTGCTTTATGCAACTGAATTTCCCCCTGGGGTCAATAAAACAGGTAGACAAGCATAACTCGCATCACTAAATTGAAAATTCCGTCTTTGATTTTTTTCTGTGATTTTTATTGAAATTTATCGCCAGTGCATTTAGCTGAACTGGAATAACATTCCGTTTGGTAAAACACAAACAGACCTTAGTAATGTTTGCGGGGCATATTCAAGAGGGTTGGTCTTGGGTTTCAGTATCAAGTTTATCTTTGCAGCCGTGTGTTCGTATTTTGACATCAACAGATGAGCAGAATCTTAAATTAAAAAACGAATAAACAAAACAAGCCTTTAAACACAAAAAGTTCTTGTGTTTGGAGAAGTACTGTTTACGAATAGCACATTGCGTTCATCATTTCCTCTTAAAAAAATTCTCTGCAATGGTATTTTTCTAAGAATCGTTAATTTTATCTGCATGACAGTACGTCCATTTTTCGGGGAAACGTGTCACCGGTGCCAGACAGGTCGCTACCCGCGAGGCGGGCCGACGCTGAGCAACCTGTTGTTCTCCCGGGGAGGGGGGGGTGTCGCCGGTGCTTCCTGCCATGAGTACTGGGGGCATGTTAAAGGCGACCCTGTGAAGAGAGCGATCGGGGACTTGCTGCAGGTGGCTTTGCCTTCGTCCTTCCTTCTCCGCCCTGCCTTTCAGTCGGGGGTGTGAGGTCTGCACCTCTCCAACGCGCAGTGTCATATCATCTCGCCACACGTGTTATCCCTCCCCCCGCACATATATAGGCGTTGGCGATTTCAGTGACGGGGGTCTTATCATCGCAAACTCGGCGGATACAATAAGAATTAAAATAATAATAATAATAATAATAATAAAAACATTCCCGGGTGTCAAAATGGCAGCTTGCGGGCTGGCAGCTCGGCCGGCGGTACGTACCGAGCTCCGGCCACCGCAGCCCCAGGCATCTTGTCACATTTCGTCATTATGTGCCGTAAACGTAAGTGTTATGGGCGTCTGCTCCGTTATAATGGTGGCCGTTTAAACGTGCGGGCAGACGGCATTACCGTCCACACCTGCACCTGACTTCAGTCCGGAATAAAGCAGACGGATGTTCCTACGGCTTTGAGGCTGTATAATATAACCTTACATCGTCCTCGGCGATTCGTGCCGTCGGGGACTTAAAGAAACTCTGCCGGATGACTGCGAGCCGGCGATCGTCCGTAACCCTGATTACACCGACATGTTCTCCCTTTAATATTTAAATAAGAGGGAGTTTGGCCAAGACTTCGCCCACCCCCGCCAGCTGCGCCGAGACCCCGTCCAAGAAGCCACCCGCACATGTGTTCCCAAATCGCCCCCCCCCCGGCAGCGGACCGGGAAACGGATGGAGGGCGGGGGGTCCATCGTCATTCACACATCCAGACTACCCCACGTAGTCGGAGGTGCTGCCGTGTGTCGTATAAGGGAATCTCCTAATCCGAAACCCACCCCCGCCGGTCTCCTTAAATATCAGGAGGGGGGCACCCGGACGTCTTACTTTAATGCCGCCTAGTGCCACATATCATCGTACCAAACTTACAAGTAGAACTAGGCGCCGCCGTCTGTCATTGTAAGCCGCCCGGAGGGCTTCGTCCCTGCGCTGTCTAAGAGCCCGCAGCCGAGGGTGAAGCGGCGAGATGGAGAGACAAGCTGTGCCCGGAGCACCGATCCCAGGCAGGGATTCCCTGAGACGGCGTCCCGCATCAGAAATGACAGCCACGATGCCGCTAAGCCTTAGTACAAAGTGAGCGTTACTACTTACCCCACCCCACCCCCAAGTGAAGCGGCGGTCTCCCGGGCCACGACGTGTCAGTGTATTAATTTTCTTTTTTCCCCTTTTTTAAATTACGGCTAATCGCGAAGTTACAGTTGTAGCGCTGCCGGCGACCTCAGCGGTTTCGCCACCGCCGACGTAATGACACGTCTAATTTGCATATCCAGTTATTCGCCCTCTGATTGGACGGTCGGGAGTCGGTCCCGTTCGGACCGCTGGAGGGTGGAGGGAGGGGGCCGATGCTCGCGCCGGCCGGGCGCGCCTTCCGGCCTCACCTGTGTCCAGACGCACCTGCCGTCGGACGGAGCGCGAGGTCTGGCTGGGCACCGCCGGAGCGCACGCACAAGATGGCCGCTTCCAGGGTGAAGCCAATCGGCGGAGGTTTTACTTGAGTCGCACGAACCGCACTCTCCCGGATACTAACGCCGAGGCGGTCTGCCGAGAGACAGTAGAAAGTCGCGTATTGGCAGCCGTCCGTCAGTGAGTCGCGTCCTCAGGTGGCCGGTCGCGGTACAGCGCCTGCTTAACCCTGGGCCCGTGCAGTAGCGCAGATGTACAGTGAACCTCGGTAGTTTTTGGATCAGCGCGTACAGTCCTGATACAATAAACATGTTGATGCAAATCGATTAATGCAAATCAAATGGGCAATTCATTTATTGTGCTGTCCTTAAGAATAACCCATTAAGAACGACAGGGAGGCCCTTTTTTAAGGTCAGTAAGTGCATTTTTTAACAACAGTAGGCATATTAATATGTTATATGTTGAAATTTAATTCTAGGATCACTGCAGATTTTAGTCACTCCCTGCAAAATGTTGTAAATGTTTAAGGTGTAAGCAATGGGTGAACGCAACCATAAATAAGGGCCACCTGTGAAAACAAACATATAATTCAAATCTCTAAAAATAACAATCAACGTTGTTTACTTGCACACGAGTTTTTAAAACGTTTCCTCCTCAGTAACCACAAGGTATGAGACAGGTGCTGCCTTTGTAGTCAAATTACAATGGGAGAACAAGTCAAACTTTGTACATCAGGACTGGAATGTATCTGTGAGACTTAAACATCCAGCTGTTTTCTGAGTGCTTATTTAATGTGGGGGTCACAGTGAACCTGGAAGTTGAGTATCAGGAATTGAACCAACAGCCCTGGAAATGTGAGGCTACAGTCTTAACCATCTGACAAGTTTCTTCCTGCTACTCTGGTCTCCTCTCACATTCCAAAGACTTGCAGTAAGTCTAATCAGTGTGTCTAAATCGCCTGTAGTGTATTGTGTGTGTGAGTGTGATATATGATGGACTGAGAACCTCTTCTGGATGTACCTGTTAGGTTTCCTGTGCTACCCACAACAGTGACAGCGATAAGATAAATTAATGTAGCCTATTCTCTTCAGTAGAGGTAAGGGGTTATGTTGAGCAGAATCAATTTAACACTACATTGGCAACTGTATTTAAGTTACATTAATAAGATCATTCATAGAGTTTTACCAGTGTAAAAATAGATACTTAGGTTCAGTGATTTTATTGAATTTATTCCAATGAAAATTTGCCTTTTAAAAATGCATTGCCTATACAGTATCTCAAACAAAGGTCTGAAGTAATTTCCTCTGGGAGAAAAAAAAACAAGTTCGTTTGAAAACAAAGGCCAGAGCAAAATGGTAAATCAAACACAAAAAGATTCCCAGCTGTACATAAATAATAAGCCAAAAGACAATTTCCAGAAAACTGCCTGTCCAAACAACTTCATTTACACAAATCCCTCCAATATTTACATATCAATAAGCCTAAAGGATAAACCAAACACTTCAAATTACATTACAGAAGTAGGCATGGATCATGATTAAATTATCTTCTTAAAAACCATATTTACCTTGCTCTGTCAATATATATTAGAACTATTTAAGACATGACACATATGGCAATGCCATATACAACTTATGAGACGGGCCCATCAGAATATAGTATTAAGTATTCGTTTGTAAAGATGCCGTAAACCACTCAGAAGGGGAAAGGGAAAACCTGTCGTCATTCAAGGCTCTAAGCATGGCAGACTCTTCAAATTTCATTTATTGTCAATTTATAGCAGGGATTTCGAAAGCCTACTTTTAACTTATTCTGAGCAGTAACTTAGAACAGTATCAATACTAACTGACAAAGTTTAAACCAATCAAATTCATTTACACAAAAGAAGTTGCTCTAGCAAGTCTGGGGTATTAGCCATTGTGCTGGTGACTCCCTCTAGTGTTCAGCATGTTGAGTTGCAGGTTCATGTCTGGAGGCTGCCATCCTCTTTACTGAAGGGTTGTGTGGATCCTGGTTTTACCCATGACAGTCCAGACACCTGCAGTCCCTTGTGATGATCCTCAGGCCGTCTCTGCGAAAATAAATGAAAGACCCCCCATTGGGAAGCTCAGCTCTCCCTCTGGCTTTCAGTCAGCTCACCTCTGAGAGATGAAGAATAACCAAGCACTTCTGTGCACCACTTTCATACAACGCAACTTAGCATTTTCACTCCTTCATACTGAATGTTATTTTTCCCCAGAGTAAAGTGCCTTAAAGAATGTGCATTCATGACCCAAAGCTACTCTGAAGGACTCACTTTATGCGTGAACATCTTCTCCTTTGCTTCTTCATGTACAGCTGGATTCCATGGTGAGAAACTAGAAAATATTCAGACATGCAACTCAATGTTGATTTTCCAAGTAAATAACTAAATGGTGGCTTGAACATTTGTAGCGGTTTGTATAAACATTACGCATCCAGTGACACTGATATATCTAAAGATACTCTTGCATGTACTTAGCCGCAAGAAACAACATCTATTTATCTGAACGTACCTTATTGCATAGGGGTCATCTATTTTTGGCTGATCGAAAAGGTGACTGTTACACAGCTTCACACTGTCGACCACCTTGCTCTTGAAAAGCTGGACATCCTTTTCATACCTGCGAGGACGCAAAACGTAAAATGTATGCTGCATGCGAGGGTGGTCTGCCTGAACAAGTGGGTCTGCAGGAGATGCGTGCGAACTGCGGTCACACAGCGCAGGACCGATAGCCCCAAAGCCAACCACAACACCGACTGCTGTTCAGCTCTCCAAGACAGAAGCATGCATTAGGAGGAAAGTCATAGCTGTGATCAGGTTGGAGGCGTTCTTCCCCGAACCAGTCCTAGGGGACCCACAGCCAGTCCCCATGTTTTTATTCCCTCCGAGCTCCCTGCCAGACTGTCCACATTTTTGCTCCCTCCTACAGGGAGCTTGGAGGGAGCAAAATCATATACTGCCTTTAGATCGCCCCAAGGACCGGGAAATACTGGGTTGCAGACTTCACAGGCACAGGCAGTTAATCTGCTTAAGCTGGTCACCATGACCATCACCAAAGCAGTGGGTGCACAATGAAAGGCCACACCGAGAGACTCACAGCACGGCAGCTTCTGGGTTGAGGGGCTCCTGGGTGCTGATTTTGTAGAAGATGGTGCGTGCATACATTAGCACCTGCCAGATATGATTGTGGTTCCGTCTGTGGGTTCAGAGGGACAGAAAGCAGGTATGACGTGGACGTTAGCACGACATCTGCAACAGCAACGATAGTCCATTCTGATTTGTGTGTCGTATACACAAGCTGACAGGTCAACCAAAGTAACAGGTCAGGTGTAGTCCAGTGTCAAAGCCAGAACATAGGCCAGAAACACCCAATGCACCAATGTTCAGCAAAAATTTAATTGGTTTCAAAATAGACCAACCGGCTAAAACCAGTCAATGATTCCTAAAGTATCACCCACTATGAGAACTGAAGCTTCGATTTTCTCATTATAGTGGAAGCATGGTGCTTTTGCCTTGTATGGGTAACTTGTGGTATAGAGTAAGCGTTAACTTGGTGGTGTCTGAGGATTTTAGAAGTAACATTCTACTATAAAGGCTTTACACTATTTATCAATATAACATTAACACCATAACCTATGTTGTGCATGTGCGGCATGAGCCCCATACATTGACCAGGACCGGGAGAGTACTGACCTCCACTTGGTAAAAGCTCTCTTGACGTCAAGCTCTCCCGAAACAGGGTCCACCAAAGGATGGAAGACAGGGATGTCAAAGACCACCTTCTGAAATGCCAACAAGTCAGGAAAGGATATGAGTGAGACTGGCACTCCATCCAAGCGTGTGTGAAGGCCAAGAAGAATCTATACTGGTAGCGGACAACCCTGTTAGCACCCCAGCAAACTTTTGCCATTTGTCCATTATCATCAAACGGGAATCTGGTTTGTGACAGGACCTCCATCTTGCTAAAAAGCTTTATCCAAGATACAAAACCCAAAGGTTCATTCTAGGCTGGAAGCTGTACAGCCAGGTTCTACAGCATACCAAGTCCAATTCCATGAAATTTAATCCGTGTCCAGTTCCATGTTATACAAGAAATTCTTACTACTCTCAGGAAATGGAACGGAAGCAGCCTGCTTTCCGAAAAACGCATCATCCTCATGACAGGCGCACCCATCTCTTCCGTTAAGCGTTTGAAATACCACGAGGGTGTCAGACTGTGTGTGTTGCCTCAGGCTTCAGGCTCCGATTCCTTGTCCTATCTGCATATCACGGTTTGCCACAGAAAGTGTTAGTCTACACAACAGCTCCGCTTAAAGTCAGCAAGCAGCCCTTAAGGTGACAAAATGGAAGATGAATGTTGTTGCATTTATGCCAAATCAGGTTAAGTAGTGACACAACTTAAGAGGAGTTTCAGCACTTACAGGACAGTCACCATCGGGATAGTTATCGGGGATATAAACGGTGAACTTGAAGACCCCATCTTGGTACAAGCCATGTCTTATAAAGATGACCCCGAACCACACTGAAATTAGAAGCAATATCTTAAGGTTCCGATTCCACTCAGCCACATTACATTACTTGGGGGGTGGGGGTTAGGGTTAGGGTTAGGTCTGGCCATACTTAATGCTGATCTGTACGATGGCTGCACATATATTCCAGGGAGCTTCTGCTTGATCACCAAGGTACTGGGGAGACAACAGCAGTCAATTACACATCCAGCCGGGCCCAGGCATGTGCTCTCAGATCAGAAGCTAAGGGAACCTAGGAGGAGACTAGATGCTCTCGGAAAAAGGGGGGGAAAAAAAAAACAGACTCCGACACTGTAAATACAATTTTTTCTGCCTTTCATGATTTTTCTCACTAGACAATTGATTGCTTTCTGTTTTGCAGTCCATCAAAATATAAAGCTTTGCATCTGTACGCTTCTATGCTTCTAGCAACATACCTGGGATGCAAATGGTTAAACACACACAGACACACACACACACACACAGACACACACACACACACACACTTCACGTGTCACAGAATAAAGGGTACAAAGGACATGCACACTTACAACTCTGCAAGCAGGGAGTACTCCAGGTAAAAGGGGCCGTAGGATGCGTGTGTGCCATTGGTGGACTGGGCAGAGGGGGCGGGCGATGCAGGCTTGGTGACAGGCACCGCGTTTTTGGGGATGGGGGGCAGCTGCTTCTTGCCAAAGGAGGCCCGTGGAGGGCTGATTCGCTGCTCCCCGGGTCCTGCCTTGTCCTCGCTGTCAGATCTCTGTCATTGGGATATAAGATAATGGCTCATGCTTTGGATTCTCAACGCAATGCTAGCAGACCATGAAAATGGACTGAGCACCAAGTGTGTGATTGCAAAGCAGAAGCATTCTTATCAGCGTATGCATTCTTAAAATACATTTGAACAAAGTCATATGCAAAACGAATACCTGTAAAATACAGGTCTGACACTTATGGGATTCCCAGCACAACTCCACATAAAATGGAAAAACATGCACAATGTTTACAGCTCAAGGTCAGGACTAGCATACATTACAGGGGCAAGGGTGTGCTTGTCAACTCTACATAATAATTGCCTGCAACTAACCAACACCTACTTAAACAGAAACTGACAAGAGAATTTTTGACAGGGGGTTGGCAAAAGCAATCAGTAAGAGATGCATTTCCACAAGTATAATCCCTGAAACATGACTCCCCCTGTATCTGGGTGGGGCAGTCCTTCCAACACCCCACCAACATTCCAGTCTGGCTCCACCCTTTCCTTTCAGCACAGGAAATGTAGAGTATGGCACAGCCCATATCCTTACTCCAAGCATTACGGCTCCTTGAGACGTAATTAACGGAAAACGACGCGGAAAACGACCGTTCTGGAGGAACGGTAGTATTTCAGAGATCAGGACGCTGATGCATGGGTGGAATTTCATTTTTTCCACAGGAAAGAATAAAATCCCTGCATGAATCAGCTAAAGGAGGCCATTTCAATGTTTTTAAGAATAATGAAAGACCTGTATTTAAAGACATATGGCTCATAGATTATGCATATAAAATGCATTTTCTAATGAAGTAAATTTTAAACCGCATTAACATTTAGCCAATTACAGGTAACTGTTTCATCGCATGAATTACAAAAGTCCATCAGATTTTGAAGTGTTACCAATGTAGAAATAACTATCACAGACAAGTCTGCTCAAATCAACAGAATAGATATTCAAATGCCTAAGAAAAGTCAAACAGCTCTTCCTCACACAATCCTTCAAACAGGTCCATGTTTGAAATGCATGGTGATCCCAAACACAGTTTCCTTTGGTCTTTAGAGAAACATACTAATATTAAACATTCATGCAAAAAGTGACATTCAGCTTTATGACAAAGCACGCCTTAGGCTAGACCAATAGGCCCAAACCGGTCTACCGGCATTCTGACAAAGCGGACCATGCAGTTCAGACGGTTACATTAATAGCTGCATTGCAACTTGAACCTAAAAATTAAGCAGATTTATTAACCACATACAGCAAAGTTGCCACACCCGTCGCAAAATCCAAGTAGATGTTAAACTTCAGTTTGTAAATAATATCCTGTATCTATAGTGCATGCAAACACACCTCAAACTCAATAGAACATATTTTACTTCCATTAATTAAATGATTCCTTTTAAGTAACATGATTATGTACTTTCAACTACTCTTCAGCTTGCCAGGAAATTATTTCTGAGCAAAAAAACCTCCCACTGTACTACAAACTGTTGGCTTCAATAATGCAAACTGCTCAGATACTGAGCAGAATCTCAGCGAGTAATTATCTAAATCAGTTCTATTATAAGAGTCTTGTGATTTAAAAAAAACACCATTCACACAACAAGGCGTTCTTTACAGCATTCATTACTATGTTTACAGGTTGACAAGAGAACCACACAGATCCAGACCCCGTGTTCCAGCAAGAGGTGAATATTAGACCATTTAAACTGTTGGATACCACTTCTTGGGCTTTTAGGTCACAACACTATGTTCTTCACAACACCCATTTTCCTGGATTTCCCAGTGGGGAAAAGACTTGCGTTTTGAGACTCTTAATGGCGAACCAGAGCATCTGATATCTAGGTCGCCCACAGGAACGTACCTTACGACCCGCGTTTGCAGACATGCTCCAGAACGTGTTCATTACTCAGGATCGCAAACCGGGCCTGAACTCAGTCTCACTGCCAGCCCCAGTTCGAGAGCCCCACGGCCTCGGACATCCGCAGTTGAGGTGGGGACTGGGGGAGGGGGCAGGGGTCGGTGGGTCAGAGGGATGACAGATGAGTTTCTGCCTGTAAACATAATGGGATACTGTGAGGGGTGTGACAGCTGTCGCTGAGCTGATCTCCTAGCAGTGGTTTGGAAAGCGAGTCAATGATTTCATACTGTACACAGGGTTCACAGTAGGAATGCAGCCCAACGGCATTATAAGGCAAAGGCCCGGTAAACGCCAGAAGGATCAAGTAGCCTTTGAATGGCCTGACACAGGTCGTCAGCTTTTACATGGTGTCCATTCATCTAAATAAAAGGGCTCTCCCTTACTCATTTCCGAAAAACTTATAAGCATTAAGAATACTAGAACATGTAAATAAGCTAATGAAAAACAAACTATGCTTTTGGTATTCTTGAAAGGTGCTTAAATAGCTGACCCATTTGCGAGGGAGATCCATGCTCTGTATTTATTCACTGCACGGCAAAGAAAACGTAGCCTAACTCCCCCGAATGTCAGCTACTGTATATAGCATACGCGTCTCAGGGAAAAATATTCGAAGTATAAAAAAGCAAAATGAAGATGATTTTTGCAGTTAATCGGCGACCTCAAACAATAAATCACCGAAGAGGATAACGGCTTTATTCTCACATCCTTCAGATAACCTGGTTAGCCTGCCAGCTGACTCGCTGCCTACTCTACTTGATTTCAAACCATTCCAGCATACAAGAAAACGGTATTTTAGCGACGAGCTCATCGTCGATACAATATTATCCAAATAAACTTACGTGAGAAACCCAGAACTAGCCGCAGTATGCGTCACCGGCGTTGGATAATCTATCTGTCATAAGAGTCTCATAGACTTCCTTGGCTAGACCTCAAAGTAAATCTGCCAGACAAAATACCTGACTTCGCCTCAACCGCACTTTATAGGAGGCGGTGCAACTTCATTTTCTCGATTTTCATTGGCCAATATTTGGCCATGTCTACGAACGCATCAATGTGATTCGCAGAAGGGCCTCTCGATAAAAAAAGTGCCGACACAAACACTCTAGCTTCAACACGGTATATGCAAGTGAACCTTGTACTAGTACCCCCTCCGCCCAACGCACGTAAAGGCGACAAAATAGTTCACAAATGTTTGACTGTGTCACGAAATTAAAGTTTTAACTAATTCAACGTCACTGGAAACAATCATCACAGGAATATATTAAATAGCGCAGACAGTATACTCACCTCTTACGATCTTCTAATTACACTATAGCATACTACTTTCGAAATAAAAAACAAAAAGCGTGTTACTATCAGACGACTTTAAAAGGACTGTTGTTTTGGTTGTCAGTGTACGAACCGATTCCTATCGACTGCCCAACATTTTTTACACAAACATACAACTCTACCTTTTCTCACGAAACCAACCCATCTGAAATTGGATACAACGCTCAGAGTGATCTCAGCTCTGATTGGCTAAACTACTTTTAGTACTCGACGTGATATTTTTTATTGCTCAATACCACTGTCAATCATTATAAAACCCACACGGATTAATGTTGATAGGCCAATATTTTCCTGTGGTCTAGCGGATCGTGTTATTGGTGAGCGTTACGTCAATCAAGAAAGAAAGACTACGGATTGTTTACAACTTTACGTGGACTGTAAACGACACATTTAAAATGCCGGAAGGTATCGCGTAGGGGGTAAGGAATATAGGCAGGTGTAACATTCATAAAATTTAATCGTCAAATGATAATTTTAAATGATGGGTAAATTGAATCAAATTATATGTTAAGAAGATTTTTATTGATGAAATTAATTGCATCTCATAATTTGAAATATAACTTAAATTCAAACGTAATTGTAAGGTTTCGTGATGCATTGATTGTTGCGTATTAAGTAGAAATTATTAGGAAAGAAAGAAAAATGTCAAAGTTGATCTAATACTCCAAAAGTTGAAGAAGTTATTTTTACTGAAAGAGAATGAAGCGCATTAAAGCATTAATCCATGTTATTTAATTTATTGAGTTGTAAACCTCTGTCACATGTCATACATAAGCAAGGATGGAGATTTTATATAT
>JABFEA020000010.1:12112233-12133267 GCA_019775915.2 Cyphomyrus plagiostoma | reverse complement strand
CCCTCTATTCCCTGCTGCTCTTTTGCCTCGGGTCTCTGGGGGGCGGGGGGCGGGGGGGGGGCCGCGGGGGCCGGGCGCGCCCCCGCCCCCCCCCCCCCCAGCAGCATTCTACCACAGGTTCACTGCAGCAAACGTGGGTCAGAAACTTGATGGAGTCTTCGTTAAAAAAAAAAACACGCGATATTTTTGGTTCGAAGTGATTTATTTCGACCCATTTTTGAAGGGTGCGTGATAAATAGCTTAAGGAAAGGTACCAAGAATAACAGGCAGAGAAAAACAAGCTGGTATTACTGCTGGGTTGTAATTAAAATAACAGAAATTCTAGGATCAAATTCGAAAGATGTAGAAATTCCAGCATTGAAGGATAGAGTACAAATGGAGCTGCTGAGCTGTTACTGACAGCTAATGCGTATTAATGAGAATCAGCTGTAGCCACATGATTAGGCTAGAAAGTTAGATCTGTATATGAATCCAGGGAAAGGAGGAAGGAATGGAATAGATTTTGGTATGAGAGTAGAGATGTTTAACAAAAAAAATATTTTCACCACAAAGAGGAAAAAAATAATAATAAAGCAAAACAGGGATTCCGTAAGATGTGGGCCCTGGGCGTTATTCTGAGTGAAAACTGAAGTCACCATTTAGCTAAGATGAGGATCCTGATCCATGGAGGGCCAGTGCGGGTTTTTGGGATGACCTCACAATCAGCCAATAACAAAGCAGTGGTTCCTGACTCCAGTCCTGGCGACCCACTATTATTGGCTGATTGACAGGTCATCCCAAAAACACACACCGGCCCCGCCATGGATCAGGTTACCCAACCCTGCTACATAGGAATGGTTACAAGGCAGGTGAAGTGAATGAACGTGCTTCTCACCTGATTTCACTCCAGCACAAGAAGCATCACATGCCAAGTGTGATGAATCCTCCCTGGTTTGGTTAAACAAGCCTGCCGCACCTTGATTTTACTCCCACAGGTATTTCGCGGTGCGCGATCAATCAAAACAATCATGGTTCTGCGAAGACTCACTTAGCTTCTCCTGGCTGTTCACCGTCTGACACAGCAGGACGAGAAGCACGTTTGTGATGTCAGTTCTCTCAGTGGTCTGATCAGCACTATCGAATATTTCAGTTTACATGCCTCAGGCTGACAGCCAGTGAAGGCGAGAGAGGAATCCTGCCTGGACGTGAGATAGGCCTATTCCTGGCAGGGGCTTATGGGTAATAATAGGGGCAAACCATCTGGCCCAAACTGTAATGCCATGGATGTTTATATAAAACCCAAACTGGATGATGTATGAAGAGAGTGTACATTAAAGTTAAAGATACATAAAAGATGTTCGTAGCAACAGGTTCTGAAAACTTTCTAATATCTCCCCCGATTAGAACCCCTCTCGCCAGGGCCCATACGTCTGCCGTCCTGAGAGGGTTTCAGTTGACAGTATGTAATGATTTCAAAAGGCAAGTTCTACTAAAAGTATTTGAAATATAAAACCTCATGAAATTCATTGGTGGAACAAATAAGGCTGATGAATATTGGCATATTGACATATACAGTATGTATGTATGGATGTGAAACCAAATAACTGGTGTACAGTTCACTAATTAAAATGATTATATGTTCAAGGCGTGGATTATATGGTAAGTCGGCATTGAAGGTCCTGGACACTTACTGCAGCTGATCAAATGGCTCCCAATACTGGCAACTAAAACATTTCAGTAGGCACTGGTGTAGAATTATACTGAAATGGCATTCTTATTTAGCTGTATTTAGGAGGGGAACTTCGAAGCTATTTTTGAACCACGGCAAATTCTATACACTTTGACAGTCAACTATCTGCCTCGGAACTGACTTAATAGCTCCCTCAAGTGGCAAGTCAAATTGACGCAGCCACTGATTGCACAGGCTTGGATAGATTGGAGTTATGTAAATTGCAACAGAGTCTGGGTGCATGTGGGCAGGGTCCTGTGGGTGCTGGTGAGCGACAACTCCTGCCACAGCGAGGATGATACTGGGCTTTGGATACCAGTAAAATCGCGACGTCCAAGAGCTGAAAGGGAGGCTGCTACCCAACACTGCTTCTACAAAACTCGCAAAAACAACACTCCTTTTCCCGTATCTCAAGAAAGTAGAGCCGACGCTGCTGTCTGGTGGCCTGTCAGAAACACTTCCAAGCGTCAGCTTAACGCTGCGCGAGCAGCCGTGTGGCGGGATCCACAGCCTCCTGCAAATCCACTTTGGATTTAAGCACGAGAGACGCGCTGGGTTTGCGTCTGTCTGACTAGCATTACGCATCTTTTTTAAAAAGCGTTACCACCCCTGCCACCATTCTTCCCCCCTTTTTGTAACGACACATTAACTTATCTCATGTTTAAAAGATTCACTTTTTTAGAAATTATTTTTACGGGAATAAAAGCCTAAATATTTCAATAAGGCTGTTTTATTATTCAGGGTGTTCGCCGGCATTCCAGACAGAGGAACCCACGCGCCTCAATCTTCAGGAAGCCTTGAGTTCGCTGACTTCAGATGGCAATATTACAAGGATTAGCATGGCATATGAAATATTTAGTGTTCCCCCCCAAAAAAAAATCTAATAAATCAAATGACTGCCAAGTGTCATTAAAGTGGTGGTCTTTGACTGAGGCAGAAAAGGGGGGGTGGGTTTCATATTGAAATTTTGGCAGCTAGCCAGGGGAAGGTTACCTGGTCTAGCTTAGCTTACATCCCCATCCAGTGTTTAGCGCTCGCCTGAAGGATGGGGGTTGAGAGGTGGAGTTGGGGGGTGTGGGAGGGTGATGATAGGGGGACCTCTCTGCCCTTCCAGAGTGCGGTAGGAAGGCTCTCCTGGCAGCCATGCCCATCCCTCAGATCTTCCTGCAAGGTCAAGGAAGGGAACTTGCATTGAAGGTGCATTGGCATTAGTAGGCATTTGGGTACAATGGGTGGGCACCACGGTTTGGGGGGGGGGGTCCCTTGCTGTGCAGTGGTTGACCAGCTGGTGGCGAAGGTCCACTTTAGATCCCACCCCCTGCCTACCCACAGCCACGCCCCCAGTGAAGCCATCGGGTATGGCTGGGTGTCTCAGCAGCACTGTGTTCTTCGATGCGTCCTCATTCGCAAACGGACCCACAGTGACCTGAGTGACATTGCACTCCCCGTCTCCCGGGGTGACATAACTGGTCATGATAGCATGAGATATTCAGCACGGTGTAGTAAGACCCCCTTACATCATATGTGAAGAAACACAAACAGTTCAACCAACATGGGTGGCATAAAAAACCAAATAAGTAAAACTCATGCTGCATGGTAAGTATGTGCATGTAATTAAGGGCAGTAGAGCAATGTGGCAGGTGCTGGGCGGGATAAATGTCCTGGTGTTGCTCTCCTGTGCCCAATGTGTCTCTGGGCAGCACAGTGTGATGCCAGGACTCAAATACTTGGTGGAATGAGGTCAGCCGCAAGCCCCCGCCCACCGCCACCGCCTACCTATTTCAAGGTTTAGCCTGGGGGGGGGCTTTGAAGATGTTTGAAAGGTAGGTGGCGTCAGCTTCATGGGAGCGGCACTTCCATTTATCTTTGGGGGGGGGGGGGGGCATGGGTCCTCGCCAGCCGTTAAAGCAGAAGCAGAGTGGTGGGTGAATAACCTGACCGGAGGGGTGGGTGAATAACCTGACCGGAGGGGTGGGTAAATAACCTGACCGGAGGGGTGGGTAGCTGGAAGCGGCTGCGTGTTCAGACTGTACCATTACTGGCTCGCCCATCAATCCCTGTAAAGAATCCCCCCCCCCAGCTCTACAGATGCGTGAGCAGTAGTTTAGACAGAGGGTATAACAGTGTGTCTGAACAGTAGGAGATGTGTACGGTTTGACCGTGACTATTTAACCAGGGATGGATACAAAATCTCTGATTGCAATGTCATTTGGAGACAGACAGACAGACAGATAGATAGATAGACAGACAGACAAAAAGATAGATAGATAGATAGACAGATAGACAGACAGACAGACAGACAGACAGAGATAGATAGACAGACAGACAAAAAGATAGATAGATAGATAGATAGATAGATAGATAGATAGATAGATAGATAGATAGATAGATAGGCTCTTTCGTTCCCTTTATTGTGTCTTTGTCACAGTCCATATTACCATTGAAGCTGAGGGCCTGGTTACCTGGTTATGAAGCATCGGTATGACTTCACCTTATGGAGCAGATATATTCATAGAATCAGCAACGACAGAACCAGAGCCAGGCCAAGTCCCCTCTGCCACATGCCATCCAGCACGTTCTATATCCAGTCACATCTCTTGGGTGACCAGGAACAATGCGAGCGGCGAGGCCCACAGGAGGAGAGGCATAGGGGGTTCTATTCGGGGCAGATAGCATACAGGACACAACATGAAAGTAGGAGAGGGAAGACAAAAAAAACACAGAGGTACTGAAAAAAACATCAAGACCAGGCAAATGCAAATGGCCATTGTTGATGTCTGCCGCCTTTTTATTTCAAGCAACTGAACACGGCTTTTAATCAATGTATTATACATCAAATTGATAATGTTAAATCCAGATTATTCAAATGTATAAAATATTCATAGAGAACTGTCCAAAGTTTTACATCTACTTGACTTTCTTCTCCATTAATCACGGTGCCTAGAAGGGTTTTAGCAGAAGCCAGAGCCGTCAGCCTGACTGAACCTGACAAGCTGGGATGGACCAATTACAGAGCTTCTCCTTTACGCTTTGATGTAGCGCAGAAGCAGAGGAGATCGAGGCCGCGTTGCGTGGCACATCATGTTAACGACTTCGATTTAATCCACACGCTAAACTTTATGTACCCTGTTAAGCGAGATGCTAACACTAATTACTAACTGCCTGAGAGGGGGGGGGGGGCTTGATGAAGCCCCGTCCCACGTTCACGGCTAGCGCGCACGAGACAGAGGGGCATTTTCTGCCGAATTAAACACCACTACGGGAGACGGTGAGCGGCCAGCTTATCGGTTTCTGTTCTTTAATCGACACTTCTGAGATCGAAAGAGGGGGTGGAAAAGAGGGAGACATATGGAGGGGGTTAGGGAGTGGGGGCTGCCGTAAGAGGGGGCTTGATGATATCAGCCGGTAATTAACATGTCAGTTCAATTGCACATCCCCCAACTGCAATTGTCTTGGGTTACGGAGCGAAGACCCGTCTGCTTGGCTAATTAGTGTGGAATTACAAGGTCTGGTGAGTCACCGCTATTCACCTCAGCATCCCGGGTGACGGGCAGCCGACGCCATGAGCAGGAGCATCCCTGCCGGCATGGCACTCCATCTCAGAACCTCACACACTTCCTCAGGCTGCTAAACGGGCGTCTCTGCGTCTATTCGAAAAGTAGGATATCTGGCGGTCCAATGAAGGTGAGGCGCCTGGCATACCGAGCCAGGCCCGGCCTGCCACTCTCATTAGCCCACTCGCTCTCACCGAGCCCCGCAAGGAGCTGAGCTCATATTTTTTGATAAATTCCTTGTGTTTGTCAGCGGCACACATGAAACAATGAGAGTGTGGGGCGAAGTTGGGGACGAATAAATAAATAAAGTCAAACAGAGACGGAGCCGTGGGAAGAGCAGCCTATCACCGGCCGAACAATGTGTCCACATTCAAAACAATGGCAATTGTATGCAAAGCAGCAACTGGACACACAGCCCCGCATCTGGCTCCGTTTAAGGAACCCCGGGGTCAGCGAAGAGACGCGGTGAATAGGAGCTGCCCCCTGACTGTGCGCGACATGCCGGACGGCGACTCTGCAAGGCCTCTGGGACTTGGGAGTCTGACTCACAGCTGGCAGAGTCAGCATGCTGACCATCACCGAACCTTTGGAGGGTGAGTGGGATTTCAGTCGAAAAGATATCAGATAGTCGCCAAACGCGTAATTAACAGCAGGGGCTGGAGGGTGCAGCCTGCCTGCCGGGTGGCGGCGTGACCAGAACAAATCCCAGTGCTATTGTCTCACCAGTTCTGGCCCATAAGGAAGTAGTCACACATCCTGGTAACAGCCTGTAGGGTAAATACAGAACAGGTCAAATATACTATTTTTATACATTGACTCATATGTTTGGTGATCTTGTAACACGTAGATAAATATATTTTGTCCTAAGCAACGTAGAAGTGAGGTACTGAGAGCAGGGTCAGCCAGGTCCCGGAGTGATTTGGGTTACGGGCTTACTCAAAGGCTCAAAGGTCAAATCACTTTGACAGCTATGGGATTTGAACCAATGACCTTCTGCTGACAACTGAGGACACCCCCCCCCCCGTCATTATAATACATTTAGTATTAGTATATTTGTAAGTCTTTAGTCTGTATATTACGTTGCCCAATGCTCTGAATGAAAGAACAGTTTAATCTGAATGTTATAAAAGCAGAAGCACTGAAGCTTCTGTGTTTTTACCAAGCCAAGCCTCTCTGTGCCGTAACACTCGCACTCCCGAAGTTCTTTTAATCTGTGGCCGTAGGGATTACAGACACAGTTTAAATGCAGGGTGTGTTGACATTACACAGTCACCTCTGTCCCGAGAACAAATCCTTCTAGCTGCCCCCCCTCGTGGTAAAGCCACACAGATGAAAAGTGAATTCCATTTCCAGCCCGCTGCCTTTCTGGGGAAAATCAGTGGCTATTTTTCAGAGCCGTTTCCGCTACGCATGACGCGATTAAACTTATCACGACACGGTGTGAGAAGGGGTGGGAGCGAGGCACCCAGCCACCGGTCCGTGAGGATTTGGGGGGACCAACTTTTGGAAGCTTCCAGATACTTGGTACAGTTATGGATCGCACTCTTTCCATTGTGTTTCATCAGCCCAGTAAAAAAAAAAATTCCTGCATCACATGCTCAGTCCTCATTTAGCTTAAAACTAGAGATGGTTCCCTCTCTAAATGTATCCAAATGTCTTACGTCTAGAAAGGAACACCAGACTCCTCAGAATACTCTTAATGTGAGATTGTGTGTGGCTGTGTTTACTGTGATCGACTGGCAACTACTACCATGAATTAACGAATACTACACAACTAATATTAAATATCAACTAATATTCAACTATTCAATAATTCTAATATTATAGATTTCTAATAACCTTACTAAGCTGTACAAACGTATACATTACTTTTTATAGGCTTTTTCTTTCCATTTGAGTGAAATGCAATAAGAGTCAGACAGCAGTGAACTAGGTAAATATTCATATACATTCATCTGCCCAATGAAGAGTTCTTGAGACCTACTATGACTTAGTGACTTTGGAGTAACTTTTGCTTATGGGAGTTTTACTTACACAAAAATGTTGGACAGAAGGAAAAATGACAACAGCTTAGAGATAACAATCAGGTTGTTGATCAAGTCGGTAGGGGGGGCAGGACCAACCAATCAGATGTCTTGGTCCTGCCACCACTAGTTCCTTGGACCCACCTCCTATACAATCTGACTGCATATTTTTCTGAATCAATCATTTTTCACTCTGCCCATTTTCGTGTAATTAAAATTCCCACAAGCATGACTTTCAAGGTGAAACCTAGAGCATAACAAGTGACCTTGATACATTGTACCCTCCTTGTTCTCACCACGGAACGCCGGAGCCCTGTTTACTGTATAACACTGATTTTGCCCGCATGTTCTTTAGTGGCCATCCTATAAAAAGATCATTTTTTATTATCTTATGAGAAAAAAGAGCAATAACATTGGTAACCATCGGTACGTAGAATGTTATGGGAGAGATATATTTTGGGGAGATTTTTGGCCACAGTACATCGTCATGATAACCAAGGACACGGTCTGCTGTGGCCATAACTCAAGGTCATTGAAGAAGCTGAGAAACAAACAGATCAAAGGTGACATCGCAGTAGAATCAGAGGATTGTATGACTGGATAGTGACACACTGTATAGAGAATGCAGAAAAGTCTCCACATGTCACTTATAACAGGAACGTAAAAGCAGAGACACCGTCAGCTATATAAATACATACTAACAATGACATATGAGGTATACCTTTATTTTCCTTAGCCTGATCCACAACATTGTTGACATTTACTCTAGTTCATCACCAGGCACACTGTTAACCATAAACACACGATGAGCTATTGCTCAGCTACAAACTCCGAACTTGGCCGACGCCTCTGAGCAATTAAATAGGCGCTTTGACTGCACGGCAGACCTTGAAATGGAGCGAAGGAGAGAGATCGCATGGCTCGCATCTCGCAAGGCTGCGAACCACTCGACCCAGCGAGTCAGCTGTAAATGAATTAATGACCATATGACCTCACAAAGAATTCCGCTCTTCTGTCCTTTAATTAGGTTTGTAAACTGCATGGGCATTTCATCCGGAGAACTGCTGCGGGAATCTCTATGGAAACACAATTTCACCGGCAGAAAAACAGAAACTAAACTATGAGGATGGCTAAACGAAATAAAACAGCCTGCATTGGTCTCCTCTGCCCCGGAGGTCTCTGGCCCTATATTGTAGGTGGTTGTGAGGGCTAGATTGCTGACGTGTAATTTAAAATGGTCTTGATATAACAAAACCAGAAGGACAACCTTGAAGAGTCCTGCTCCGGTTTATAACAACGACTCTCAGAGTCGTAGAGGTCATTATTTGCCAATTCCGCTGACCCGCTTTCCTGGCCCTTAGCCGTCAACTGCAGAACAAAGCAATCATCGCCGACCAGGGATATCGATTCGGCAAGATCTGCAGCAGCCGTATCGTCCCCTTCTGGGAAAAGCGGGAGATTGACAGCGTTAAAAACAATTATAATCACAGCAGGTTCCTCCACTCGCCAGCCCTGCAGTTCAGGCCGGGGTGCAAGCCTGAGGTATGTCATTAGCCCACCGTGCCCCAGAGTAGAGCCACAGCAGAACATAAATGACACTGTTAATGAAACATGATTGGCCAGGGCGTGGGGGAGGAGCCTCACTTGTTATGTTGGCCATGTTATCTCGATTGACTGCCGTGTAAGCACCTCCCGTCCAATCATTGGGCTCCTGCCTGGTTAGCGGTTTATCAGAAGCCACCGGGAGCAACAGCAGGTAGAGATGAGGGCCACTCTATAAATAAAAAGCTGTTCGTGAGTTTTATTACAACAATAAATGGATGACTCTGAAAATGAAACGACATGCTCACATTTACGTGATGAACGAGGGCTTGCTTTTTTCCTGGCCTTGCTTAACTGACCTATATTCAACCGTTAAATGCTCAGTGGAAGCTTGCTATTGAAAACATGTAATATTTAATACAATTTTACCGATTGATTTATTGATTGGCCCCGGGCACTTTGAGGAGACACATATTCAATAATCACTTGTGTCTGTAAGGCAGACAAACCGGCTTTTTCCTGTTTTAATTTTTGAGGTTATATCCATAGGCCATGAAGCAGGACAAACATAGTTAGTGACAAAGAGTGAGAAGACTGGTGATTGGATGTGAAAGCTAGCTTTATGTGCAAGGTCAAGCAGAATGGAGCTCCGCTTCTCGCATCCCAAGCTGAGTATTGGAATATTGACAGCGACATCCAATATTTATGGTTTTTCTGGGGTATACAATACTGTCCATTTGCACTTGAAAAGAAATACAAGCCTAGGAAGATAAATCTCTTTTTCCCCCGGATCACTAAGGGATTCACGCACACCTCTGTTGCATTTACCCCCCCTTGAAGGCGTGTACAGGAGTATAACAAATCATTACAAAATTTCTGGGAGAAGGAATCACCGCGAGGGTCAAACCCTGCTTCCTGTAAGAAGTGTGGCGCCATCAGGAGTCTGAAACCCACACTCAGCTTCACCTGGAGCAGCTACACTTGGAGTGAAGAGGGCGGAATCGCTACTGACATGAACCCTAGTGGAAGGTTGTGTGGAGCCCCCTGGAATCTCATTAATTTTTCATCGAAGACTTTATTTATTTAGTAGGCACTCAATTCTAGCATATATCAACAATGCTATTCATGCTAACTGCTGCATCAAACCAAAGCTAGCAGTCACTCGTAATTAGCACTCTAACGCCAAAAATGAAAACACCTTGATTTTCCCCACTGAGTCATCCAGTGAAGTCTTTTGTTCATGTCTCATTGAGTCCTGTGGTCCTCACAGCATACAGCTTTTAAGGTCCTCATCACAGGGCTGAGACATTGAATATTCATGAGTGTCATTACTGCACGCTAACATAGATTAGATGCTGTTCTGTCGCTACAGGTTCGGAAAACTTCCACAACTGGAGGGAATGGTAGCCAGTGGAGTAGTGCTGTACTTTTTGAGAAGTAGGACATTACAAAAGCCTGGTGATTGTATTATTTTGGGGCTCTTGAGATATTATACACATTCTGAAACGGATGGTTTACCCCATGGCCAACTGGCCCAGAGCAGAAAATAGTGGTTCATATCCACTGTACCAATAGTTGCATTCATGCCAAATACATTTTTTCTTCTTTGGCAAGTCTCATCCACACTCACCAAATCCCATTAAGCCGTGAACATCAGCTTTTATATTCGCAACCGTGTGCAGTTAGTCATGCATAAACTATATGCTAATCAAAGCCTGATTTGAGGATGTGCTCCTGTAAAGTTATATCATTCTGCATATTCCTGCAGAAAAAGTGGAGTCGTCATACAAAGTGCTGCTTTAAAAGTAAACAAAACGATATTGACTCTGAGCAAAATAGATTCCGGCAGACTTGCGACTGAGTGCCAGGCGAAGAGCTGTTGACATTACAGGAAATTGCTGAACACTTGTTCAAAACCGAGTTTAAGAGAACGCACTTCAACAAAGTATTAGTGGTCGGGGACTCTGGTGTTTATCTGCTTGGCTAAGATTGAGCAAAGAGCTCCCTGAAAGACAGGTTTGCTGCAAGTTCTACTTTTGTGGCTGGGGGGGGACATCAGAGACCATTCCCATCAGCCATAAACATCTGTTTGCGGCCGACAACCCAACAAGGTCCGTCAGCGATGCCGTTTACAGCACTGAGCTCAGCATCCCGCCACAAAGTGACCAGAAAAAATGTGCTCCACAATTAAACCAACAATTTATCATAATTGGTCACCCAAGGAAAGCTTAAGTAGGAAAAAAAGATGCATTGAAAAAAACTGCACGGCATCTGTTTCCCGAAGCAGCCATATGACATTTGTTTAAGATATGGTATGTGTTTTCATCTGAACGTAGCTACACCCAGATCCAAAATAATGGTACATTATGGAAAAGAAAATCTCTGAAACATCATGATCATCACCAAAGATCTTGACGTGTGATGGAGACATAGGGGAAGGCTCTCGGACTGCAGTCTGGTGGTAATTTTTCCCATGATAAACCCCTTAGAATTACGCTTATCTTTCAAGACGGCTCCAGTGATCAGGGATGCATCACAGTATATTTAGGGGGCTTCATGGTCTACTTTAGTGCTGAGACAAGTTTTTTGGGTGCCCTGGGTCTGACTTTGGGCTCTCTCATGGTCATCTACTACATGTATTTTTGTCAAATACATCAACAGAACATATGTCTTTGTTTTTCTTCTTGACATAATGATTGGGTCGAGGCAAGAGCACCATCATCGAATATGTTGCTCATTTTGTGTAGCGCTGCAATATTCGCCATCTCTGCATGCCAAATTGTAAGCTTCTTGCAAATAATTATTTACAGACAATTCTCCTAATTCCTTGCTGTTGTCAGTCTATCGAATTACTATTGACAAGTCTGTTTTTCAGGATGGAATGTATCAATACCCGGGGACATGCGCTTACAATAAATCATCCAGGGAGCTCCAGAGATCTGCAGTCTGCGGGGCTTTGCATTTAAAAACACTGTAATGAAGTCTGACGATTGCGCTGTGATACTGTCGAAGGCAAATGAGAAACAAATGTATTGGAATGAGCTGGAGAACTGCATGTGCTTTTTGGGTGAAACGTGGTTAGAAACAGCTAGTGTGTTTTAGGGTTTCTGTAGAAGGAGGAGGCCTACTTACAGTCATTATGTGAGAGGGAGAGAGTGTCCAAACCCCACAGAACACACTGCTACTCCTACAGCAATAAAAGCTGAAAACAGCAACTGACAAGAAAATAAGGCCACATTTGGGCAAAAGAGAGGGATTCCACAGCCTGTCATAAGCATTTGTCTTTGGGACAGACTGCCACGACGACAATAAACTGGCCCCTTTAAACCGTTTGCTGCTTGCTGATTGGGGACCTGCTATTTCTGTTTCCGTTTCTTCTCACCTCGTTCCTTTTGCATCTGCATCTGTGCAAAAAAGAGGCAATTGCCAATCAATATAAATGGTACAGGGCCCCACCTGGGCTACTGAAAATAGTTCAAAACCAGGCCAGAGGCCTAATATGTTAGACGCCCTGTGATATATCTGCATGTCTGCCTTTAGAACGTCATGCAGAGGAATGCGTGAAGACAACAATAGCCACCCTGAAGCTCTGTAAAGTGGAGCTATCGCATGAACAGTTTAAACTCGCCTCATATGAACGAGGAGAAGATGAAGCAGAGGAAGTACTGCTGATCTGCCCTAGCCCAGCGGGTTTAGGGTCAAAATTTCTTACAATGAAAAGTATCCGCGCGCTAAGAAGCTCTGCTTATATAAACAGGATCACATGCAAAAGCGGAAGGGCAATATCCTGCTTCTGAAGGGCAATATCCACGCGAGAGAAAGGACAAAATAAATGGAGCGGACGGACCAAAGGAATGAAATGGAAAAGGCTGAAGACACAGCTTGCATTTTTGTGAGACCCTTCTATTATCGCAATCGTTTCTTTTTCAAAATTTAACATGCTGGGAAACAATGCAATATGCAGAAATTATGCGCAGAGTCTAAATTGTCTCAGGATAAAAGTAATCTCAGGGGCACTGTTATGTGAGTCACAGCACAAATGGCAGACATGTGAAGTCCATCTGAGATCAAAAAACAGACAAAATCTATTCAGTCCGGCTGGACAAGAGTTATCCATGTTCCTAAAAAGCCAATAATGTAAGCACGCACATACGGCTGAAGAATGTTGATGTATTTATTGGGGATAAAGTCGCTGGCACCAAAATGTTTGCTGTGTGATTTTATGGAAGGTCATTATCAATGTTTCTGCTGACATGCACATCAGCAGTGATCTGTTTGGTCAGAGGTGTTTAAAGATAGTTAAAAGGTAGACAGGTCGCAAGGTGTATGGCATCTGAGTGCCTATGCTTTAAAGACCTAAGATAATAATTCCACCAAAAATCCAACAAAACAGTTGATGTGCACAAGTCACCTTAGTGACTTAACCTCCATATGATGTAAAACCATGACCGAGTTCACAAAGTGAGCTGACTGGACTGCTGCCTGTTTGTTTCACACCTAGAACTTGAGAAAGTGACAGAATGATTAAAGAGCAAACTCCACTATTATGGTGATGACGCTAATACTTTGGTTGCTGATACTTTACCCAGCATGCATGGGCAAACTGGAAACGAAGCATTAAACCAACCGGAGCTGTTCAATGGTGGCCCAGTTTAGAGGGACATTGATCAGTGAGCAAAAATTTTGGCCTGTAGCAACTCACAGGTCAATATATTTAATAAAACCGAAGGAGGAAGCGGAAATTCCAGAAACTGTAGCATTCAGTTCACCTCTGCTTTTATTGACTGATCTTTCCGAAAAAGTGTGAAAAAATGCAGAAAATGATACAGAATTCTAACCAGGGCACAAGCAGGAATTGTTTTCCGAAGAAGAAGTGAGACGCAGTCCCACGCCACAGGACTTGACTCTTGGTTTTTCGAATCGTCAGCATTTTTAGCGCACCCCGCTAATGGAAACCATCCCGTTTAGGACAGCAGACCCCGGCATTTCTCAGTACTGCTTCCCAGTCCCGGTCAAAGAGAAAAATCACGATAAATAAACTAGACCTGCACTCTACGAAATTCAAAACATGCCTTGCAAACCTCGCAACAGTTTAAAGCTGAGTCTGTTCTCCCTGTGTGCTGCCAGCTGGCCGCTAAGCAGCGACACCAGGAAAATAGCTGTAGCTGCAATGGAACGGCGGTTCGATATCGAGGAAAAACACTGAGAAGTAATTTGGAAGCACACAAAAGAGGAGGTTTTAACCCTATTGGGAACCCAGAGGAATTTCTATAGTGGCTAATCTCTTAATTAGCCTATAAGAAATAATAAAACACAGAGCAAAAAAGAGGCTGCCAACATTACAGAGAGGCAATAAGTGTTCGCTGAGATTTTAGAAAATATGTTGCTCATTAAATGCGGGGATAATTGGCTAATTTCCTATTTTGCAAATGAGGTTTGCTGGGCAAAGTCTAAGTAGTTATTAAAAGTAGGTGTGTCCTGCAGACAGTGCGTAAATTAGATTTTATTTCCCGTTATGAACCGAGATACGCGAGTGTTTACTCTTTGCGGTGTTATCCCGAGACTGCAGAGGCATATCGAATATCAATTACAGAAATTCTTCAGATGCATTTCATAAACTGGATTCATATTAAATTCTGCTTGACCCCACTGCTCATTAGAGAGAAAGTATTTTTTTTTGTATGCTAAATTGGAAGACGAGAAGTACAGCCATTGTCTGTAAATGGTTTATTGTGAGGCACAGTCATGGAGTGTCATTTCACACCACTGACCTTCTCTGGCTAGGTCATTTACTGCAAGCTCCATTGTTTAATCTTGAAATATTATTATTATATACTATTACATTAGTGTTTTCGCACCCTTATCTAAGCATTTACCTTTTATTCTATAGCAGTGTTTTACTGAGGCAATTTATCAGTTGGAAGGAGGAACCTTTTGGTCCCAAACTCCTCGACCTTAATATTATCTGCTTCCTTTGATCAAATTCATTGGTCATTCAAAGTGCGATGGATTGGGGACCTGCTGTATCAGCCTTTCTGGGATCTGATAGACCTTCCAAGCCCCTGGATGGACAGTGGATTACTGGGCTCAGCATTGGGGTACTGGGTTAAGATGGGGTCAAGTGCTGGATTCATAAGGGGAATGAAGAGCAATTTTCCAGCCTAAGACTAGGTTTGTTAACAGAACTATGAGCTCTGGAATCACAAGCTATTTATTGTTTGTACAGTCTGCTTCCATGCCAAACTTCTGAACCATATTTGGACGATCTTTCCCCACCAGTCAGATGATTAACTCAATGTCTTTCTCTATGTCTTAATGTCCATAATATGTTCATATATTTTTTATGGCTATTTTCTAGGCTATTTTTTTCTCATTTGCACTATGACCCGCGAGAGCGATATTTCCTCTCTGCTTATAACTACACACATCACATGTCTGGTGCGGATAGTAAAAGATGCTTTGGGGTTAGAGTTAGTCCTAAGCGAGTGTTTTGGATGAATTCTGTGAGAATTCTGTTATTCCTTGTGACTTATGCTGTGTTCCAATTACCTCTGAAGTTGGAGCTGAGAATGATGTCACACCTGATTTTACTGCACTCCTGACCATCCAGCCCGGTTAGCTATTAGAAGATAGTAGTTCTAGCCAGGTTCACCGTTAACTCACTGTTAGCAATACCAGTTCATAATAACGCATTATGCGATATCAACTTATCCACAGATAGCAGTTGAACAGTGCTATGCATATAAGAAAGAAGAAATTAACAGTTAATCAGTAATTACTACAGCTTGTTGCCGTTGGTGCACACAGCAGCCAACCTGAATTGGAGCTGCAGAGGTTCCTCCAACTTTCCGAGTCGGAAGTCCGACTTCAGGGGGTGCTCCAGTTGAAATTTCGGACAAGGAACTTGGAGATTCCCAGTTCAAACTTCCCAGTTCAAATGGAATGCACCATTAAGCTCCATCTTCAAAACTTTTACTATATTAACCGAAGAGCCAGACCTTCCCCTTTGCAGACACCGCTAAGCAGCCTCGGCCAAGTGGTCTCCTCAGCACCTAGTGGAACTGTGGAAGATGGGAGTGTCTGCCAAGCTATGGCAGCCCCCTGGCTTCGCAGGCCTTGGGGTTACATGCGTGTTGTGTTTGTTTGTTTTCCTGCTTAATCGTGGGAAGCCGCAAGCCGGTCGCCATGCCAGCGCACATGGAAACCCGCACGGCCAAACCAAACCACTGAGGCTTAATTGCAGTGGGGTTTCGACTTGTAAAACACAGCTTGGCTGGCAACGGAAATTATTTTTCAAAACTCAAACCTCATGAACGAAATGTTCTCAGCTCTAAGCCCAGTGGCAAATCGGGTGCTGGCCCACGGTACGAGGAGGCGTGTCTGTTCCCCTGAGACTGCATGGCGATTTCCTGCCGACTCCAACAAGGCATGGGTTCCTGCGGTATGAGAGGAATCTGTTAGCTGAAATGCTTAGGCACAAACCAAAACAATAAATAGAGTGTAAATAGGACTCAGAGCAGGGAGAAGACTAAGAGCTAAAGCAGCTGCTTCGGGGATCTGAGGGAGTTTGCTCCTCTGCCCAAATCAAGAGGATCAATCAGGTAACAAATGAAAGGCCCATATTTTACTGTGCATGTTTACGGGACAGGTCAAAGAAAGACGATTCCTAAGAATGCCTTATTTTTCTATCTTCTAATAAAGCTTTAAGGAAAAGGTTGTATAGTAAACATCTCCATTCAAAACTAACATCCAAATTATAACTTTTCTTTCATGATGGAACAAAAGTGGTCTCAGAACCCACTGGGCGGGGTTTGCTGCAGAGTGCCAGGCACCGATTGGTTTAATCCAAAATGGTTTAATGACACAACCAAAACCGTCAGTGCCAGACACGGCACGCCAGTCCCACTGGCTATGGGTTTCAGAGCCTTTCTGCTCCTATCGCTCTTGTTCTTTTCGTAGGTGCTGTGGTGAGGCTGATTAGCGGTGTCTTACTGCTGGCTGACTGTGCTCTGTCGGTGTACAGGAATTGCAAGAGTATAAGAGTAACGCAGCACACCATGCCTGTGCATGAAATGTCCAATGAGGAAAGGTCGGATCCCTGTTAGTTCTCATTGCTACATGAAAATGGAAATGACTCCCAGACCAGTGGTTAGTGATAACTGTGATCAAAGCGAATTAGCCTCATTGATTAATGAAAGCATGTTCTGGTGATGATCAACCAGCTGGTGAAACAGATCTAAGCCTGAAGCCCCTGTTTTATTAGTCCCTTTCTGTAACCCAGTATAGAAGCCATGGAGATACCAAAACACTGTCACTGACTTCGTCCTGCAAACCTTACTGCGTCTTCCAAGGAGGAAAATCCATTTTTATTTCTCCCGAATTAGGCACCGTCTTTTTTCCGTTAATCAAATACACTTAATAACGGGAAAGCAATTAGAAGAGGCCAGGTACTTTTTTGATACCAGCTAATGAAAATTCCCCCCTTTTAATGATTTCGAACCATTTAATTGTATTCTGCAAGTCATACGTCTCCAGCAGCGTGACTCGGGGAAAACTGAGGTACTTGGCAGGCGGACAGTCGGACTGGGGCGTCAGCATCCCTGCAGTCCTGCTGGAGGCGCAAACGTTGCGATTAACCACGATTCCCAAAGTAAGAGCAGTTACGCGCAGCGGAGCTCTGCTGACTTGACACTTTGCGCAGGCCACATTTTTACGATCGCCGCATGCTTTAATTACGGCATTTTCACCGCTGACCCCCAAATAAAACGAAACCCTCCTAACGAGGGCAGATTTACAAGGGCGGGGGGGGAACGCAATTTTTTGAGCAGATGTTAATTGCGAATGAGGTGGAATGACGTCAGTGGATTCCACATGCCAGCCATGACCGCCAGATGTTACAGTTTCACCCTGTGTCTTTTTTATAGAAACGTTACAATTATAACACTGCTGTCTGGACAGAAATCATGTCTTGCAGATGACTGATGTATTTGTGTTCCTTGTAGCTTTTATCAGAGACTCTCATCTAAAATTTCAGCCAAAGAATTATGGGTAAGTGGCTTTTAAAACTGCATAGCAGCTAAGACCTCAAGGAATTAAACTGGCAACCTTATGGTCGTTAGTGCAGTAAATCACTAGTGCTATCACTCCTACACCAGCTGGCGAGCAACATATGAATATTTCAGCTGATAGTGGTGCTCCCCCATAACTGCTTACCCAGAGGTCAAAGTGAGCTTGTAGCCGACCCCAGGAGACACAGGGAAGGGGAATCAAGGGCGGCATGCCAGTGCATCACAGGACACAAATGATGATGCTCCATGTACGAATAACCTGTTATACAATGATTATTCAAATATTAAGTAACGCATGAAGAAGAGTGCTGGAATGTTGGTGGACACTGGTTCAAATCCCATGGCCAACAGAGTAATCTTATCATTTGCTGGGCCCTACAGCAAGGTCCCTAACCCAAAAAGCTTCAGCTTCAGGGCTGCCAAAATTGGCCTGACCCTACACTCTGACCCCAAAGCTCATTGTCATGGGTGAACAAGATCAGCCATGTGAAGACTAAGCAGTTTCCTGTATGCTTGTGCTAATCACCATTAAACACCACTGTCATCACGCATGGTCTATTGGATGAAAGATGTCTGATTCGGAAAATAAAGACAGTAAAAAATTAGGTATTCTGCTTCTGTCTGACCGTTCAAGGAAGCTCAGTATTGTAAGTAAAATTTATTTATAAAGTGCCTTTCACAGACAAAGGGCACAAGGCATTGGGCAATATGCATATACTGTAGTGTAAAACGCAGAAATACAAGCAACATATATTATAAATAAAACCACAGTGGGATTACCCAAAAGCAGGAATGTTTTGAGCTGCTTCTTAAATATCTCAGCTGATGGGGCAGATGATGATGACACTGAAAGACTGTTCTATAACCTTGGGGCCACGGACCGAAATGCCCAAGCCCCGCTGGTCTTTAGTCTGGTCCGAGGAACCGAAAGGAAACGCGATTGAGTAGATCTCAGAGTGAGCCGTGGGGTTGATGTTGCAGAAGGTCGGTGATGGGGGGCCTGACCGTGGAAGGCTTTGTAGCAGGGGTGTCAGACTCCAGTCCTGGGGGCCCAGAGCCCAGCACAGTTTTTGGGTTTCCCCTCATTTAACACACTTGATTCAACTCCTTGCGCTAATTACCACGCAGCTCTGGAGCTGAATCATTTGTGGTGGAACAGGGAACGAACTAAGATACACAGGGCTCCGGCCCCACAGGACTGGAGTTTGACACCCCTGCTCTGTAGGTAACATACATCTGAGAGTGAGCTTTTCAACGAAACACCATTGATATGATTTGTGTTTAATAACCACCTAGGTATTCATATTTTCACTGATTAATTGATGGATTGCACAATTAATTAGACTTTTCTTGCAGCTGAAATTACACTGATAAAACATGATTGATAACATTGATTTCAAACTGAAATGACCCATTGGGGAACAAGTAATGACTTTAAATTATAGCTTAATTAGACCGAGCTTCCCATTTTACAAGATTTAGTCTAAAATGATTCATATACTTATTACAGCTTAATAAAACCTCTTTAACAGGCTGCCCACTTTATTGATTAAATTATGAAGTACTGTTTGATATTTTTGATTGTCTTGTGGCAGAGTACCGTAGTACCGTAAAGAACTGAAAGCTAGCCTGTGTTTATGAAACTCTGGTGAGCTGCCTTTTGTATATCTTGGTTTGGCATTGCGAACGCTAATCGGTTAAAACTAAACCTGTACATCTGCCCACAGAAAAGATATTAGTCATGCGAAATGGAAAAGCCTCTCACTCTTAGGCCTGAATACTGTGGTGATTTTTGTATGAAAGTGCTCCTGTTGCATTGCTGATACTTAATGCTTTTATGTTACTAGGTGACAGTAGGTCATTGGCAGCTACTCTCGCTGTTCTGCACTTTACCAATTAGGTAGCATTGTTTGGTTTGAAACATATTAAAGCTGCATATCACAAATCTTATAAGCTACATTATCACAGTGTTGCTATTGATGAAGATTTCATTCATTTTCCATAAGGAAGCAATGGCTCTGTGCTTTCATGTAATTGCCAGGTTAACCTTTGAGTCCGCGATGCTGACATCGTGTCGCTAATGCCGGCAGGGTGTGGTGTCTCGTATAACACCATGTCGTAGCTAAATCACTGACCGCGAGCACGGTTCTCTCTTGCAGATCCTCAGCGCCCTCGTCAAGGGTGTCTCCAAGCCTGTGACGTGCAAAATCCGAATTCTGCCATCCGTAAGACTCTCCATAATAACTCATTTTATCCTCCACTTTTATAGTTCTTAGATGTCAGTTCCTGGAAAATTACGGGTTTGCAGTCATTTTAGTGAAATGTTCTTTTCAGTGGATATGTCATTACATTAAGGAAGAGAAAAGTAAGTGTTTTGTATGTTCGGAGATCATCAAAGTCCATCGAGTAAAAGTGCTTCAGCCATGATCTAAATGTTAAAAGATGGATAAATGTGGTTGTGTTTTGGGATGCTGGGAGCCATATTTGCATTGCTGCTGAATGCATGACTCACTCCTAAAGAGGCTGGTTATCTGGGAGCGGAAAGACAATAGGAGACTGGGGATGAGAGAGAGAGCGGAGGAGGAACACTCCCTAACCAGTGTGGAGAATTCTAACACTGACTTTATGAAATTGTGGAGAATGTGTTGACTGACCATTTCGGTGACACGATTCAGTGACATCCTGCGGCTCTTAAGCGCTCGTCACTCGCGTTTTCTGAGCTGTATTTTTTTGTTAATTGCTTGATTAACTGCACCTCCTTGTCTCCTGCTGCATCCTGCCCCCCCATCCCCCCCTCCACATTGGGGCTTAAGTGCATTGACCCATCACCTTAATGTGATCAAATCCCCTGTTTAATGTTTGAGTTCCCTATTCATCTTCTCCGGTTAAACAGTGAAATAGCAAAAGCCGCCTTATATATGTGGCAACAGAGTTACTAATTTTAGTGTCTTATAAACCTAATCTAATATCTAGGATTTCCACCCCCCCCCCAGATCTCCTCCTAGACACTTGTTAACTATCCATCCATCCATTATCCAAACCGCTTATCCTACTGGGTCGCGGGGGTCCGGAGCCCATCCCGGAAGCAACGGGCACGAGGCAGGGAACAACCCTGGACGGGGGGCCAGCCCATCGCAG
>JABFEA020000010.1:12091795-12109366 GCA_019775915.2 Cyphomyrus plagiostoma | reverse complement strand
CCCCCCCCCCCCCCCCCCCCCCCCCCCCCCCCCCCCCCCCCCGCGCCCCCCCCCCCCCCCCCCCGGACCCAGACACACAAAAGTGCAGCATATGTGAGTCATTACCTGCGTGGCTGTTTGGTTTGATGGGAGCGCCATAATTCATGCCCCGTGTTCATGCGTGTTCGACCACATGCGTATCAAAGTGCCGTGGCAAACTCGCAAACACTCTGAGGCATTTCGAAACAGACATACATCCTGCAATGCATGGTCATGACCATGAGATGGCCCCCTTCGTGTTCAACACGAACGTAAAATGTGAAACATACATAGCAGGAATGTGGTTACTTGACGAGTCTGACTGGTACAACCCCGAGGCCAGTGGAAAGAGAGGGGAGCAGCATTCCAATTGGGAATGGTGGGAATATGTGGAAGATGAGGGGCGGTCCTGTCACGCTCCCAGTCAGTGGGAGACAGAGTGCATGCTGGGAGTCTGCCACCGATCTCTGTGGGTGGCACGGGGGGACCACCCCCCACCAGCCAACCCCCCCCCCCCCCACCAGCAATGCTCCCCTCTGGATGTTGTTGTTCTCTGGGATGTTTGTTGTTATCGTTTACAACTTTAAACGAACCCCAAACCAAAATAATAGCACTCAGATCGGCAGTAACGAGCAGAAAGGCCCGTGTTCGTGCTCTCAGGCCTTGTAACTGGCATTGGATGACATTTCACAGCTGCATGCCCTGTGCTCTAAGTCATTAAAGTTTACTTACAGCAGAACTCGGGTGGAAATATGTCGCCCAGCTGAGGGGACATAAAAAAGAGACATGAAACGAGTGGCTCAAAAACAGCAAAATCTGCCACTTAAAAGCGGAAAAAAATTGAATAATGCAATATAGTAATTCATAAATGTGTTTTGCACTGATAAAATACTAAAAACATCATATAAACAAGACTTTCATGTCTTCAAAGGGGCTACTCCTCGTTCAAAGCGTTTATTTTCGGAGTCGGTGGGGTGGGGGCACTGGAATAAAATGTATTTTTACATGCCCGCATGTCGAACATCCAGTGTCCCGATCCAGGCGGGGAAGGTGAGTGTACCGTCAGCAAAGTTGGTTAAGAAAGTCAGGCCCAGCTCACGTGCCAGTTTAATGTTTTCCATCTTGAGAGTTGCAGCTCCTTTAAATACTGCAGGGGGGCTGCCCCCCCCAGTGACATGCAACAGCACCACCCAGAACAGGTGACCAATTTGCCAAAACGTCAAGTCACATTTAGGTCAGACCATGAAAGGCGGTCAAAGGTTGATTTCTTGCAGGTTGTTAAAGTGTCACCAGTAAACCAGCGACGTTTCTGTTACTGAGGCGACGTGTTTTAAAGTGCGATCGTCACCTGTTTGCCACCATCATTCCTGGTGCTGTCAGTCTGTTGCCCGTAAACATTCTGAACGAGGCCATCGGCTGCGAGAATAAAACATACATTCTGTAATATTCGTCGGTCGAGGCTCTCCTCGTGAGTGCCCCAACACGCTGGGCCCGAAGGCTGATGGAATATGCGTCAGGTGCTCCAAGGCAAGAGCAGGCCAAGGCCGGCCCGAGACACCGCGGGCACTGCCAGATCCGGCCGGCCTCGCTGTGTGACTTCACAGGCTCGCCACCCTCCTACCGCGTTTAAAGCCCAAAATTTCAAGGCCTATTCTTTTTTCCACATCTGGTTGTGAACTGGAACCGTAAGCATGCAGATATAAGGGGGGGTTTCCCCCCCTCGCTTTCTTCCACTCTTTAAATTGTATTTAGCTGTGTCCATGAATATAATTGTTCCTCTTAAGCATATGCAATAATGTAGTAGCCCCTGCCAAATTACTAACAGGCCAGAGTCATAACTTAAGATTTTTAATGATTTTCACAGTGCTTGCCACATATTTTGTGTTTTTAACTAGAGGACACTTTATAATATTTTCCTCTGTCTCTCTCTCTCACTCACTCTCACACTGTCCTTCTCTTTTTCAGCAATAAGCATCCAGGCAACAAAACAAACATGTCATATATGAGGTTTTGCACAAAGATTCATCCTATTAAAAAACACAGTTACTGTGGTTGGGCTGTGGACACAGGGGCGTTAGGGATGCCTTCCCTATGCTCTCAGAGTCATGCACACTGTGTGGTTTACGAGCTGGGGGGGGGGGGAGAGAGTCAAGCAAAATGCTGACAGCAGTGACAATTTCCTAATAGGTCACAGAAGCCCACATTGCAGAGTGCGACAGATTAAGCTGTATATAATAATTGTAACAGAGAGATGCCGTGAACATGGACATTACAGATATCTGAGATGCTGTACTGAGTCAATCAACTAAAACTGAGCTACATCCCAAATTGGATCAACTTTGAAAAGCTGCTAAGGTACTTTTTGAGACACTATTTTAAGTATTTTTGCTGATATTTGCTTTTGGATTTCAGAAATGCATTCTCCTGTTATTTTAATATATAGGTCATCCACAATCAAGACACATTAAGTTCCTTTACTGGGCTCTTAAGGTGCAGAATTTGTGTCCAGTTAAAGTAAACCAAGCAGGCTTCCCCCTTCAGAGTCTGTCACCAAACTGTAAAGCCCAACCTCATCATCAAATGCTCAAATGTACCTCTGGAGGAACCGAGGCGGAGATCCGTTGCAGGACACTCATCTGCCCTGAGGCTTGGATTCCACACTTCACAGTGAGAGTCATGCCTCTAGTCCTTGGTCAGTAACACAGAGCTAAGAAACAGAGCCACCCCCCCAACTTCACCCCCTGCCTTTTGGGTCGAGCCTTAATGTATGACAGCAAGCTGGCGCCCGCCCCACTGGCTGCTTGTTGACATCAGTGACATCAGCGCTGTGACATGTTGGTTTAATGGACACGGCGCGTGGCATGGTTGGGCAGAAGCCTCGCCATGGAAGTGTCTGGTGGTTTTGGGCTGGCCCGCCTCGCTCCAGCAGAAGCCTCACCATGGAAGTGTCTGGTGGTTCTGGGCTGGCCCGCCTCGCTCCAGCTGTTCTTGGCAGGGCACTGCGATGATCCACCACAACCGGAGACTGGTGACGTTTCATTTGATGATATGATAATAAAGCAAATTTACAGAAGCATAAATAGAGCCCGAATTGTTGTAAAATTCGAAAGGTCTCTGGCAATGAGGGTCTGCAAAACAAAGTCAAATACTTCCCCTCCCCTGCTTTTTCCCAGTTTGGCCATTTTTGTTTGAAAAGGCCAGTGAAGTACTGTTCGGCTGATTAAACTCAGACGGAATGGGTGGGCGAGGAAATAAAGTGGGTATTTTCTGGGAGGGTGCTGCGAGATGGCTATCATTCCAGTAACATATTAATAAAGGAGTTTATTCCTCGAGACGTGCCCAAGCTGACGTGTCCATGTCTTCTCACATCTTGCAGCCTGCATTGGCTGCAACGGCAACAGCAGCGTCTAGAGAGGATGCATGTAAATCTGCAGGCCGTGGAAGTGGGTCCTTCATACATGCCTGCTATATAATGGACAAATCCTCTTTAATGTTTTTGTCATAAAGCAACTGGGAAGAGATGAATCCGACAAATCTACTGGACTGTGAGCATTGACACCAAACAAACTGCTGGATGGGGCAGAAGTGATTTCTGCTTAAACTGCACTCAGGCCTCAGATGTGATTTTTATTTATTTCTTGTTTTTCTTTTAGGCAATCGCAAATGTGATCGGGCACCAAGAATGCAGGGAAATTTTTAATTGTGTCCGGAAATCTGCTTTCCGTCCTTGCGCCATTGGATCTCAGATGCCATCTGTTTTTATTTTCTGATGTGTCTGAACAAATAAGCTCAATGACATGGAAACCATTCGCACATCAATCTCTCAGTGTGAGCTGACAGAATACCATGGGTCAGCCTCTGGCACCTTTTACAACACACGGTAAATGAAGCATATATTGAAATTATTTTGTATATTTTATATTTCCAAGCCTTTTCAGATAGTTTTTTGGGTTTTTTTTGCATTTGTGATTAAATGCACGTGTTTGGTGAGCACGCAGCTGTAAAGCGGACAGCACCATAACATACTTAAGCTCTCACAATGCAGAGGGGCTCACTGAACCTGAGAAGATACATCACAAGAGTGTTTCCACCCTTTGATGACAAACCAGCTATTTGATTGGTTCCGTGGACCTCGTGGATCAGTGAGTCGCATTGTGGCCTCACATTACCCTGACTGTGGGTTCCATTTCAGGCCCTGCTCCGTGCATGTGGACTCTGAAAATTCTTCCTGTCTTGTGTAGCTTTCCTCCAGATTCCCCACGGTTTCTTCCCACAATCCAAAATCATGTGGTTAGGATAAATTGTTTCTCTGAATAGGGTCTGTGCCCCATGATGGAATATTGTATATTCCCAGGTGTTTGCCTGCCTTATGCTTCCTGGAAGAGACACCAGGATCTATGTCACCCTGTCCTGGATAAGCGGTTGTGGATGATGGCCTCTCATTTTGAGGTGCTTATTCCTGGATACACCAGTGACATGGCTTGTCTATCACTTCTGAGGTCACCACAGGGTTGTGGCAGACGTGGGGTCCAGACCCTGGTTACAGGCACTCTGGCAACAGCGATGCCAGATTTCCTCCGAATGATCAATTCCCACCTTTACCGCAGATCAACTGTGAGTTGAGACATGTGGAAAGCGTTTAGCCAGTACTAACCGAAATAATCTCCCAAAAGTAACAGCTATTTGCAAACCGAGCAAATATCCCGTTGCTCCAGCTTCCAGCTAATTTAATTACAGACCATAAAATATCAATCAACCCCAGATGAAGTGGGAAGAATATATGATCTTTTGCTTTTCCTTTTTATGGATAATTTGAGGTTATTTACACATGATAAATGAATCCTTAATTGGTCCCAGACATTCAAAATAGGACACAGAGTGCAAGACAAAAGACCAAACATTATCTTTTCCAAGTCATTAATGCTTACGAGCGCTGAGTTCGCTCAGCTTGATTGATGAATAGTCACAGCAGTGGAGTACATGCATTCCAGCGCTGCGGCTCTTCCATGACGGGCCCATATCAGTGGGGGCTGCAGGGTCACGCCGATGGAGCGATTTGCACACTTGGATTGGGGCGAGACGTCGCCTTTGCACTGTTTTGCCAGAGAGGAGGGGGGTCATACCATTGTTTCACATTTGTAATAAAAGACCACTAGGTCTTTGGGGAGTCTACTGGAACGAATTCAATGGTCCAATGGACCATGTCCTACCTTGGGCACAATTCTACCTTGGTACAGATTCATTGTATTTCTAGTGTCATTATAGCAATATACCTCTGTTCTTAATTTATTAATGAAACAGTTCAGTATCTTTTAGTTTAACAACACTAATGCCTTACCTGTTTGAGTTTGACCACACTAATGCTATACCTGTTTGGGCTTTCACCACACTAATGCTATACCTGTTTGAGTTTGACTACAGTAATGCTATACCTGTTTGGGCTTTCACCACACTAATGCTATACCTGTTTGAGTTTGATCACACTATTGTTATACCTGTTTGAGTTTGAATATGCTAATGCTATACCTGTTTAAGTTTGATCACACTAACGCTATACCTGTTTGGGTTTCGCCACACTAATACTATAGTTACTATAGTTAATACTGAGTTTGACTACAGTAATGTTCCTCCACTTTATCTGTACAATTTGGATTTTTTGGTTTCACTGGTGGACTGTGTCCGATAATTTTCCTTTAGTCAAAACAATATCTGGTGGGGAGTAACTGATATAAAGAATTTGCCTCTGATACTGATTTGATGATGTGAACTTCTTTAACTCAAAAAAGGGCAGAAGCACACAAAGTTTTGAAATGATTTAAACATAAAATATGGCACTTTTTGACATAATATTGGATGACAGTGAACAGGAATTCTTATAATACTGTACTTTCAAACAAAGAGCTGATTAAAAGTACAATACCTGTGGTATTGAACAAAGGTAAGAAGCATGCGCTGATTACAGCGCGTAAGGAGCATGCGCTGATTACAGCGCGTAAGGAGCTGATTACAGCATGTACGGTGCATGCGCTGATTTCAGCGTGTAAGGAGCATGCGCTGATTACAGCATGTAAGGTGCATGCGCTGATTACAGCACCTAAGGAGCTAATTGCAGCACGTACGGTGCATGCGCTGATTATAGCGCGTAAGGAGTTGATTACAGCATGTAAGGTGCATGCGCTGATTACAGCGCGTAAGGTGCATGCACTGATTACAGCGCATAAGGTGCATGCACTGATTACAGCACATAAGGAGCTGATTACAGCGCGTAAGGTGCATGCTCTGATTACAGTGCCTAAGGAGCATGCCCTGATTACAGTGCGTAAGGTGCATGTGCTGATAAGAGTGCGTAAGGAGCTGATTACATTGCGTAAGGTGCATTCGCTGATTACAGTACGCAAAGTGCATGCGCTGATTACAGCACCTAAGGAGCATGCGCTGATTACGGCACCTAAGGAGCATGTGCTGATTGCAGCGCGTAAGGTGCATGCCCTGATTACAGCACCTAAGGAGCATGCCCTGATTACAGCACCTAAGGAGCATGTGCTGATTACAGCTCGTAAGTTGCATGCACTGATTACAGTGCATAAGGTGCATGCGCTGATTACAGCGCCTAAGGAGCATGCGGTGATTACAGCACGTTGGCGCTCCCGCCACAGGACAGACCACCTCAGGGCTGAGACCTGGAGTGCAGCCATACAATGGGTGAGTCCTCAGCACCACGCCAGTCCAAATGGACCATTGTGACCAGTGTGAATTTTTCTGATGCCTGGAGTCCCAATCCTGCCTCCAACCCCCAAATTTCCCTGTAAGTCGAACAAAAACACCTTAGAAATTAACTGTGTTCACATAGATAAAGTCACTTTTGTTTCGTAAGTCTGGTGTAATGCGGGATTTCTATTCCCAATTCAGTCACTAATATCACGATTGGTTGCTTATGCACTGCGTATTTGGTTTTCAGTCTTTCTTTGCTGTGTTAATTTGCCCTCCCATTTCAGATATGAGGATGAGGGTGCCTTTTGCTTTGCACCTGTTGTTGTTTGTTTTTTGGCTAATTAGGGTGTTAAGCAGAGTGTGCTGTCTCTTCCCCTTTTGGTCTAGGAAAGGTATTGAGTTTATATATTTAGGCAGATGTGGGTTTCCGTTTGTTGTCTTGACACTGGTTATCCGACTCAATCCTCATATATCCAATTCTTGTAAATAAAACTCATGGCAAACAGAAATTCCCTTGGTCTTTACTAAATATATCTACACTCACTCAGTCATGACTCAACCCTACACTGCAACAATGCCAGGCTAAGAATGACAGGTTATAACATGGGAGGCATGGATTCTGAACTTCTACTCCAGTGAGAGGCCCATTTGTCATCAGAAATGTTTAAAGACATTATTTTTTCTTCATTGGTGGGTTTTCCCATGGATGCTTAAAACAAGCTAATATACTGGTTCACTGTCTGCTCCTTGGGCTGTATTTGGCACGTTTACTTTGCTCTAATTCTGTATCTTGTGCCTTTAGTTCTTGCTGCCATTTTTCAGAAAGGCCTTTGCTGATAGTCTCTACCAAATAAGGTAAAAAAAAAAAAGTTCAGTCATCATATTAACCCTCCAAGCCTCAAATCCTGCACCTTACCAGACCATCTTCTATAATTCTCTATTCAGTTGTTCTCTCAGCCCGTGCTGCTTGCTGCACATATCTGGGGTTTGGCCTGACCCAATGTGGCTCCGTACCAAAGCACCAGACATGCGGGCTGCTGCCTGCTGTCTCAGACATCACAAAGGGGTTGGTCCCAGCCCAAAACGCAGAGGGCATATACTGCTCACCCCATAACACACAGGGGTCTCCTTTCATTTATGGACAGGCTGTGGGTGTAGACATAGTCCTCACAGTTATTGTTTAGTTTGTTCTTATAACCAACAGTAATATAGAAGTCCCCACACAACCAAAGCAAAGCTAACTCATCACCTGAGTTATGCCTTAGAATTACTTGCGGTTCTTCCCCTTGTTCCGCTCGACCTTTCCAGCCTTATTACAATTCTAGGGTCATACTGATATTACTGTAATGAGGGGACTGAAGTGGGGGTGTGTGTGTGCAAGGTGTATCAAAAACTGGATTCATTCATTATACCTATAATAATGTAATATGTACATAGGCAAAATAAATGTCATCTCTCCACCTACCTGCCCCCCCCCCGGGTACCTCCGTCATATTTTCCCAATATAAAAAAACTGGCATTGGCACAAGTGTGACACAGCTGTGTCCGCCATGGGATGGGGGGGGGGGGGTGATGGGGGGACAAATCAGCTGCCCCACACAGGGCAGTGCACCTTCTCAGCCCGAGATCAGGATCACACAGAGTAGGGGTCGCTGAAGGAGGGGGGGGGGGGGACTTGTATCCTGGGGCTTCACCGAGCTGAGTGACAGATTGCTGTGTGCAGGAGCCATTTCAAAACCTTCCCTTTTACCATGAATATGGCGCTATCCATAGAACAGGGTTGGTTGCTCCTCTCAGCGCCATAAAACGCTGATGAATGATTAAAGATGCACAGATACCTCTGACAAGAGCTCCACAAATATATATATATATATATATATATACGTCGATCCAGACGTGTCCTTACCGTAACACTGTGGCACCTGCTAGGCCATTTCTTCGTAAAATGACATGATTTAATGTCATTATGGCCACCAGTGGCTCACGGTGACCAGTTTCCCAGGTAAAGGTGGGAGGAAATGAAAGCATGGAGGTGAGGTCTCAGACCCGCATGAGAGGGTGTCCTGTCTCCTGGGGAGGGAAGACCACCCTGTGAGGCCTGCCCTGCCATTATCAGCTGTCTCCAAACCTTATTAATCCTGGAGCCCCCCTTTCACATGTACGGATAATTAACTGTGGCCCCGGCCCAGTTCTCATGCTACCTGATACCTGGCGACAGCCCTGCTTTAAGGAGGCACAAGGATGAAAAGGCTTCTTTCTGACTGGCTCCCTTTGAACCTTGGCCACCCAGATGTATCATAATGCCCCGTTCTGATTGGACCAAAACAAAAACACTTTGTGCGGGATTCTCGCACAATCAAAAAATCTCCACTTGCTAACTCATCGTTAGCCATAAGTGCTCCTTGGCCATTTGCCGCTCAACAATTAATCTGGACGGAAAGTCATCTCTCATTCAAGGCGCTCAATAGGAAGGATGTGACTATATATTAGATTTGAATTACCAATGGTGATGAGTCTCATCAGTCTGCCCTGGTAGAAGAATCCTCAGATAAACAGAGAAACACAGAGTTTTTGCATGCTGCGTAAGACCTCGGTTCAGCCTTGCCAACTTCCTGGCAAGACTGGGAGCAGCTTTCTTCTGTTGTCAAAAAAAGAGATGGCAGTCCTTGACCCCTGCGACTCCGCCGGTAGTGTTGCCCACGGACTCCTCAGTTCAGCCATCGCCCATCTTCTTCAAAGGCTCTTATGTTTATGGAAGGGGTTACAGGGTGACATATGGGCAGGCTCATTTAAATATACAGCGCTCCTGACGCGGCCCCCAAAAATTCACTGTGGCCTCCTGTACATTTAAGAATAAAATAAACTATGAACATTTCCGAGCAAGAGATTCTGTGATTGAGTGTTTGAAACTATGGTCAGAATTACATATGAAGAAATGAGAGGAAAAAAATGTTTTGGAAATCTGAAAATATTGAGTTGGACATGTGTATTATACAGAGAGGCTGCTTAAAGCGGCTTTGGAATAACGCGTTTGTTTTGGATACGTCCGCACTCCACACCATCTTGGATGACCGCGCGGAGGCTAACGGACTGCAGAAAAGTGGTAACGTAGCCGACTTTGTGAATTACTGGCACTGACCGGGATCTGTACTCGGATCAGGGGCTCTGGAGATACGGAATCGGGCCCATCTTAGTGAAGAGAGTGAACATGAGACTTGGTCTCCTTGGAGCAAGTCACGCAAGGCAGGGATACCATATCTCGGAGAGGAGCAGAGCCAGTCCACACGCCGCTGAATGGCAATGCAGAGAGCTCCGCACGGCAACGCTAATGCTCTAGACCTGGACAGACTTTCTCAGTGTGTTAGGTCGTTAGAATATCTTTCTAAAAGCCCATTTTCATTTTTACGAAATAGCACCATGGTGGCATTGGAGGTAAGATGGTGGGAGAAAAGCATTATAAAGAGTCTAAAAATACATATACGGCTGTAGTATGACAGTCAGCAGAGAGGCCCACCAGGAGTGCATGTCAACAAATGATGTCACACGTTCAGCAAATGACTCTGTCCTGTGCAAAATGAAACCCATTAGATGCCAAGGGGCCTGAGTGGATGAAGAACTGAGTGAGCTGGCTGATGACCATGAACCTCCTTCCCATTCTGACCGCTGAGTAGGAGACCGGCTCCTTGCTTATTCGTTCCTTTATCAGCCAGCCACTTAAATGGGGGGTGTAGCCTTGTAACGGGTTCCATTACCGCCGTCTACCATGGCTAATAGTGATGGGAACAAGGCAGAGCTCCTGGTATATTTTCTAGCTTCATGGGATTTCAGACTTAACAGACAAACCTTGCAGCCCTGCACATAGGCAATTCGAAAGTCTTAGAGATGTGTGAAAACTGTGTCATGTAACTGTCACTGCTGCTACTGAGTGTGGAATTGCACGAATGATCTCCGAGGTTACAGAAAAGGATTCCCACCCGTGCTACTATAACACCCCCCCTTCAACCTGGCTGGATTGGCTTTGCCCAAAATCGGGATCTAAATGAAGAAGCACTTTGCTCTGCCCCGGTCACACCGAAAGGCATGTGAGTGGTGGGGGGGGTGGATGAGACCAGCAAAGCCGTAAGCAGAGGGGACACACGTGGCGAGTGACGCTCGGAGGTCACCGGCATCGGAGAATGATAATTGAAGCGCAAAGTGAGGCGGGTGTTTGGTGGCGTGCAGGCCGCTGCCATCATGTCTCAGGAATTAGACAAACACATGCTGCTTTGCTGGAGCAGTGACTCGGGCGCCTGGCTCTGGCTGCGGTTTGGGAACATGAAAGGCTCTGGGGGACGAGCCGGAGGACTGGCCTTAATTTGGGGCTCCGTAGCCAGCGACTCTGGCAGCGCGCTATGATCCTGGGTCGGGGTGGGGGGGGTGGCGGGGGTTAGGGAGGAATTTGGTTGCAAACTCCAGCGGGGAGCTCAGCCTCGAAATGAAACCCGGAGCGACCGGACCACAGAGAAAATGGGCCTATCCGCAAGCCGACCGCAACCCCCGCCCCCTGCCGAGCCCCCGGGGGGGTGGGGGCAGGATGCACTCATACCTGACCCTGCTTGCTAGACTCAAAGAGGGGCATCGAAGGACAAGGGGTTCTTGGAGCACTGGGGGGCTGGGGGTGTAGGAGCAAGAGACGAGACTGCCAGTGGCTCCCTCCCCACCCCAACGACTGTCACACTGGCAACGAGGACCCCCCCCCCCTTTTGGCTGCTCAGCCCTCCCAAAAACAAAGCCGCCTCTGTCTTTTTATATTGCAGCCAATTAAACTGTTAAATCCGATATCTATCACTGAGATGTAACACAAGGGTCAGTCCTACGCAGCCGGGTGAAATGGGAGGAGGTGCGATTAACAGCTGACAGCGATCCCAGTGAACCTGCATCACACGACTTAAACCCAGCATGTTTTTATTGAAATTGTAGCAATCCTGCAAATTGGATAATATCTCCCCTCCAAAACTGGACAACTATTGCAATGAACATTCATCAAAAAAGGCCCATTTTGTTTCTTTTCTGAAAGTCAAGCCTCCTAAATATACTTAGTTGAACAAGGTTTCATTGCTAGAAACTGTGATTGCCCCACATTAGAGGCGAGGCAGATACATGACCGTAAATGCCCCGGAATCCTTTGGAAACGACATGACTTTCAGGAATTCAGAGGTCACAGGCTTAGGGGAGCATTCAGCCAGGCAGGCTCAGGAAGGCCCGGGCCAGCTAGGCACACAGGACACAAATGGCCGTGTGCATCCCACTACCCTATATGGTCAGCTGCTGACGGTTTAGCACATGGCATGGATGTGTTTATTGCATGTGGAAAAATGGGAACGGCAACCGTTACAATGACTTATGGGAACCAGACACATGGAGCACCAGCACAAAGACTGAGGTGAGCAGGGCTTTTGATGTTAAGCTTTTATATTAGGGATATTTATAGATTTACACGGATTTCATGCTGGAGATTTAGCAGCTGTGCTTGGTGCATCTCTTGGTTTTGCTATAGCACTTCTGACCTTTCGCTGCCATTTACAGTAACCTGCCTCTCCCGAGCTTAATCCTTCCCCTGCTATGATTTGCTAACTTTTTCCTCTTTAGAAATCACCCTGAGTAGCCCACAGTCGCATCTTCTGCTAGGCCTCGCCTGGTCATGCCACGGTTTCCTCCCCGAAGCTTCGGCGACTTTAAGGCCGACGGCACCGCGATTGAGGCTATGGAAGCTGCTACCTGAACGGCAGAAACCCCTCGCGGCTTTGCAGGCTCCCACATCCCATTTGCCTTCTGCTCTTCTCATGATCCGCTAACATTTCACCTACAAACACTGATCAGAAGGTCACAGGAAATCTGCCCCTATAGGACTTTGGACAGATCTGGGTACAGTCCTGACATGGATTTCAACCCAAAACTTGCCTAACCCAGGAACAACCTCATTACCATTTACGCCACCGGACGAAGAGCGAGCGGGTCGAAAACATCTCAGAAAAACTGTTCCCACAGCATGTGGTTGTAAATTTCCCTTCTTCATTCCTATTTCGGGGGGGGAAGAGAGCAGATGGTGTGTTAAGTAAGACAGGCAATCACTAAAAATATGCACGAAGAGTCAATAGTGGGGTGGAAGCCAAGCTCCCGGGGCAAACAACAGGCATGTCATGCTGAGGATCACCAGCAGGAGGCAGCATTGACTACCAAATCCGCAAATGGGCAAGTGACAGACACACCCACACGCGCACACACAGGCAGAAATGCAGGCCAAACGCTGGAGTTGCTGTGGGTGGAACTCAGCATCACTGCTGAGAAGGGACCTAAGCTCACATCTGGGGACCAGATCGCATGGCAGGGCTGGTCACAAATGTGCTGCCTGCGCTCAGTGACTGAAAGGCAGTGGCCGCAGGAATGCGGCGTATAGCCTGTGTGCGGTGGGGACCTGTGCCTTCGCTGTGGAGGAGCGCTCGCATGTAAACAGCATCTTTCACCCCAACCCGATCAGCACCGTTTACCAGTCGATCAGGGAGGGACAGCTGCAGCCATGTGTTTGTCGCAGTTGTCATTATGCAGTGGATCTTCACTGCGTGTGAATGCATTGCTCTACTAAACGATTAGCAGAAACAAAGGACCCACCAAGATGAGGATAACAGCCTGAAGGACTTACTGACAAAACAAATGATCCCCAAAGAAAATGGACACTGCACTGAGCAAACACACAGGAAGTGTTCTCTAATGTAAGAAAGGGCCCCCATAATTATAAGCAGTTACAAGAAACCATAAACAACAATGAGAAGCTTCGTAAGAAAAGAAACTACCTTTAGAAAATCAAACTTAAATGCTATAATATCACTGTGGAGCTTCATAAGGTCCATTAAAGTTGGATCAGACTCTGCAGCTCGATGTTTCACTTGCGGGCTCCCCTGCCTCCTGTATGGCCATTGCTGGGCCCCCCAAGCTGCGCCCACGGGCCAGGCTGAGACGAGCGATAATCCGAAATATGCCCGTGAGTCTGTCTCTGTTTAAATACATGTGTACACAAATTTACCCTGTAATTTCATATCAGCAATTAAAACAAAAATGAACTCCAGGGCAGAGTGGGGAGGCTGTGATTTACTGTCACACTGCACTAAATCACACCGTCCTCTCCGTGACGGGCCAGTATCTCCCGTCAGGAATTTATGATTCAGAACCGCAGACTGGGCCCTCTGCACTGCGTTCTCACACACGCTTGCATGTTTGATCCACCGGCGTTGACTAAATAGCGTCAAGGAGGGGAGAGAAAAATATAACAGCAGGGAGAAGGGAGAGAGAGAGAGAGAGAGCAAGAGAAAAAGATTTAATTACTGTTATGCACTTTTGTGGGCCTGCGTTTAAAATAACTGCTTGTCTTGCACTTTTGAATTGGCTTGATTCACAAGGACCAGATTGGTATCAGATGTGCCGGGGTCATGGAAGATTCGACCTTTCATCGCCTTGCAAATCTTCTGTAATCTTGCACACCGATGAACCGTCCACGACAAGGCTCACAGAAAGCCCTCAGCTCTTATGGTGGAAAAGCCTTTAAAGTCCATTTGACCATTTAAAGGGGGGTAAACCAGCATTATCAATTTAACATACTTAAAAATTAACTTCAGATCTGTCTGTAATTGTCTTTTTTTATTTTAGACTTGTGGCAAACCAGTGAAAAGCAAAATGAAAAGCGACTGCATGAAAGGAAATTATATCACAAAAATTAGGAAGAGATGACACTGTTGTTGTTACTCTTAGGTAAAACTCTTCTTTGAATTTAAACACGTACATTTAATTATAGTTATTTGGTGTATTCTGTTCTCCAAAAGCTGACCCAGATTCAGAAACGTGTTTGTTCAGGTAAAATTCAACGTTCCCCCACTACTAGGACGCTAACAGTGGTTTGAAGAAGTTTATATGTATTGCAGTTGTATTTGGAGATGGAAACAGTGAAACGTTTGGATGGAAGCTGGGATAGTGGGTAATGTAATCTGTTTCACGTGCCGTCTCTGAGCAATTGCGCGTACCGCAGGCTGGCTAGGCTTCCATGTGGTACTGCAGTTACACTGTACATTTATTTTACAATTAATAACCTGAGATCTACTGTGGAAATATTTGTGTTAAAAAAAGCCATGATGTCTTCCCCTACAAAGAGCAGTTAGACTTTAACTCGTTGATAACTAGGGACAGCGATGGAAAGCGTGGCAGGGTATATGAATATGAATGTAAACATTTTTTCCACTGAAGCAGAACCATAGAAGCGACGACAAGAGAGACACCCGTTCCTTTCAAGATGAGAAAGGCTCTATATTTATCCACAGAAACCCATCATTTTCTCTGCCACCTGTGAATGATTGTGGCCTTATTGAGAATCGCAATAAAAAATCCAGCCTGACTCAACCTAGAACAACCCACCCCACGTAAATGCAAAAAAAAAACTTATATATAATGCAGAAAAGAAAAAAGACATTAATCTGCTCTCGGTTCAGATGCTGGACCTTCAGAACGTACACATCTGTATACCAGTACAGAGTGTGGACATCCAAAACCCACACATGTGTGCGCCAGCTGAATGTCAAGCGGTACCATTTTCACTCTTTTAGATATCAAAGACCTCAGGGTGCTTTGGCAGCGCTGGGCCCGTGGTCCTTTTACAAAAGACAAATAAGTACAAGGTTCAGGCCTCGGTCCAAGATCCGTCAACATCGCTGAAACGGCAACGCGGCTCCGCGCCGTGTTTTCCGTGCACAGCAAAGAAAAAGAAGCCCGTGGCGAGTTAAGGCGGCTACATCGCCACGGTACGTGTCTCTGAAGTAACAGAGTCACACGTTTTTTATTAATTGGGCTTGGCAGTCCGACGAAAAAACAACACTGTTTTCAGAACCACTCGACTGCATCAAAAGACCGTTCAGGTCCCTCTGAGGATGTGGAAGACATTAATGCACAAGGTGTCTGGGATTTTTTTCTCGTCTGATGCCCCGAGGTTGTTTCAAGCACGGGTCAAACCCCGAGTTTGTCTGACATATAATATCGGCATAAATATCTGTAACGTTTTTTATCTTTTTATTACAGGATTAAATGAACAGAAGGGATTAACGACTTGATTGTGTTTTATTTCTGTCTTCCATTATTCCAAAAAAATTACCCCTTTCCCCTGAATTGTTTCTGTAATTTCAGTGGTAATGTAACCGCGAAATTAATTGCTTATGTGTGACTCTGCAAAATATAATGTAATTTTCAGAGATTTTTATTACTAAAGTCTATGAACGAGGTAGAGGTAAATTAAGGTTTGTTTTCACCGTGGATGTGTGACATTCATTACCATCGGAGATTATTTTAACTGTCCCTGACTCACTGCATGGATGTGCGATTTCTCCACAGGACATTTTTGAGGTCTCTGCATTTTGCATCATTTTTGCCTGTGGAAGGGGCGGGGGGGCGTCACCAAACAAAGAAGACAATGAACAAGGAACGCTATGTCATCTTTTACAAATTATTATCTGGAGGAAGACAGAGGGCAATTTGTTTCATGGACATTTGGAAGACGCTGTGGTTTCTCAGCGCAGCGCTGGGATTGATTTGGCTTCGGCGAATGGCATCATGGGGAAAGAATTTCCTAAAAATGGCTGAGGAAGCATCCAGCCTCTGTCATTGAGCAGTGTTCCCTGCCACATGTGGGGCAACGTTTACTCTTCCCCTGCGACCCGCGTCAATCTGCCCTCTCCCAGCAATGCCATGTGACCAGAGTCAGTGCGAGTTCACAATGGTTACATTGAACCGGAGCACAGCGGAGGGAACTTGAGAGGGCTTTTTCATTCTGCCGGTGTTGAATGGCGCACAATGGAACGGAGACGACGGGATGAGAAGGTTTGTGCGATACCCAGAATGCCTTGCAGGAAGGGGCTTGAAAAGACTGGATGGCCAGCTCTGTGGTTAAACAGCTCCCAGTTTATCGTAACTAAGGTGGAAAATGTTAACATAAAAATTAATAAGCAGCACCATGCCTTTGCGAATCAAAGGAATACTCATTACCGTTCGTTCCATTTGTATATTCGTTTTCAGGAAAAAAAACCATTAAGAATTTTGGTCCTTAAAAAACGATTACAGCACTAATAAAAACAGATTTGTCTTTAAAGAGCGAAGAAAAACAAACAAACATGCATGCATATGTTCTGATTTTACATCGTCTTGTTCATTACTGGTTTTGGTTGTAATAAAAGAGGCCTGAGTTCAAGAAGTGCATCTCTGTGCACCAAATGTTTGGGTGATTTCTCCTTTAAGGAACTTGCCGTCTGACACGTTTCATGCGGCTTTGATCTGAAGTAAGATTAAGGCTTATGACAGACGCGAGGAATGAGACCAGCGGCCCTCTCTGCCAATGAAGGAATGACAGCGTTCAGCCTATCAGAAGCAATCTCCACTTTGCTGAAGACATTTCCTGATATTACCATATGAACTGCTTAGGTTTTAATACGTTGTTAAGAGCAATTCCTTCAGTTTCATTGGGTCTTGAATTTACTGCCATTGCAGGAATATATGTTGCTCCAAAGAGCCATAATTTGTTGTATATAAAAATAATAAGACAAAATACAGAAAATGAAAGCAAAAAACAAGAGAATGGGAAATGTAATGAGCAGGCCTGTCTGCTTCAAACTACCAATCTTCATGAAATGAATGTTAGATTTTTACTTAATGAGGCATTATGTAGAACACATGCTAAAATCACAGCTAAGTGTTCAGAACTGGGCCACAACAAGAGGGAAAAACATGACTTTAATAAAAGCGAGCAACATTTGGCTCCTTGCATCAAAGCGACTT
>JABFEA020000010.1:12069689-12084034 GCA_019775915.2 Cyphomyrus plagiostoma | reverse complement strand
CCACCAACCGCCACGTGCCCCCCCCCCCCCCCCCAGCAAGAGGAACAAATAGAGCCCCACCCACATCGTTCAAGGAAAAATGAAGCTTGCTTGCTCCGGTGGCTCCCCCAGGAGATACCTCTGTAGGTGGCCGCCTGTGTCGCCTAATGGATTGACTGGCACTAAAAACACACCAACTTTTTACCCAGAATTATTATTATTATCCAATCCAATTATTCAATTACAATGGATTGTTTCTGATGTCATGATATTAAAAAAGGGGGCAGATTATGATAATAGGAAGGAATGGGTCCGTATGAAATGGGCCGTGATTCATTAGCTGACTTTCATCCAGGGAGATGTTAAAATGTCTTCCTTTTGTTTTTTCTTTCTTTTTTTTTAATCTAAACAGCTGGATAATTTATAGTTCAGGATAAGCACCCAACTCAGGGCTATTTAGTCATTTGCCTGTCTGTGTTTTCCCATTTTTTACATGCCATTTATAAAATTGCTTTTTATAAAATCTGTTTTTTTTTTTTAAATCTGAAAGGACGTATATCGCATTGCAGTGTCCATGGCTGGCTTTAATTACATCGTATCTACCATGCTAGTACATTATGAATTTGCCGTGTCCATATTTACCCGTGCAGCGATTAAAAAGGACCAAATGCACAATTACGTTTCTGCAGACTTTAACTGATGGACCCAAACTTCAATATATTAATTTTCATGCACCGTTTGATTTTAGGTGGTTTAAATGTTCGATGAATTGGACTAAATTTTAAGCAAATTTTTGTTCACTATTTTTATATCTCTATTATATATGATTTTATTTTTTATGATTTTATAAAACTGCTCATACTGTATCTCCTGTAGATTAACCAAACCCAGGGATTTAGGTCCCCAAAATGATCATTACATCATCTCCCAATCTTGGGTGAAAGATGGAGCCACTTAACACGCCTTTATAAGTGTTTCTCTGGTTATTTTCAGCTACTGCCTGCTATGCTAATGAGGGAGCTTTTCTGTTCTGTCGTTTGAGGTCCTTCCAGAACTCAAAGCAAAAACTTACTTTACATGTGCAGCTAACTAATAACTATCGGCAGTGTTCGTTGGGATCAGGGAGGGTCCCTTGTGGAGTGTGCAGCATTAAACATGATTTTACTTTGCTTGGCATGACTTTTGTCATTTGTTTACACGCCTGCTTCCTTCCCATCGTGCACATAACGCGCGTGCGAGCCACAATATTGCCCCTGCCGAGATTGTAGGATTGGGATTGAACAGCTAACATTTCAGGCCTCACTTTATCCTCTTAACACTGCAGATGAGGCCGAGAACTGGACAGGAAAAACCAGATCGGGCAAAAACACCAGTGAGGCGACAATGTCGTGTTTGGGATACGTGTGCAGGAATGTGTTCCTGTGGCCTCAGTGACAGACACATTCCACAGCAGGCCGTCATGTTTAAGCGGATCCTCTGCACGGGCGGCCTCCGCTTCCACAAGCCGGCCTTCTGCCTCGGACAGCACATCTGTCCATATCATGTAAGAACGCACAGGGCCTCTCCCCGCTGGCTGCAGCTGGCCCTCAGATGGGCAAAGCCACACTGCCGCTCCCCTCCGCTTCAGAGCAACGACCCGGCAAATAAAACAGATGAAGGAGGGAAAGGAATCGAAACTGAGAAAATGTGCTGTTAGTGGCTAAGCAAGGAAATGTCTTTGCTCTTCTAGAACTACTGGAAAACCACAGTCAACCCAAATTAGAACAGGAGCGTTTATGTGCTTTGGACTGTGATACAACTGCACTGATTATCTTAATAAAAACTGGTAGAAGGGTTAGAGTCCTATTAGTTACTGTCAGTCGTTAGCATGAGCAGCGACGTCACCTTCCAGGATTTACTGCAACTTCACATATTATAGCTTAAGAGACCGGAAATAGACAGATGAGTCATTAGATGTTTCATTAACATGACCTTGGCATGACCTTTGGGTGACTTTTAAATAAGTTCACTAATGATATATGAAATTTAACTAATGCCTCTTGGAATTCCAGTTAACACATTACACTATAAACAAGGCAGTATTTAAGAGGTATAATTGAGGCATAATTAAGAATGATTAGCGATATCAAAATCAGAATTGTTTATTTATTGCCCAGTACTTTTACATGCAAGGACTTTACAAATTTGCAAAGCAATCAAGGACAGTCGAAACAGTCAACATAAATTTTGTACATAAATAATGTAATGCACACAGTGCAGGTAATGTTCACAGTGCAATATCAGTATTATAGGTAATGAGTCACAATATTTTTTTGTCATTCTGGTTTGTCTGTGCAATCATTAATTAGCCCCTCTAAGTTAAAAAAACAAAAACAAATCAATTTTTTTTTTTTGTTTTTAATGTGTGACAGTAGCCACTAAAGAGAATAATTTTTTACAGAAATCAAAACAAAAACAGTACAGTACTCTGAGATTTTCCCAGCTGCCATCCTGCAAATTATTATAGCCCTTCCATTGTTTTTGCTGCCTGTCCTCGATTAGCCGTCCGCTTTGTTTGTTTTGCGGCTCAGTATGGAAATGGAACAGAATTCGTGGAAAAATAAGCAAGTGATAAAAAGGAAGCGTTTTCATTAGCCGTCTCACACAGTGCCGTGCTGCAGAGACTGTATGGGGCTTTTTCTGCCTTTTGGCTTCTGTAGTTATCTTAACTCGCTTTTAATCTTTTTTCCATCGCAGACCCTCAAGATTTCTGGTATTTCCTTTTTCTTCATGTCCCTCTTAACGCTGAAGACATTTGGTTGCCTGATGCTGGCCTTTCAGTGAAGGCGGCTCGTGGCTCAAACTGGATAGGTTCGAGGCATCGTTATTATCCTGGAATATGCCGGAAAAAAAGCCGGACTTGGCGTGCAGGCTGCGGCCTGTGACTTCCGCTACTCCGAAATCCACTCTCATGGAGTTTAGTTTGTCTCATTGTGGATGTTCTAAACAAACCCTTTGGAACTTTACATTGATTCATGTTAAAATACTTTTGCTGCCCCACCCTGAATGTACTGACTCACTCGCTTCCCTGACTACATCCCAGCCTGCAATTTAGCCGCGGCCGCTCAGCCTCCCTGGCTGCTTGCGGATCTCAGCTTATCGCCTGTTTATTTGGCCTGTCGGTTTTAGTTACGCTGTTATTTCCACTATTGACAGGTAGCCGGTGGTGAAATACCGCTGGAAACATACATAAAGTGGATACAGGAGGTGCGAGACACGATTAATACATTTATAAATAAATTAATAAATTTACGGGCCCTGTGAGGAATGGCGCCAAGAGCCAGGCCGTTTCCGATTTCATCAGGCCCCTGCTGGTTTAAAAAAAGGTTGGGGGGGGAGAGAAAATACTGCCAGGGCGGATAATGACACCATTACACTAATGGACCGGGCGAATGAAGGAACTGCCGGACACTGAGTTTTATTACTGCAGGTGCCAATTTCTTTGCTGCATTGGTAATGGTCAGAGTACTGGGTATTGATCAGTCCATCTTGGCGCTAATCCTCTATAAAATTACTTATCGCAGAGGAGGTGTCGGTCCAGCTGCAGTCCATGTCCTGCTCCTTTTACCATCCGTTAGCCAATGGCCAGTGGGCTGTGTATGTCCTCCTGATTGAGGACTTGCTACCTGCCTGTTAGGGTAGCAGGGAGGGGCCATCCAGGAACTTGCCCTCTAGGGGGCAGATGTGTCTCCCCGTCTGCCTCTGACAGTGAAACTTGAAGATCAGTCTCATTCAATTAAGACACGAGGACGAGTCCGTTTCCTCAGTTTATGGTTCAGCCGAACACTCTGAGGGGCCTCTGTTGTGCCAGAGGTGCTGAGTGTCACTGGGCCTCGCTGTGCGTTGCCCCTCCGATCCTGCAGGGGTCAGGATGCCTTTGGGTTAACGGCCGCGAAATGCTGGGCGTCCTGGAGTCACATGAAGATGACACTGCTAATGTTTGCTCTCAGCAGAGCTGGGGTACTATTATAGATCCCATAACATTTATTTCAGTTTTCGTTTTGCCATCATCAAGTCTGGTCTTCAGCCATAGCGCCAGCCAGGTATTCAGAGGAGAGTAGGGTTGTGTAGGAGGGCGTGGAAAGGAGAATGCGGATCTAAAAAGCAGAGGATGACAGCTGTCGCTGGACTACCTGCAGCATTGTGCGTAAAGTATTAAATCTACTCTCAACACAGAACAGAAATTCCCCATCATGACATCATAGACCCTAATTTTTTACAGAATGCTGGTGTATTTCACAATTTCAGATGTGCGATTAACAAAACCAAATTACAGTTGTGTCTAATCCATATTTTTGTAATGGCCCGTCAGCGATAGAGCACAGGTGACAGACTAATGTAGTAACATTCATCCTTTTCATTTAAGAGCGCAATTCTGTCTGCCTTATTCTTTTGTTGCTTGTGACATCATTTCCAGCCACTGTGACCAAACGAAAAGGCCCATGAAGGTGCACATGGGAGAAAAAAAACTGTGGGATACCTTTAAACGTTGTAAATGTAATAAATGACCTTTGCATGATTGCGGACCGTGAAAGCAGAGCCCCTGGTGAATAAAAAGTCAATTAACAGGATGGGGTCACGGTCCTGTTTATGAATCAGCTTTGTGATCGGTCATTTTCATGGGCTTTCCTGGTTTTCCCCAGCCATTTATTTAAAGGTGTAAAGTCCTCTTCAGCATATCTTTCATCACCTCTGCCCTCAGCTAATCAAATAGTTTACCTTAAGGGAAACATTTATCTCTCATTTTCATTATTACCATTTCTGTGGCTCTGAAGATATATATTTCTGTCTTTGGAGGGCTGTAACGCTGAAACTAGGTATTGATCTGGATATTTTGCCATTTCTGTCTGCCCACCATCAATATCATGTCAACACCAGTCCATGCTGTGGTTGACCACAAATTGTGGCCTTTTTAGTTCCCATTGGAGTTCTGTGATATACTGTGGTGAAATCCGAATCGATGAATGAATATGAAGTTTGTAGTAATATTCCAAGCGTCCTCATGGCACTATCGATCTGATTCATGGATGGTAGTTGATTAGTTACGTTGAGTGTTTTGTGCTCTCGGATATTGTGGGAACACACATGAACTCGCTGTGATGGCCAGGCAGTGCATTGTGGTCTGGGCTGTTTTCTTCTGCAAATTCAGCACTTTGTAGGGAAAAAAAATGAAGAAAACAAAACTGAACTACAAATGTTGTGGTTTTGGCTTATTGTATCTTACATACATTTTGAAGATGTACCCATTGATTTCATTTGTACGTTCGCATTGCTGGCTTGTGGAAACACTGTTCCTTTGTGCCAGTCATTGTTCCCCCGTCTGAAATGGTGAAATAAATGGCTTTCCTTTCATTTGAGAACTTTTTACGACCCACTGTTTGTTTCGATTTCGAAATTTGAGCAAGGCTTTCAGTATTCGTGTTTTCCATTCTGTAACAATGCGTCACTTTTAAAATCAAAAATGTAACTTATAATCTATCAAGTAAACTTGGCAGTACTGTCTTCTAAACAGGAAGGTGGTGGGTAATCTAGACAGATTTCGAGGTTAGTGTCAGGGTCAGTGATGTAGAAGCCTTAATGACCTGTGTTTACAGGGTTCATCTGTCAAAGAGGGTCCTATCTCAAGTGTCATATACAAAGCAATCAATTGGATCAATACTCTGTGCCACTCTATAAACCTCCCCACCCTGTACCCCCCCATCTCCTGAATAAACATATATATGACCTGACTGCCCCTGCATGGGGATGTAACCCTACAGGGGTTTCATTAACCAGTAAAACTTAAGATCTGGGGGGGGTCGTTATTTTAATTTAAATTTGTCCAGCATGCCATACTTCAGAGAGTCACTGCACAGACCCTGACAGAACAATGGGGTGGTGGGGTCGGGTAGCAGTAGGGGGGTGTCTTTGAGGCACAGAAATGTGGGCAGGGGGCACGGGAGCAATATGGAGAAGCACAGAGCAAAACCATGGAAAGGCTTGCTTGTTTAAGGCATTTAAACACCTGCTTCATGACTGAATGTGCTCTTTAAAAGATATTTATCTGCCCTATCATCCTAACAAGGGACTCGTCTGCCCTGGATCCCAGTGGTTATGGTGGCTGGCTTTTTACTCTTCATGTGTCCTCAGATAAGTGGTTTGGTGGATAGCACCCAGGGATGGAAATCCAAATGCTACCCCTTTTTTGGATGATTCCTCCCTGTCCTGTGTGTCACCTCTGAGTTCTACAGCTTCCACCCCCAGTCCACAGCCATGCAGTTGTGTGTGAGAGCAGTGCAAAGGACAGCGCATTCAGTTTCTAGGTCACTGGATAAACCATCGTACGATGGATGGATGGAGAGATGGATGGATGGCTTCACATACTTAGAATTTGTGTCTTGAGCATAAACCAAAAATACAAAGGCAGCACTTCAGTCTAATGAAACAATAAATAAGCAATGAAATTAATTTATTCATTAGCTCCTATATATGCTCATGAATGTCCGTGACTATATTACTGCAGGAGGTTTGGCTGAACTACAGGAGCCTTTTAATAATCCATTTAAAGTGATTATTGTGCTTAAACTCTGCTGGGTGCTATAATTTTATGGCTGCTTGTTTGTGAGGTTGCCCGCTGCATGCTCACCTTTCTGCAGTGGAATACCTATCCTGCGTGAGCAGGGCCTGAAGTCTGCTCCCGATTAGACGCCCGTGCTGGAGGCCTTTTCACAAGCCACTGTAAAATAGTCGCCGTTAATTTGTAGATCTTATGATTCCTCTGTTTAATAATAGCAATAAAATTCTGAGGGGGAGCTAGGCGCCCCTCGTCAGCCTGCTCATGAAAAACATTCCCTCGCTGGTGGAATTCTGACCTGTTCTGACTCTGTCCCAGACGGGGGCACCTGCCTTATAATTCTCCATACTTAGATTGGCTTAGTACTATGAAAATGCCTCTGCATCACTGTTCCACCGTGTGTCCAAAGCGCAGTGCTTTATGGATGTCATTGTTTTACTGTAATTTATTAGGGACAGCCTGAAGGGAATGTTGGTCAGAAGTTAATTGTCCCTTTACTTTATCTTGCTTTGTTTTTCTTTCTGGCCCTCTGTGGCGTTTACTGCGTACGCACGAGTTGCCGAGGCATTTCTGCGTGGGGCACGCTTTTCTGCGGCTGACAGTTTGACGTGCATGCTGCCAGCCCCCAGTGCTGGTGTTGTTCGGGTGGGGGGAGCTAGGGGTTGTTCCTGATTGGACAGGACGGGTCCATGATTCTAAGGCAGCACCCAGCCTTTGCAGCCTGTGCATGACAGTTGCCTTTCATCGCTGTCTTTTAATCGTTTAACCTCTTGACCCAAACCCCCCCCCCAGCTCCAAATGGATACACACATACACGCATGCACACACACACACACACACACACACACACTAGGGTGCTGTGCTGTTGGTGCCTCTGAGTGATGCATGCTAGCATGCGGTTGCTAGTTGGCTGTCATGAATTGACATTGAATTGCAGGCCACCCTCAGCTGTCATCTGCATTCCGGGCTTTCGCTTCAGTGGCTCTCATCCTCCGCTACTGCCGCTGTCAACCACATGACCAGAAGTGTGTAAAGGCCCCCCCTGGCCCCCCCCATGCCCACACCTTGCCTTCCCCATCACACTGTATGCAGATTCCCCCCCATTTCAGGAGGATCAGTATGTCAGGCTAAAGCATCAGTTCTCATTCCAAGCGGCACACAGTCCATACGTGAATTTCAACATGTGGTGTATTATGGGCTGGCCTAGTGCGTAACCCCCCCACCACACACCCTCCCCCAAGCCATTCTGGGTCAAAAAGGGGGTGATCAAGGGGACAGCCATCAGGGGTGGCCTGTGACTGAAGCCCTTGGCTGACCTGCCTTGTGTCACCGATGGTTAGGATGCTGTGCTAGTAACCAAGAGGTTGTTGGTTTAAACCCCAGGGACAGCAGAGTGATTTCACCAGCTGGGCCCAGACCAAGGCCTCTAAGCCCCAATTGTTCCAGGAACTGTCTGACCCTGTTTTCCCAAAAGATATTTGCCGCTTTGGATAAAAGCATCTGCTAAAACAAAAAAATGTTTAATGAGGGGGCAGCATGGAGGTATGAGCTTGGTGACCATTCAGGATGCTCCTGCCTGCCGGACAGCAGACAGCAGGTCCGGACCTTAAGACGGTTTAGGAGGCCAGCTTACTGACACTGTCTTATTACATCACTGTGGCCTTCATCTCTCGCAACAAACTCGCCTGTGGCTCATTTTACAGGCTAAAATTCCTTCCTTAATGCTCACTTATGGCCAGCAAGGCGATAACTCCATCTGCGTGCAGCTGGTTAACGGAATACCTCTCCCCTCGGCTACGTGGCCAGACGGAAAGTGATTAATTCTGGAAAGTTCCTGAGAGATGCCGGTGGGGGCAAGACGGGGGCAGCGCTGACGCCGTTTGGTACCGAGTACAATTCCGCGCTGGTTTTAAGAGAAAACGGCTCTAGTGGGCTGCCAGCAGGGGGCACTCTAATGCACGGCCTTCCCCTGGCTGGAGCCCAGCCACATTTGCTAAAAAGGGGCTTCAACATACCTTGTTTAAGATTTAACACGCAGAGCTGCCACCCAGCCCATGTCTCACAGGATGGTCCTGCACGAAGAACAAAATGCCGTCTCATTTTGACCCAATATGGAATGCTATTTGTCTCGTGTTTTTGTGTCTGGACCGAAATACAATTTAATCTGTACCGATCCCCCGTTCCCCCACCCCTCCCCCCCCCCGGTTCACAACCAAACCATCGTAGAAATAGTAGGGGGCTTTCTGACAACTTGAGTAGCCCTCTGGACGCCAGGCCCTAGGAACACAGGTGTCTCAGGCCCGGCAGGGAATCACACCAATAAGTTTCAAACAGCATGTCTATAGTGCTGGACTGTGTGCAACATGACAGATTGGGAGCACAGAACCTGGCTCGATTCTGCCGAGGTCAGGGTTCTCTTTGTGTGGCGTACATGTGCTTTTTTCCCATGTATTTTGTCCAAGAATTATTTGACGGATGGAACATGCACCGTACAACAAAACATACCTTCTAAATATAAAGCACATCTAACTGTATGATCCAGCACTAGGCAATTCTCTTTTAAACTGGGATCTCTTTAATGTATATTCATGTGCACGTGGTTTTTATTTGGCAGTCACCGTAGCATATATGTATAAATATTAATACTGTTATCACACCATTGCATGTATAGTCCCGTATAATTCCAGTGACACAGGACTGTGGCATTTCAGAGTCACCGTTTTTATGGATCACTTTTAATCTGAATGAGTGACTGCACTTGAATCCTTGTCTCTGCTCCTCAAACCACCCCCTCCCACACTCGCCACCCGAAACAGCAGACCAACACATATTTGTAAGTCACTTCGCCATGCCGGGATGACAATGGGGATTAGTGTGAAGGTTTTTAAAACGTTTCTCTTTTTTTTCATTGAAAGTGGAGCTGCTTTAATTCTCCCTTATCGGCACCTACAGGATGCCTCGACGGCAGAATTTCCCCGACTGTCAATTAGAAAGGGGATCACAAACTTCACCAGTATAAATGTTCTAACACCGGTGTTACGTGAAGCTAATCCGGTGACAGATGTTCGCAGTTTTAATTCTCTGCTTTTCTTTTTTCCTTTTTGCTTTTTTTTTGTCTATAATTAATTTATGTATCACTTATTTATTTATTTTTTCACCCACGCTAATCTTGCATGCCACTTTTGCGCCTTTTGTCACTCTTTCTGCAAAATGCAGGTAATGTCACATATAAATTAGCAGTACGCGTTCCCGAAACAAGCGAGAGAGCCGGGGGTCGGGGTGTATAAAATGCACGGGGGGTCTGAGAAATCCGGGTGCTGCTCGTAGATTTGTTTTGAAAAATGAATCGTCGGGCAACTTTTGTTTCCGAGCTTGATCCTGCCGCCGATCAGGTGTATCGGAGATTTCTGCTTACTCTGATAGAAATTACTGTACATCAATGCCGGTGCGCGATCGCACATGGGCAGCCGGAAGGAGGAGACGCCTAATGGGAGCGCGCGCAATCCCGAACCCCCCAGCCCACCCCAGTCCTGTGACAGCTCCCGGCTTTTGTTCTCCCTCCCGACCCACTTTCTGCCGGGGATTTGTGACATGTTTCACAGCGTGATCAAAGCGGCCGCTGACACCTGATTAGGATGTAGCGCTTGTTTACAGCTGCCGGCGCGCAGGACCCCCGCACAACAAGGGAGACTTCAGCTCGGCTAATTAAATTTGCACCTGGGATACCGGGTGTGACAGGACCCGGAGTATATTTATTTATGCAGAGCCGTACATAGGCTACTGGAGTTGACATTTAGGAAGGTACACCCTTTACGCAGGTACCTTTGTATTTTGCCTTTGGTGTCGTCCATACTGCCGTCTTTATTGCGGTATTACGGTTTTCAGGCATAACAGCATTTTCTTATTATTATGATTTGAACTTTCTTAAGACAATGGGCATTTTAATATAAGAATAAATATGAAACGGCTTAAACCTTCAATATTCTTTTTATCCGTCTGCTCAGTTTCTGTAAGCCCTCCTCCAATCAACGACCCGGTGATCCTAGTCACCGAGTATCCCGCAATATCCGAGGTTTATGCATTTTGCACGTGTCTCGTTAAGCATGTTTATACCGAAACCAATACTTTTGATTTATATTTTTTATTGTATACTTAAAAAGACCTTTAAAAAGTGTTTAAAGATGATATTTTGCATTTGCTCTATGCTTTATTTAATGTTGAAGGTATATGCATGTATTAATATATTTATATTATATATTAATATATAATATATTATATACTATAATTATATTAACTTTCCCAGAGTGTACGTTCTGCAAATATTTCCATACAATCAGCTGGAGCCTTATGTTTCACAGTATGTCTGTGTGTGATACTGGTTGAATTGCACTATTTTGAGTCTACATGTGGGGGAGCTACAGAACTGACCTGAGGTCAGCTGACTACAACTATGGGTCTGTGTGTGAAAGAGAAAGGTGCTTGTGTTTGTTTAGGAAGGATCAGTGTTTGTTTTTTATGCTTGTATGTAAGTCACTTGAATGTACTTGTGTGGTATTACGTGTGTGTGTGTGTGTGTGTGTGTGGGTGGTCCAGATATACCTTCCCTTGAATACAATTTTTTTAACCTTATGGGGACCAGTTTCCTTCTCCCCATAGAGGAGGATTTGTGAGTTTTACCCTCTGCCACCTACAATGCTGTGTCATACTATATTACACAGGTTAGAGTAAGTAATTATGCTTAGGCCTTGGACTACAAGTCCCATGAATGGTGTTCTAATCGCCCTTAATGGCAGGCTGACCCATCCTGTCTAAAGTATAATTTCTTGCTTCACCCGGGGCTCCCATCCTTGTCACTGCTTGGCTTCAGCAGGATCTGATATATATTTGTTCGCCTCTGTGAAATCGGACTGAGGGGGTGGGGGCTTTTTCATGATGGAGGGAAGCAGAGGAGCCAATCTGCTGGAAATATTTAAATCTGAAAAATAGAGGCATAATCTGAGCCGGGCGTATGTTCAAACGGAGAACATTCCTGTTTCTCTACTAAGTGTCATTTGCATTGCGTGACCCTCAAAAAAACAGGAATACATTTTCGTTTTGCTTTGGACACCGCACAAATATTTTCAGACCTTATATGTTTTGAATTATTAATAAACCCAATATCCTGACACAGCTGTTGTGGTTAAAACCTATAGCTGCCCGCTCAGTTCTGCCAGGTCGCCTCATGCCACTCACGTGCTTTGCCACCACCTCCTTACCTTTGACCTCTCGCCGCATGCCGTCGCAAACATCACAGGACCAGCTCGCCCGAATGGGTCGCCCGACGGGCTTCCCCCTGGTCAAAGATGTCACGATGCAGCCATGATCCTGTAGTTTATTAACACTGCCGTCGGCTGGCGCACCTGAAGCGACAGGCCGAGATCTGGCCTCCCGCGTGACACAGAGACAGGATCCCTGTCCTCCCGGTAGCAGGAGGTGGTGGATGCGGCGCTGGCTGTGGGGGCGTGCGGATCTCCACTGCGCGTGACAGAACTCCCTGGGCGCCGTCAGAGCTGATTATCCCCCTCGAGGGAGAGTCCAACCCCCATCCCCTCCACAGGATGCCATTATCACCAGAAGCACAGCGGAGGAAAGCTTGTGGGCTAAACACCCTCAGCAGTGAGAAGACAAGCCCAGGGGGGCTGGTGCATTGTGGGATGGCTGTTTGCAATGGGGATTATCAAAAATAAATGTACTGTAGATGGAATGAATGTTATTATGTAGTTATTGAGCACATATGTTCATAGCAAGCGATGTATAAGTGACTTCTGCTTGTTCTCCATTTGTACAATGAATCCTTATCCTGCAGCTTTTCATACTAATTGCTTCACATAATGGTACAACAGCAGTTGCCCCTGCCTGCCACAACACCTGGTTTTTAATCTGTTTTAAGGCCAGTTTGGTTCACACATATGATGCCTGCTGCCCTGAGCTCTCCGTTAGCATTCCTTTCTCCTTTCCCGGTAACTTCCAACTGACCTTGAAAGGCTTTGAGTGTTTCTAATCAGCGGCCTGAATCTGCTACCCCTCACGTCTCGCGAAAGCCGCTTGCTGAGCTCGGGCCATGCTTTAAGTGTGTTCATAGCTTTATGCACCTCGACCCGATCAGGCCTCTCTGCCAAGGTCTGGCCATCCAGAGCAGGCTGGACACGCGAGGGGTGAGGTGGGGCGGTTGCCCCCACCTGTCCCTTTCTCTGTTGGCTGGAAGATCTTGAAGAGGTCCCTGGCAGTCACTAGATGGCATCTGGACATCATTGCAAGTGAGGCCTCCCCCTTCATCTCCCCCAAACACGTGTGTGGGACCCACCTCCCCGCTCCAGTCAACTTTATATGTCAGAGCATTTGTTTTATTGTAGAAGGGTGCAGTGTAATATATTCACTTCCGCTCCAGCCAGTCATTAAACACTTCAGAGCATGCCCTTCCCCGCCCTGCCCTGTCAGCCGGGCCCATTCTCTGTAATAATTAGCAGAATTGAACGCTAACAGGCAAATTGGAAATGACCTGTCGATTATGGGGACTCGTTAATATACGGGGGAAAATGAGCATCCCACTGAAGTAAACCAGAGGCAGAGTTTGCACATCCGAACTCACTGCTTTCTCCAGGGGTTCCTCCGCCATTAGCATGTATGTCCTGTGCATCGCAAGCAATTACATTCTCAAATCAGCCTGCTGTAGTGGAATAAATCCTCTCATCGGGAATCTTTCACAGTAGTCCTCTTTCACAGTAGCCCTCTTTCACAGTAGCTCTCTTTCACAGTAGCCCTCTTTCACAGACTATTGTGTGACATAAAAGAAGATTAAGTTATTAAATTCCTGGTAATATATTTTCTTTTATTTGTTCAGTAACTAAAAGAGAACAAATGGCCTAAATAGGACAAACTGGACACCAAGGGAAGTTGCTTTGCTGCATTTTTGGTTCTTTGATTTGGATGATGAAAGTTTTTACATTATAATTAGGGATCACGTGCCAAATGTTACTTGTGGCGAGCGTGCAGTAATCGTGTATTGTTAGTAATAGAGCTCACTGTACTGTGTGATGAAGCTGTGACTTATTTATATATTGTCATATGCTGTTAGTCACCAATTTTAATAAAAGTAACATGCACGTAACAATGATGAAACTGCAAACTGTGTAAGTGGAAAAAGTGGTGGATTTTATTTACCAAAATAAACTTTATTCTTTATTATTTTTTTTTGTGATGCATTTTATTCAGCAGTCTTTTACGGTCGTGATTTCATGCACCTCTGTCTCTCAGACACACACAGACAGTTCTCCAAGTCGCATTACTGCAGACCTCTGTGGGAAAACTGAAATAAGTTCTGTATGAGGAAAGCAAGCATACAACTTGATAATTGCTGGTATTTTTTGTCCTTACATTTACATGCACTATATGTGTGTAAAAATAAAATATTGTATTTTCCATTCGAAGCGGATTTTTTTTTCCCATTGTGGCCAGACATCATTTATTAATAAGTGGGCCTGTTTCATAACATTACTTATCAGGACGTTGCCCCCTGACCGGGCCTGAGGCCGGGCCTAAATTGAACTGTTTGCAGAGAAAGGCAGGAGATTCTTCACTTCATAAACAAAATGTCAAAGCCACTGCTGTTATGGTGGCTGTCTCCTCACGGCTAAAGAGCGTGACAGCTCTTCTGGTTGGAATTTAATGCTACGGCTGCTTATCGATCCACAGTGCAGCTGGCGGGCAGGACGGCGGAAGGTTGGCGGGGGTGGGG
>JABFEA020000010.1:12049252-12059521 GCA_019775915.2 Cyphomyrus plagiostoma | reverse complement strand
CCCCCCCCCCCCCGCCCCCCCCCCCCCCCCCCCCCCCCCCCCCCCCCCCCCCCCCCCCCCCCCCCCCCCCCCTCTACGAGCTGATCAGTGAAGCTTTAATTACTTGGTCTTCTACCCGTTCCCTGCATCAGCCCTTCACAGTGGGGCCCTGGCATCCAGTGGCGGGTTATGAGTCTTTGCTTTTATTACAACCCAGCATTTAAACGTTTAAACAGTTAATATCAGTTTTTATTAATGAGCTGACTTCTCACCTCAAAGCCCTCCATGGAATTATAGTTTAACTGTGGGCTGACATCAGACCCGAAGTTTGCAAGGTTGCAAGACGTCCACGGCCAGAGGCAGACATTTCAGCTCCAGAAAGTAAAAATTCAAACCAGGATTTTGTTTTAACCGACCAGATGAGTCTAAAGAGTCACAGTCACAGAGTATTCAACCTGTTAGCTGAAACTACACTTTTACCTTATGGACCTGAAATGTTCGTCTGTCCGTGGCAGGAGATGTCGCTAGGTGGCGCTCTTATGTTCACATGATACCTGATTCCAAAGAGCAGTTAGGTTTACAGGCAGGGAACTGAGAACAAGCAGTTTGGGAAGTTTAATTGTGGAAAAAAAACCTCATATACATTCGCAATGCCAAGGCAACACACAGACACACAGAGACACAAAAAGACACACAGACTCACACAGAGACACACAGAGACACACATACAAACACACACACAGACACACACACAGACAGACACACAGACACACACTGACACACACAGAGACAGACACAGAGACACACACTGACACACACAGACAGACACACAGACACACACAGACACACACATGCATATACACACATGTCACACAAGAAGACAAAAAAAGCTCCTCTCTTGTCATCAGGAGCATCAGACTGGTGTTATTCTTCCCCATGTGTTGGGGGGGGATTTAGTGCCGGACAATTCCTTGTGTGATGCACCGATACGCCCCCCCCCCACCCCTCAGTTGGGCCGCCATGCCCCATGAAACGGGCCACACTAGAGATGTTAGGAAAACCAAATGTTATACTGCTAAGTAGTGGGATGTTGATCCGATGGCATCCCATCTCCGAAAGGGGGGGTGGCCTCGAGGGGGGGGGGGTGGTGCATGAGGGATAAATCACATCCCTGGGCTGATACCTTTAGCAGATGCCTGCTCCTCCAGAGACTTTTATTCTCTATGCTCTTGAAATTGGTGTGCTCCTTCTCAGATGGTGTTTTTTACGTGTGCTTTGTGGGAGGAGGGGGGTCGTCCATGGACCTCTTCGAACACCCACCCCCGACCCTCTCTCCCTATGAGTACGTCAGTCTCTGTGGAGTGAAGCTTCACTCCTTCCTCGTCTCATACCAACTGCTCACCTCCCCAAGCACGCCTTGCTCTGTCCTGATTATTCCCCGAAGTTCCGTTCATGCACCAATGGAGTGACTCTCCAAGGCCCGCTCTTAAAGCGCCAGGTGATGGACAGCAGTCTTCCTCTCACATTTGCCTAGCAGGACTGTAAATGCGATCGTTGCTGTTTGCACCCAGCTTGGGCGTGATGTCTGCTTTCTCGGGGGACTGTAAACAATGGCTGCGGGGCGAGTGACTTGGATGGATGTTGTCGTGCAGTCAGGGCTGGACCTGTGCTGGAGCTCCGCTCTGGAGCCTCAGGTTCAGTCAGTGCTCTGCCGCCTGAAATGCTACACCAAATACAATTAAACCTAAAATTAATTTAACCATTAGAATAAATGCAAATTGAAGTAAATAAATGTATATTTATAAAATGCACCATACATCCACCTAAATTATTTTGCTTATCTGGTTTTGATTAGAAAGGGAATAATTGCACCACACGAACGCAGAAAACTTTTGGTACAGGCCTTCAATACATGATGTTGGGTTCCAGGGACAGTGAGGATAGGAGCAGCGTTTTTGGATGATTGGGGACCACAAAAAGCAGCAAGACAAGACCCCCCCCCCCCCCACACACACACACACACACGCACATGCAGCCTACGCCCCAGGAAAGGTAAATAAGGCCCTGGGCATAGGAGATTCAAAATCAACTGGTTGGGGTTCAGCACAGGGTAGGGCAGTGGGGTGGGGGGGGGATTACAGAGAAACAAAATGTCAGGTCAGGGGAAGGGCGGGGAATGGGATTGGGTAGCAAGGTCTGGGGCAAAGAGGCAGAACAGCTGATTGGGTAACTGAATGGGCCAGTCAGCTGACCCCAGAGACAGACAAGCCCCCCTCTATTACAGAACTAGAGTTTCACACAAGAGGTACAACATGACCCCATACCAAGCTAGAGCCCCGATGCTAATCGCTATGCCCAAATTGCATTTGAGGCCCAGTGTTGCGTTCATTAGTACCTTTTTGCTTCAGTGCGAGTCCACAAAGATGCCCCGCCTCCTCTCTGTGTCCCGCCCCTCAGACTGCCCATGATGAAGCTCTCCCCCGCCGATTGAATCACCAAAATAGCGCGAAATGAAGTTTCAGCCGTCGGTGGCAGAGTGGAGCTGAGACCCGCACCAGCCGTGTTTGATAATCAGATTTGGAGGACATAGACACGCGGGACTGAGAGGCAGCTGACCCAATATGTTTAAAAGCCAGCTTTTCCCTGACTAAGCGGAAAGGACAAGTGGCACCGGACAAAGGGAATAAAGAGTAATATTTATGGCAAGGCTGCACTTTGCTTCATAAGCCAAAACAGAATGGCAGGCGGAACAGATTGATGGAGACAATGAATGATGATGGCGTATGAAGCATTTCAAACGCGTTTTTGCCAAAAGACGTGGTTCCAGACTGTCTCATCAGGGAGGAAAACGGTTTGAACTTATTTTTCTTGTTTGATTTTTTTTTTTCTCTCCCCCCCAGATCAAAACTGGACTTAGGGAAAGAAAAAAAAGAAAAACATGTGACTGTCAGGTGGCAGGTATATCCGCGAGGACGCGGACACAACAGGCGTCTCTGCAAACTCGCCGTGCGCTCTCTGCTTTCTGCGTACCTTACAGAGAAAGGAAACGGGGCAGGAAGTGATGACAAACGGTGACAGCCAGGGAAACGAACAAATCACTTGGAAAAGAAAATCCTTGTTCTCCTATAAGTCATCATGGTCTGATGTGCATGCAAATGAGGCGACCCTGAGATATTTTCCTCCGGATGGATTTAACTTGGTTACGGGACGTCTTTCGTTGATCCAGCCACTGGCAGTTTGTCTTTGACTCTTTCGGTCCGTGGGTTTTGGGGGAGTAGGCAGTGAGGGTGTTATAATGGTGGAAGGAGTGCCACTGTAAAACCCGGCACTTCATTAAAATGCTTTTCACCTGAATGGCTTCTCCATATGGATGGCACCCCAATTTTATTTTAGAAATAATAATAATAATAACACTTTATTGATCCCCTTGGGGAAATATCCTTTTGGCCAAGCCCATCTTTCTCTCCATGATGCATATAAAGGTGAGAGCAAGACACTTGGCACCGCACACAAGGAGTTGGGAGTTAAGGGCCATGTGCAAAGGCTCGTACGCAAGGAGTTGGGAGTTAAGGGCCGTGTGCAAAGGCTCGTACGCAAGGAGTTGGGAGTTAAGGGCCGTGTGCAAAGGCTCGTACGCAAGGATTTGGGAGTTAAGGGCCGTGTGCAAAGGCCCGCGCGCAAGGAGTTGGGAGTTAAGGGCCGTGTGCAAAGGCCCGCACGCAAGGAGTTGGGAGTTAAGGGCCGTGTGCAAAGGCACACACACATGTGACTATTCTGGTGAATCTGGGCTCCAACCAGCAACCTCCTGATCACAGACCCACACACTACCAGGGTAAAATAGTATGTGGAACATTCGGGAATTAAGGGTCTTGTTCAAGGCCCAAAGGTGCAACTATTCTGCTGACGCTGGGACTCAAACTGATGACTTTCCGGTTACAGACACAGCACCCTAACTTGCTGAGCCACATACCACCCACCTTGCTGTGTCTTCATCCATCGCTAATGGAGGGTGAGTCACGCTACAGATGCCCCCTGCACACCTGCTGACCCGTGGACAGGATCCTGGGAATGTGTCTGCCCTCATCACTTGACGCCGTATCATTTGCCATTTGAACCTTCCACCGCCCGGCGCTCCTGTTTGCTGGCATCTTCCAGGTCAGACTTCCGGCTCTCAGATACTGGTGGGCTTTTCCACACTGTTCTCTGGCTCTTTTCATGGCGTTAAATGGCAGTTTATTTAATGGTACACATGTTCAGATCCCCTAATCTTCTTTTACCCGGAAGGAGCTCAACATCGACTTCCTTGTCATCGGTGCAGTAAAGCTTTGGGTTTCACATTGGGTGGGGGGATGGTATTGGAGATTAGAGAGTAGAATCTCTACTCTTAATATAGTACTGTGAAATCATTTTAGCGATGAGAAGAGAGTGAAATACAATGAAGAAGTACAGGTCCTAACCTACAGGTCACAATAAATTTCAGGATTCGGGTCAATGCTCCCTTCTGCGGTACACTGCTCAATGGCTGGGGGGGTTAGGGTTTGTCTTCTAAACAAGATCAGATATCTTGTGCCCCCTGAAATGAAAACCACAACAGCATTACAAAAACTGGTTTTATCTGAAGCCGAATAGCATCCATTCAGCAGTCATAACACTGTTCTGGAACTCAGGAGAGCTACGAGGGGGGGGGGTTGGGTTTCTCTAACGTGGTTGCCCCCCGCACTGGATGGGTGCTGATTTCCTTTGCAGTGTCGCACCTTGGCTTATTCCAGTGTGCAATGCAAGGCTGACATGCTGTACTGGATTATAACCTAGACTGTGGTACAGTTGAGGGCGTCCTGTCCATTAGCCCACACCTAGTATATATGTTTATATAAATCAGAGGAGAAACACAGTCTAGGTTATAACCCAGTGATACACTAGTAGGGGAGGTCAATGCTCTAGGATGATTGATTGGTCAGATTTTTTCAGGTTCCCCATGAGTGTCACCCCTGGGCCTAAATAATTGATTGTTGTTTCAGCTATTTATTTTATCCTCGATCTTTCATTGGTCCCACTTTGTGCCTCTGGAGAATGACCGCGACATGTCTGGCGAGAGAGGCTAAGTCAGCATCTGATTGGATGGCCTGTGCAGGTACTGGTGCTGTGAGCACAGCCGTGTGGAAAAGGCCGAATCTGCCTTTGTGGGAACCCGGCGCTGCCACCTCACGTTCAGGTCGGCCTTGCTAATGTAGGCCGTTCCGCTGCACAGGAGATGGAGGCATGTGAAGTTACAGTATCGGGGTAAATATTTCGGACGGGGCACACAGAGAATGGATCTCCTGTAGAACACCTAGAAGGGTTTACCAACATCCACATTCATTCATCATGCACCCCTTATCACGTTCGTCGCTGCTTTGTGAGCCATCATTTTGTGACTGAGCCCAGGCTCCTCTCGAACCCCTGCCTTTCTTCTCACCTACATGTTTTTGCATCTGATTGGATAGCAAGATGGCATATAGGAGAAAGCTAAAGAATTCCTTTTTCCAGCTACTTAAACTGAACACGGTTGTGAGGGAGCCTGGGCAAAAGACAGGGGTGCACCCTGAATGGCAATGTTCTCAATCCGGTCCTTAAAAAATGTCTGGCAGGGAGCTGAAGAGGGAGCAAAAAGGTGGATTGACTGTGGGTCACCAAGGAGCGGATTCGGAATCACTGCTGTACAGGATATCAACAATCATCATCATCATCATCATCATCATTATTACAGCACATCCCGACAGGTAGCTGATCAGACCTAGCTGGAGATGAAACATCTCTACGTTTACACAGAAAGGAGGTCCATCTGGCTGGGTGCCCTGTGCTCGCTGCAGTCACCACGGACGATGGATGCACGCCACCCTGCCGGAATAACGGGCACACGAAGATGAAGGGGAGGCGAGCAGGACCAGCCGTGCCCCCGCCCGGAACGGTGGCATTTAGTCTTATTCAATAATTCACAGCCTGGCGGCTTTGTGCCAAATGCCGGAAATATGGCACCAAGCGCTGAGGCTGCGGCAGCGGCTATCAGTTTGCCGGCAGGACGGCGCGACTCTGCGGGCTTCAAGCTCACCCCCCCAGCTTTAATCGCCCTGTGAAGGACCGTCAAACAATCGGGGGTTGGGGGGGTGGGGGACGGAAAGCGGTGGCTTTGTAGCTGCATGCAGCAAAGGCCACGGGAGCCAGGGTGGGGGGCAACAGCAAAGCCTGACATTTGAGTGAAGGGCAGCTTGTCACGGAGCAGGACGGGTTCCCCTAATCTGTGCTCAGACCCGTGTTCCTGCCTTTGTGCTGCCCAGGTCTATGGCTGTTGGCCGCTGTGATCAGGAGGCAAAAATGCGGGGTAACTGGCTGCGGTCGGCCTGCCCCGACCGACTGAACCGCGCCCCCGAGAGAGATGCGTTTAAACGCAGTCGCTCTATCCCCACATGACTTTAAGTCGCCCGTATGTCTTTGAGGGGGGGTAACTGGCTATTCTGCAAGGCTGATCAGTTTCCACCCCCACCATCAGGGGGCGATCTCTGGTATTGCAAGTTGCCAACAGCCCCATTCAGGGGCCCCCAGTCCACACTTCAAAGTGTTGCGGGGAGGAATTGCCCTGTTGGAGGGTGGGAGCAGCAAACCATGGTTCCTCCAGGAAAGGTGAGGTTCTAAGGGTGGGGAAGACAAGGTTTCCAGAGCCTAAGAGGAGATGCAGAGCATTCTGGGAGCTGGAGCAGTCATCAACAGGCCTAAGAAAACTGAGAGTTGCTCTCTATCGCCGCCCCAGTGCTAGACACGGCTGGGTGGGAAATTTTCATGCTTTTTGACAAGCCTCTCCCCCCTTTGCACCCTGGCTCTAAATCAGACACAAATCACGACTTGAAACACAACAAATTAGCCTGGTGGTGAGCTGATGTGAGTGGGGGGGGGGGGTAGGGGTGGTGGTGCTCGTTTGTATGTCTGCATGGGGGATTCTTAGAGGGTGCTTGTTTGAGAGTCACTATTTCAGACTAATATTCTTCTTGAAAGTAATATGGCAGGATTACATTTCGATCCGCCCAATTTTGGTGCCACAACTCCTCGCCCTGTAGCCTTTTTTGTCCTCCCCAGGAATGAAGGTTCCTGCAGGGGGAATGCATGACGTTTCCTTAGTATCTACCACGGCTCTACAAACCACAGTTAACTGCTTTGTTTACTCCATAACCCGGCACAACGATAAATTATTCTGCTTGAACCTACCTCGATTATTTTTTATCATCCTTGCTGCTGAACGGGCCGAGCACTGGCCAGGGCTGTGAACATGTCCCGACTGGCGCCGGGCCCCATAACATGCCGGTGCTGCTGTAGCCGCCTGGGCTTTGGCCCAATCAGCGATATGTAGCAGATACATTTCTCATCAGTCCATCGACCTCTTCCTCATTTTACTTGCCTTCGCTTTTCCTTAAGGCTTCCACACCGAAAGCTGTTCAAAGCTACTGGGCCTCTGACTGGCAGAACCCACACGTTCGAAATAATGCAGCTTTTGCTACCAGCACCCTGTGCAAAAGGGGGATGCATTTATCTACTCAATTCATGTGGCGCATGCTTTGCCAGTTAAATACGTGTGTGATGTTATGGAAATGTATAGCGACGTGTATGGATGGGAACCCTGGTGAGACGCAGGAGAGCGTGTACACCAGGGCAGACCAGCTAATGAATAATAAATGGATTTCTGGACGATTACACTAAGCGAGAGAGACTGTGTGTGTGCATGGTGTTGTTAGGGATTCTGGTTGGTTTGGTGGATACAGAGAAGCTTGGTTCTGTACAGTTTGGGTTTCTGCTGGTAACTCTGATGTTCCTCGCAGACTGAGGGTATGTTTGGTATCTGGTGATTTACTGGTCTGCAAATGGCGCTTGGGATCTAAATTGTTCCGTCATAGGTGGTCAGTTCAGACCCAGAAAGTCTGGACCATTGGTGGCCAAACAAGCAGCTCTACTGCTTCTCTTCCTCCAAAATCAACATGCAGAGCTGCTCTCCAGAAGTTTGAGTTGCCAGCTTGCTCCTTTTCCGAAGGTGATAACTATCAGGTGAACTTCTTATGGGATAGCTGCGGTCTCCTTGGAAACGGGAAGTGGTCTTGGCGGGGGGGGTGGACCGTGCTCGAGGAGGGAGACGGAAAATGGGTCTGTGGGTCGTGATGGACGAGTCATTGGCACGAGAGCCGTATCCCAGCAACGGGAAGCTCCTTGCCTCTGCAATTTGGAGCCATTTCACCAATTTTCTTTGTCACTGGTTCTGCAGAGAAGATACTTTACTGTTATATGTCCAAACTATTTGTATCTGTTTCTGCATTGTGGAAAGAGGTACGGGAATATCTGCTGCTTTTCAGAGCTGGTGAAAGACCTCACTTTTGACTTATATGTATATATAACGCTGGATTGCACAATGGTTACTTGGCTCTGCAGGTGTCGAACGGTCACAGTAGGTATTGTAGTCGCTATGTGTGTAGTAGCCATCGTCTTCACTGGCTGTATGGAGCTGAGGGGTGTGTACTTGAGGGGGCCTGCTCTCCAGGTCAGCTGCTGCCTGCACGGATACTGTGGGCTATAGAGGATCCTTGCCAGCAGGGGGCACTGTTGCGCCACCATAGCAGTAGGTCTGCGCCATTGCAGACCTACTCACCGCAGAGCCCCAGTGAGCAGTAATCACATCTAATGTGCTACCAGGGTTGGGGAGAGAGCTTTCTGCTACTGCTGGGGTGGGAGCGGCGACCGGCGTGCCCCCCCACTCACTCTGCTGTGGTGGGAGGGAGGGAGGGAGGCAAGGAGAAGCCCCCGGGTAAATTCATTACTGCTCGGCCCCTGTGTCACCCCAGCGGTTCGGAGATGCATTTAGCAGTGAGAAGCAGTGAGATGTACAGAGGTGGTCTGTCTCCGTATGTGTGTGTAGTGGCTCGGGGGGGGGGGGGAGGGGGCATCTCGGCCTGTCCAACTAAACCTGAGCTCATCTCGGTGGTCACACACAAATGCTGCAGTTACTGCCCCAACCACACGCCCCAGATTCCGCTGTAACGAGGAAGATCTTCACCTTGCCTCCTCACATTTGCATTGCATTTAAGATAATTGGCAAGCCTGTATTTTGACAAATGGAGCATTTAAACGTTTCCTTTTTCACCATCTAGGTCTCAGCGACTGAGACTAAACTGCACTGATTCCATCCTGTACCATCCAACAACCAATACAGGGAATAACTGCACACACCAGAACCAATGCTGCATTGGCCAGCACTACCTGGCTTGAAAAAAAAATCAGTCCTTGGAATATTTAAAGAAACTGTGATTTCTGCTGTACACTCATGCTCATGTGTCTTCACATTTTGCAGTGAGGACAAAAGTAGGTTAGGGAGGCTATTTTATGGCAAAAGCAGAAAGTGAGCATTAGAAAATACATCAAAATTTAATACGCCATCAGTCTTTTTAAAAAGCACCTGCACCCACGCCAGAAGCTTGGTTACAACTCATCAGTCTTTCATTTAAGCGTAATATATTTCCTCTACGTATGCAATGTGATTCTGCTTAGTGGTTTTCATTTAAAAAGCGACGGTGAACTAAGAGAATCGTCGACCGGAAACACTCATGGTGCAGAACCCCTAATTATTGCTGACAGATAGGGATAAATTCCCTAACCCTAAAAATCAGTCATCATTCAGAATAAAATGTTCACAATACAATGATTCATATTTTTAATACATGTGATCTTTTGTTCATTTCCTTTGAGGGGTATGTAACACAGTCATGATGGGGTGATTATAGCCCTTTTAACCTGGGGCAGTGTGGAGGGGGGGTGTGCACACACACACACACACACACACGCACACACACACGCACACACACACGCACACACACACACACACACGCACACACACACACACACACACACATATATTGTATTCTAATGCTGACTGTTATTACTGGCCTGGCTTCCTTGGGGGGGGATTAATTTTATTACATTTTTTTCCTCTTTCCCCACACCCATTACCTCATGAATTGATGATCTGTTACATAGACACATACAGGTGTGGGGGGCGGGGGGAGCGGAGAAAATATGGACAATTCAAATATTTGTTTTTTTTTGGGGGGGGGGGGGCTGTGTGTGGCGGGATTTACTGGTATTATCGAGAGGGTGACGTCTAGATAGCTGTGGGTAAGGGGGGGGGCAGATCCCGTGGACAGAACCTGCCCCTCCCAGAATCCGATATCACACGCACTTTACAAAACTGACATTTATTTAAACTACTAACAATGAACGGTC
>JABFEA020000010.1:11923324-11940528 GCA_019775915.2 Cyphomyrus plagiostoma | reverse complement strand
CTCCCTAATTAGATTACTAATTAGAGGACTGATTGGCTGAAGAGTCCTCACACCTGGGTTTGAACAGCTGACCTACAAGTTACCCCAAAAACCTGCATACACACTGACCCTTTGAGGATACGATCGTCCACAGAAAAACAATACAATTATTATTATTGATTATTATGAACTGAATAAGAGATAATAAAAAGCTATATTTTATCCATATGATATAGTTTATATGTGTATGTTATAATATGTGCACTATATAATAATACAGCCACAAAATTATTATTATTGTTGTTGTTGAACAGTAAAGGTGATGATGGTGGGTAGGGCCCCTTCCAAATTAATAAATATGAAAAAAGAAACTGGACTGGACGCTTGCCTGCGTCACCTTTCTGCTTGTTTCCTGTGTTCATAGCAGAGGTGGAAATTTCAGGTCCAGAAAGTAAAAATCCAAACCAGGATTTTGTTTCAACCAACCAGATGAGTCCTCTGTGACTCTTTATGCTCAACTGGTTGGTTGAAACTAAATCACGGTCTGGACTTATATTTTCTGGACCTGAAATTTCCATCTCTGGTTCATAGGTGCACACACACCTTGACACGGGGCTTGGGGTGTGTCCCCGAAAGCCAAATGTAATACCCACAACTGGCCAGGAGAGGCAGGCTAACCCACTAGTTGCTTCTGACATCCTTGGGGGGGCTTGTCACAAACCAGATTGAGGAAGGCGGTCGGGGGCAGGCAGGGGGTGAGAGGCTAAGATGAACGAGTCACTAGTGATGAGTGTGGTGGGGAGGGTTAAAAATCTGTCAATTTAATTCTTTAATGTGTAGCCCTGTTTATGTGTGAGCCGCCACTGCTCCCCCCCATGCCAAACACACATCAGTGTATTCAAAGCCTCTCTGGTGTGTCTGTGTAAGTGGCAGGGTGTTTAACATTGCTCCGAGCAAAAAAATTAAAGAGGAGTCAGTGTTGATTATTGCTCATTAGCCACAAGGACAGCCACTTAGCGAGCGAATAAATGAATAGCACCCCATGCCCTACTGGAAATGGCCCCCGTGTAGCTCCGAGCGGAGTGTCGCTTAATGCGTCCCATTTGCTGCATAGTAAAACACGCCTGTCGGACATGTACGGCCATACAAGCCTCCATGATTACTTTGTTTCTAGTCAGGCATTTTAATCAGTAATTTTATGCAATGATCAGGCGGAAGCTGGATCGGTGAAGTCGCGCGCTTTGCCCTCTGCTGCCTATTTAAATTTTATTCTAATGATCCACCAAGACTCCTTCATTCTTGTTAACGGCATGTCTTAAGATGTCCACATACATTTATTTCCGTTAGTTATTAATGCCTGCATTCGTGCTATGTATACACCAGGATCTCTGAAAAATATATAGTACGACTTCAGAAATCGTTTTACAGATTTTTAGTACTTTTTTCCCAATAAGCCTACTTAGAAATTATCGAAAAATATTACGTTTAAAATTTAGCATCATTTGGAAATATATCATTTATACCCAAATCTTATAGACAAAAAGCAGTGCAGTTAATCCTATATTTCCATTGCTTTATCGTCGTATCGTCCTCACTTATGCGTCGTTGGTGGCTGTTGCTTATTTAAAAGAATTGCTTTATGCTAATTCCCCGTTCTGTTTTTCTTTTTCTATGTTTTTAAATCGGATTATTAAAATGGGAACGCGTTGAAAGCACGGTCTCCTTACGGGCGTCTTTTGGTTTCGGAGCTGCTGGTCACTCACAGAGCGCGGTTCCCCCTGCGCCAAATTCCCTTTGCCTGCGACCGGCCAGCGCTTTTAAGAGAAAGCGCCCATAAACCGGCAAGATGATGACATCAATCAGTGTCAGTGACGGACGCTGTGATTTATGAATATGCATAATGAGTGCTCACTTAGATGGAGGCTTCTCGGCAACCTAATTGATTAGACAGGAAGGCAGCGTGGGGATAAGAACTGGGAAAGGCCGGTCCTTTATTTTTTTACTGAAATAAAAGCCCCCCTAGCTGAATTCGCTCATTCGGTCGGGTCTCTAAACCTTGCCACTTCGCGTATAGGTGTTAAATACCGACCCACTGTCGCGTAAATCATCTTCTTTATAATCCTTTACCCGGACCATCAGTTCCTTAAGCTTCGTGTCGTGTTGCATAGAGCATTTTTTAACAAGCGTACGAAGGAGTCATTATGCTTTGTAAATGTGTTTTAGGACTGCGGAGAGGAGACTTAGCGAAGAAGATTCTGTTTGAGACGAATGACTACAGTTAGTTAAATGAAAAATGAAAGCATCTTATAATGATTTAACATAGAGCTACAGTGCTTAATAAAAGATAAATAAGCCTACATTTGATGGAGGCATGAAAGTAAACAAAAAATGAAATAAATCATTTATACATAACTGCCGTTTTAAAGGATTTAAGTTTAATTTTGTTATTGCGCGTTATTTTCCTTTGAGATCCGCACTAGCACTATATATAGCTATGGAAAAAAAATATTTTTAAATCTGGTTTGTAAGGATTTTTTTCTCTTTACGTGAGCTAATAGGCATTACACATTCGTTAGCTTTAAAAACCAAGTTTTACATGTAGTTCTTTGCACTTTAGAAAGTCGTAACTAAATATTTACCGATCGCCAGCCGTCGGATTTCTGAAAAATGTCAGTTTTGTCGTATTAATTTTATGTTAATGCCACGGTTGTAGGCAAGGAGGAGCCGGCTACTCCCTGGTTTCTTATATGTAAGGATACAAACATCCACAACATAACAACAACAATAACAATGAAAAGAATAAAAGAGTAAAGCTGCCAAAAATTCAATGTAGGAAGTTAATTTTGTTACGTCACCCCAGAAAATAATTAAGGCTACTGCTACAATATCACGATATTTTCCAATTGTCATGTTCTGGTAATATACCTTTAATATATATATATATAGTCCAGAAATTTGCATTTTATGTTTTAACCTAACCATACACACATATTTCTGTGCTTAGAGAATTCTGTTATATCTATGTCGTTTTAATCCACCATTAAACACAAATTCAACTAACAGACACACGGGAGCACCCAGTATGATTATTTGCAATTATTAGTCTCTATTAGACCATTCTTAATACGAAAGTGCAGGAATATTTTCGATTTATGTGATATTTATTTAAAGGTAGGTTCAGCAAATTTAAGAACATAAATTGTGTAATTAAGAAAATAAGATCACTTAAAATCTCGGAAAATGTTCGGTCGCTCATTTGTATTTTGTCTGAAGTGAGCATTTCGAAATCGTCGGATGAGAAGAGCAGCGATCCGCAGACGTGGGAATTGGTCTGCTGGTCGGTGAAAAGCGGTAACCTGTAGAGGGAGCTCGAATCCCAACTTTGCGCAAACTTTCTTTAGGCGTTAAACAAAGCTAGTAATATGCAAATTATCGTGGAGAGGAGAAAACAAACATAAATAAATTATTTCACTATGCATTGCAGGCATATGGAGAGCGATGCAGAATCAATGTCTGATTAGAATTCATACTAAATATTTAAAGGGCTAAATCGCAAACATAAAATGAAAATTATGATTTTGCAAGCACCCTCCGAATGAAAGGCTATTTATGTTCCGTGAAAAAAATAAAACCACCCTATACATTCAGCATTTCACCAAAAATATTCTCAAGATCACACTATTTTATTCAAAATGGAATAATTATAGGCCTAAATCATATGTAAACTTGCTTCTTTTGTCCTAGTAAAATTAACTAATACAGTATATATATCCAAATACACACTTTTTAATTTTACTACGGATAATTACACCCCGAACTGGCTGTAATACCTTTAATCACGAAAGCACGGTGTATCCATATATTTGTTTCGTGTTTTACGATGCAAAGAAAACAGCCCTTTCGCGCCTAAGGCTATTCGGCATCACCGTTAACTTTAAATTGTCTCAGCACAGAAACGTTCCAGTTTGCAAAAAATACTAACATGATTGGGGCACTTCATAAATACCAAATACAAAGGAAAATAATATTTAAGCCACATGATCTGATAAAGTTCCAACGTTTCATTTATTAGCCAAAATATATACTTTCTTGTACAATTTGGGTCACCAGTATGTACATTTTCTTTACTGTATATACAAAACATTTTAAACATCAAATCGTCACGGAACTTACAAAAAGAAAAGCTCACGGACCACAATCTCATACAATATTACATTAGCAGTTTTACACAGCACATGCTTACAATTGTACGTATACAGAGACTTAGTATTAATATTTTACATTCCTTACAACTGTTCGAAATAAACTAATATATATATATATATATATATTTAAAATAATAATAAAAAAACAGAACGCTTATAAGGAGGGGATCACGGATACAACCACCGCTGCTTCTAGTGGGTTCTGAGGCCTGGAAAACACAGAAGATTTTTTTTCCTTTTTAATGTGATGAAAATATTCCTTTACCATGATGTGTACTCTTTATGCCGAAGGGGATTCGGGACTACGATCAAAAAACTGACCGTCAATAATTCGATGCAGTCTAACTCGGAGCTTCCTGTTTTAAACAGGCTGCACTTCAACATGAAACGACGTAATGCCACAAAGCCTAACCCTGGCACGCGTTTAAAACTGGTATTTTCATAACGCATTAAAACAGAGCGGATTTACAGTTGAAGAACACAAATACATCCAAATTAAGTAACGTAATGCTCGCTTACCGTCTTTAAACTGGATGAAAGGCGATTTTTAACAACTTTTTCTCTGCTTCCAAGGCACTAGATCTTTCTGAAATAATAATAATAATAATAATAATAATAATAATAATACGGCGTGGACGGAGAGTATTTTCGGTAATCATAATTCTGCCAAAATTGGCTATAGGGTCTATGACTTTTACTCACAAAAAACACCAAAACAACATAACTAACTAAATGTGGTAGGCAGGACCGTATTCACTGCATTGGGACTCCAGGCCCACTGGAATTCAAAATGTGACAGTGAATAACCGACTTACATACAGCATTCCAGTAAGCAAAAGTATCACACTGTAAAATATTTTTTAAAAGCAAATACTGAGTTTAATCATTTAAAATATTCCCCCTGTTTAGTCGTTTCATTTGTAAGAAACACATGGCAATAATATATAGGCTATGATTATTGTACCCCCGGTAGGCCTCCCTGCGTTTCTCTTTGAGTTAATTAATACAGCTCTGAACTCAAGCTGCGTTGCCACTCTGTAGATGCATCCTTTGTAACATTCATCCATTCAACATTACGCCGTAAAAAGAAAGTAAAACGTCTTTTCAGTCCGGTAGAAAATGTATTACGTTCTGTTTGTAAATAAAACGTGCCACAAAAAATAATGACGTACGAATCTCAGTCTAGGGGGCAGGTACCTGTTACAGCTGATTCAGAGTTATGACCCTTGTCATCTGTCTGTCTGCCGTACATCGCAAGACCGTTCGCCGATGCCTGGTTCGCCAGTCCGAGGTAATGGTTTGAGTTTATCAACGCCAGCTGGTGCGCTGAAAAAGCCCTGCTTGTCCAGTTCTGAAGTTTCCCGACCGGACAAGAGATAAGTCTGTGAGGGGCGATTATCGCTTGTGTCGCGGTCGCAGCACAGTTTCCATTCACAAGTGGAGATTTTCTGGGATTGTCCGGGGTGGTCGCCGTCTCAGCCAAAGACCAGATTTTAGGCTTTTGGGCTGGGGCAGCGTTATTTTCTGAGGGTGGGGAACCGATAGCACCTTGGTTTATTTTCACTTGCTCAGCGTTGTTGGGTTGCGTCGATTTGATTTCTAATGAATGGTGATGGAAATGCTCATCGCGTTCCCCGTTCACGTCTTTTCCCTCTTTCACCACGGTTTTAAGAAATCTGTGCTCTGCTCCATGCAAGTCCTCAAAACCATCCGAAATTTCAGAGTCGCTTCTTCCGTCGAGTTTTATATCAGCGTGCAGATCATCTTGGTCGTCTAGGTCGTCCTTGTTTTCGATATTTTCCGTGTCGATATTTTCTAAGTCGATTTCTTCGTCGTCTTCTCGTTTATCTCCATCATCCCCCTCATGATCACTGCCATAAACATTCCCTTCTTCATCAGTCCGGCTTCTGGGCGCCCAGGTCATCTTGTTCTCCTTCTTTAGCCTTCTCCTGGCGTTGGCGAACCAGGTGGACACTTGGGTGAGGGTCATTTTGGTGATGATGGCCAGCATGATTTTCTCCCCCTTGGTGGGGTACGGATTTTTGCGGTGCTCGCTTAACCAGGCCTTCAGCGTGCTGGTGCTCTCCCTCGTGGCATTCTTGGGTCTGGACGGGTCACCAAACTGGTACTGACCGTAGGGATAGAAAGCGGGATGAGCGTGAGGAAAGCCGGGGTGTTGTACACCTGGACTGTCTTTCAACTCATACTGAGCTCCCTAAAAAGAATAAAAAAGAAAAATGATTTACAGGTAGCACTATATAGTATATGTGGTTGTATGACCTTACATTTTCAGAGTCACTTCTACGGAAAATATATTTCAAAAAACGCATAACATCCTTATTTTTTACTATGGTACAGACACATTTTGAAGCATCCAGAGACATTTTAGAAGACGCAAGTCCTTAAAGTAACTAGGGTGTATCGATCTGGCCGATTTGTCTTTGCGATTGTTTTGCTTAGGTCAGCCAACTCAGGACAAACACGTCAGGTAATGTACATGATACGGTTATGTACAGTTTGCACGGTTGTTAACAGTAACGGAAACAAAAAACTTGAGCGTAACTAAGAGGCCTACTAATGATAAGGAAAAACATCAGGCAGTGCTTTTCGCAGCACTCTTGGCAGACAGGCAGATCTACATGTATTCATATATGTGCCCAGGAATCCAGAAAAGGTTAATCACTTATCGGATTTGCTTCAAAAACGAGTCGCGTATACCAGCGCTAAAGGTATTTTGTACAAGTGAACAAGTGACAAAAGTTCACATTAAAATCATGTTCGTTAAAATATTAGCCTAATGTTTTCCAAGCAATGCGTTTGTTTGATTCTCCAGGGTCAGTTTTCACAAAGTGTGCACGGCGTCCCCTTTGATTTTTTTTTTTTTAGCGAAAAACTTAACCATGCTCACGTGTCCTTGCAACTATGTGTTGCAACTTTAAAATAAATAAATAAATATTACTTACCAACTGATTAAAAATTGATATATCATTTGAATAAGGAAGAAATGCGCCATATCCTTGTGCAGCTCCAAAAGGTGATCCGTACATCGTGGAAAGGACATTAGAGAGCGCTCCGGACGGGCTTAGTTCCGTCCCGGCTCGTGCACCACCGATACCCTGGCGATCCGACGGGTATATCGGTCGGATGTACTGGTATCCCAGCTGCGGGAAAGACATGTCGGTAGAAGAATGCCTCTGTAATCACAAAAAGTAAGGAATCGCACTCTCTGTAAGTACTACGATATCCACTTTACGGTGAGTACAACAAACTGTGAGGGGAGTCTATGTTTCTTCATAAAAAAGCCAGTGTTAACGATCCGATTGTGCTCGCCTCCCTCACTTTACTATTGATCTGAATGGACTAAGGTCAGGTCCTTACAGATTGCTTTAGATTATTGGGGACTCTTAGGTCTGATTGACATTTCTAGTCGTTCAGAAGCCCCTCCTATCTCCCAAGTCTCACTCTACAAACACACTAGATCTCGCTCGCCCGCTTTCCCTCCTCCCCCTCTCTCTCTCTCGCTCTCTCCCTCTCTGTTAGTCTTTCATCGTCCCCGAATTTCCTGTATATGAGTATAAAGGCGTCGCGATCGCCTATTTTAATAGGTTTCAAATCGAATTTTATGACTCGCCAATCATTTCATTAGTTATTTGTCCTGCCGGTCCTGCCCCTTATTCAGAGTTAATTCTTCGTTTGTGGACATAGACAGAAATAATAAATATTTTAGTGTTGCTGAGTGATTAACTTAAGAGCACCACAATGCATTCTATCTTCTTATAAGTTTAAGTAAATAAGCGGTATTTGTTTCGCGGAAAACTCATTTTGTATGAAACCCACGTGTTATTTTGTTTACATTTATATGAGGAAAGCGGATTAGCACGTTAGACTGTTTAAATGACCCAAAAACTTTGTTGTCGTTGTGCGAGCAGCCAGTCTAATGTGAGGCAGGTTGGAATCCATTTGCTAATTAATTATGGGGCATCGAAGAGTGACAAGTCACAATATGACACCAAAGAGGAAACTAAAGAAAGGATCCGCTAAAAGACCAACAATCGACGTGTGACCTGTTAGTGAATACCTAGTGAATGCCTAGTCGCGGACCTACAATTATAAAATATTAGTGATCGTTATTTACTTTACGTCAACTTTCCAGTATGATGAATTTGATTAAAATACATTTGAGTTAAAATTGAATGAAAATTAGCACAAGTTGTGGCACAACGGCGACGACAACAGCAGCAACAACAATAACAATAATAATGATAAAAATAATCATCATAATCATCATTGTTGGTTGACCTTGTTTTACTGATTTTATATAGAGCTATATTGTTTTACTTTATGCGGTTTTTGAAATTATTTTTCAATGAAAAGTAAACTGTTATGCCAACAGAATACTATTTGCTTACATTACAAATACAAGAAAGCCTATTCAGGTATATATCTACATCTTAAGTTCTTGAAAAGTCACATTTTAAACGAATGACCTTAAAATTATAGTTTCGGATTAATTTCTTAAATCCTGGATGAAAACAGATTAAAACAAGGCATGTGATTCGGAATTGAATTTTCCTGAATCAATATAGGAAAATGTACAAGGAACAAGCTCTGTAGTATTACAGCACCTATTATTCCGTCACATGTCGGATAATCGCTTGCAAAACAGCTGCATAGTTAAAGAAATGATTGGCTGCAGATTATTTTGAACACAGAATAAGTCTCGTCCGGCATTGACAGAGGGATTAAAGTCACAATATTTCATTTCAGTCTCTATGAGCCGATCTGGTTTCATATATATATTACATTGTTATTATTATTGGCAGTAGTAGTACTATTGTTTGTTAATAATAATAATGATATGAATAATAACAGTCTTATTATTGCTATTGCTGTTGCTGTTGTTGTATATATTTGTGTTTTATAGATTATAAAATTCAGGTCACATTTCTTGTGCTGCACCTCATATCCATTCAGTGAACGTGCAGCCGGAATGTTTCTGCTTAGCGCCCTGACAGTGTGACTGGTGACGCCGGTATTACCATGCTCGGTATAATAGGGTTATTAATTAAGAGAGGCTGTCTAGTGCCCTTCGTACGCAATGGTAATCACTACATAACACTCAATAGCAGAGACATTGACTCGGGGAACAAGGAATCCATCTGTGCAGCGGAAAGAAGAGGGGGAAAAAGCAGTTAGCATCTTAAGTTTGTGACTGAAAGAAAGATGTGGTAAAAAAAAAAAAACTACAAAATATCGAAAGTGACTGGCAATTTCAGGAGGAGTATTAGTTATTCAGGGAGCGTTTGCGTTGCAATTTTAAAGACTTTCAAATACACAGCGTGGCAGTTTTACACTCACGGGCACCAATCGCTCCGACTGTGCCAAGAATAGATTGCTCGGTATTGGCGTAAGCGCAGGTTACTCCGTTTTGAGGATAAATAAGGGAGGCGGAGTGTCTGCAGGTTGCGGTCCGCTCGACGGCGCTCCGGGTTCGGAAAGACACGTGTCTTATCCCCGGGACCTGTCAGGGCCCCAAGGTCGGTGTCTGATTTATTGCCCCAATCAAACGCACTTGCACTAACTTAACACTTTCACACAGACTCAGGAAACTGGCGCGGCCATAAAAACATTAAGGCAGTTCTGTTTTTCGCCATGTAGAGCACTGTTGACCTAACGTCCCGCAATCCCCAGGTTGTCCAGGCCATTATATTATAATGTGTAAAATATGAAAACCTATCTTTAATTTGTAAGCTGCGAGCAACAGCTTAAATACTTACAGCGAAATTATGTATCTATTATATAGATCCTACGATTTTTATATGCAGAATTATCGGTGACTGCTGTAATTGTCGGTCATTTTATACCAAAGGATCTATATTAACTTCGTCAAATTGTGTACTTTATTATCAGTAATTCTAGAGTAGAAAGTCATACCCTCAAATTAACAATCAAATACACAAACGCAGAGGGGCCGCTGAATGGCTGATCCATACTCAATACACAAGACGCCAGTGACACATAGCAAATGATGAAATGAAGCTCAGGAAAACGGCAGGATCAAAGGCCTCAGGCGGGGGTGGGAGGGTTCTTCAAATTACAGGTTTGGAACTTTTCCATAATTTCAAGGCGACAGAAAACAAGTTACACATTCCTTATCACACATGGAATCGATTTTAAAGGAGTCCTCTGATCAGAATCTGTTAATTGCGGTGACAACGAATTTGAAAAGAAAACAATGACCCTTGATGTCTCGGACTTGAAGGAGGAAACCTTCAGAATGCAAAAGTAGAGAGAGAGAAAAAAATAACCAAAACCTCATTTTCCTAACTGCTTCGACAAACACGGTTTTGTTTGGGGATTCCAGGAGTGAGACGTCAAATAACGCCCAGAGTTAGTGTCATTTGTTTTCACTAGGCCTACTTGAAATTTTGCATCTAAAGTTTCATTAGCATAAATAAGGGAAGTGTTGTGAAGATTATCGGAGTTAAATGGTTTATTGCTCTTTCTCTTTCAATGTGTCATTACGGGGAGTCGAACACTTGGACTTTCTTTTCTTTTTCTCTTTTACGAAAATATTGAGCACAGCGTGCAAAGCCTCTTGTCCATACATGTGTAAAATAAAACTGAATATTGCTTTTTTATTATTATTTAGCTATTTTGTTGTTTTTTGAGGGGAAAAAACATCTCGCTGTCCAGTTTTAAAAACATTTAATTCCCATGTATAGTATGTGCTCTGTCCAATTCGATTCCTATTAAAAGTGCAAAGGGTGATGAGTCACAGTTCTCGTAGAACGACTGGGGCTAATCCAGTAAATTAAATAACTTCAAAATTAATTGTACTTGGAGCCATAAGCAAACTAAGAATGCTATCTACTTTCAAAATAGATTTTAATGTTTCATTTTACCGTTGGGACAATTGGAATAAAATAATTTTAATTACACTATACCACCGAACCGTGCATATTAAATAGATAAGCTGTTTTTGCATGAATGAGGAAGAAAGGCTTTTCGCACGTTTCCTTTGTGTCCACCGCTATGGGAAACATACAGAAAATAATTGTTTTATGTGGCGCAACTGCGCCACCATATTTAACATTGCAACTAAAGTTATTACTGTCTCTCAGTTTACTTGTCGAAAGTAAATAATTTCATCCCACGATAAGACCATTTCCAAACACGTCCTGAAACCCGTAATATATGGCAGTGGGATGATTTGACATTATTGTCAAGAGAGAAAAAAAAACTGTACACTGTAATGATGGGTCTAAACCGAAATTCAGATCGATTAATTAAAAAACAGTGTCGCTGCTTAAAGGGATTCTACAACAATACTCTTTTGTTTGTGCCTTTTCTTGATTATTTAATACATGCATGCCCCGATCATCTAAGTACATTTTCATCTAACTACATTTTTCTAACAAAATACATGCCTTCTGGTATATTTTTAGAATCCTGAGTAGTTTTAAACACCTTTGCTTCTTGTGTCATTTAGTTCACAACCAACAAAAGGAGCGATAAAACTGCGTGCCGTAGTCCTGCAGCCATGTTGTTAAGGCACAAGTTAGTGCAGATTTCTTCGGGGAGTTCTACCCCGCCTGGCTCTGCAGAGGTGTAAAAGAGAAGGCTGGGCTTTAGAAACGAGCCCATAAAGGGGGAATTTGTGGTTAAATTGTAGAAGCGCCTGGAGGCGCGGCCAGTAATTGATTGGGAAGGTCAGGGCGCCCGGTGTCAAATGGCTTTCTGGCAGCGTTCTCTGTAACACCGCATTGGTAAATATTATGCTGTCCGGAGGGGTGGGTGTCCGAGGTGTTTTATTAGCGGCCCGCGTTCTGGTCCCGCATCGTTATTTACTCACATCCGTACTCACTGCAATCTGTAATCCTGTTTGAAAACAAGCGGGCCGGACGCAGTATTCTTCCGTGTCTGTGTCTCCGGGTCAGATAATCGCCAGTGGGACACATTAATTAGCGAGGGCAAACAAAACCGGCATCCCGTTACTCAGCCAACTCTGCCTGTCCTGTTGGTGCAACATGACCGTAACGAATGCATTTGCGGAGGGATGACATTTATGATGGTGCATACTGACAGTGTATATGAAATAAATGATAAGCTATCAGCAATATATACTGTATACAGTATATATAGGCCTAGGCCTATATATCAATTGGTATTTCCTTTAAGTCAATGCGTTATGCGTATTTATACGTCCTGTATTTACAATGTATTAAGATTTTATTTTATCTTTTAAAGTTAAGTGTCACATATTTACTGTGTCGCTCGGCCAAAACGACTTGTTGCGCAGACAGATGACATCGCATTAGTAACTTTGCGAGTAGACCCGAAACGAACCCCCTTCACGTCGTATCAGTAACAAACAGGCATCGATTTAATGGTAAAGTCTCTTTAAAATGGGAATGAGTCACTCGGAGCCGCGCTATCACTGTATTACACAGGAATGGCCCAGGTAACAAGATGAGCATTGATTCGGCATCATGGTTGATCAATAATGAAATAAGTAACTTCGGGGCCAAATTAAAATGCAAGGCAGCTCAACGCTGCCAGCCGTAAGTGACAAAGCTAATTCAGTTTGAGGAGGGGGAGGGGCGTAAAACAATATTTGTAAGAGGGCTGCTTAACTTTTCGTTGTATATTGGCCTGTCTCAAACAAATTATGGCAGGCGAAATGAAAACAAACCGGAGTGGATAATTGACTGGTTGGTTGAGTATTTATCCTGAAAACTATCCAGCCACAGTTTATATACAACCTCGGGGAAAGGTATTAGTCTTCAGGGACAGTATAGACTGTAGCGCTGATCCCTGAGACGTTTAAAAGCAGAATATAATTCTGGGACTTGGCTTGTTTAATATCGCCAGAGGGCTTTGATAACCAAACCGTTCCTTTTCACCGTGCTAAAACCACTATCTCACTGTCTGTGCCTGTATGTGTACCGGCTCTATCTGATTATTAAACAGACTCTTTGTTGGATGTCTGGATTCGTAACTCTATTTTCTCTATTATCGAAGAGCAGTAAATTAAACGATGAAATGCAGTTAAATGAAAAGGACAGTCTGCAGACCACAGTCACCCGAAAACAATTTCAAATGAACAGTCACATCCACATTACCAATTTATTGTAATTTATTTGCCAGTTCTAGTACATGCCCAAATATTTTGTATGGCACATTGCACACATACGTTGCTATATATGTTAATATCTTGTATGTTGACCACATTTAAAATAGCTCATTTAGTGTTCAAAGTAAATGGATTTAGGGCCTAAAGTATGATTTTGCTAATCAAAGTAATCTATTGGATTAAGCTGAGTACAAACAGCCCTTGCATCACGCATGTCCAAATGCACCATAAAAGCAAAATACTCCATCATGTGGTGAATGCTGATTTTAAACAGGGCCGCTTCTAAAATTTCAAAAGAAAAGTAATCAAGATGTAATTTTTCCTGAATTTCTCAGAGTGTTTCAGGACACATTTTTTGTACTGACTCATGCACGGCTGGCGTCAGCTAACACCACGATTGTCAGCGATAAGGACAATCAGCACAGCGGATTGGCTGTGCCCCAGGACCGCAGCACAGCGGATTGGCTGTGCCCCAGGACTGCAGCACAGCGGATTGGCTGAAATGCAGCCCATTTTCTGCTCAGACTGTGTCCCAGGGCCGCTGACAGCCCAAAACGAGGAACACAGGACATCTTTTTTATTATGTCACCCAAACGAAGAAAAAACAATTCTACTGTGAACTTCGTGTTTGTTGGGTAACCCTGGGAGGTACATGACAGTATCAGATGAGTCTAAGCACATGGTGGGGGCGGCTGTAGCGGAACCCTAACAATTACAGGCTGATCTTAAGGTTAATTTACTAGATCCCCCCGTCTTTAACACATCTTAATGCTAATCTTAATATTTTCATTTTCTCTTTTTTGCAATGAGTAATGTATTTCGGAGAGGGTTGTGGGGCCCTTTGCCTGCCGCGGCCTCTTTGCTTAGCAGGGACAGTGATCTTCTCAGAATGGTTTTATCCCAGTAGCCGTGGTTCATCCACTGACAGGTTCACCGATTTACACTGACTTTATTGGTCAAGCATGTGTGACATCATTACAGTGAGCAGCTCAATCTCCTGATGGCCTGAGGTCAGGCGAGTCTTTAAGACTGTCCCAGCATCTCTGGGAAAATGACATTGTCCCGGTCGCGGTGGGAGTGGGCTTGCCGACATACCCTGGGAGAAATGTATTTTCACCATAAACCATAGTGCACAATCGATGCATCATAACTTTAATTTTGTCTTTGATGGTTACAGATTTTTTTCCTTATATATACCTGCTTATGTAATATAACTATGTATACAGACACTCCTCTACCGATGAACAGGATGCGTTACAAACGACCGTCCGCAGATTGAAATGCCCCGAAGTCGTTATTCAGTATGCAGAAGTAGAAAGGCCTCGGGTGCTGGGAGGCCCCACGCTACGCTGCTGCATGGCGGGAGTAGCGGCCAGAAGTCGTACTCGGCGGAATTGGCGCGCAGAGAAAAAAACGATGATGTGGAGAGGAAGCAGGAGCCCAATGAACAGGATTTGGACTTGCGCTTTTGCATTATAATCGCTATAAGTAAATTATAAAAAAATCTAGTTGTCACCATTATTGCACTGAGGTGACGTTTTCCTGATCACTAAAGGCCCAGAAGACAAAACGGACACCAGGATAAACTGGCCAGTTTCACCAGTTTCACTGTTTGCAGTGCACTATAACAATTCATAGACGAAACGGCGGTGCAAACTTGTGCGGGGGGGGGGTGATGTAATGCGAGCATAAGGCTGTGGGTATGACAGACGGTCACTCAGCTGCTCTGGTCACAACCAATGATGCTTTGGCCACGGTACCAGTGTCACTGTGTCACTGCCACCTTCAACAAAAGCACGCTTAGAACCAGGCTGAGAACCAGGCTGAGAACCTTTGGCTCCAGCAACTCGCCCAGCCGTCCCAGGACGGTTCAGACTCTTCCTTCCCAGATCTTCTCATCGCACCCCACCCTCCTTATCCCAGTCTAGCCACCATCACCTTTAAGTGGATCTTTTTCCCTTTGTTGCACACAAATTATAGGAATAATCAATAAATATGGGGTCATTAATTCAGTGGTCGGAGGGCACCTTATCCGAACAAGCGGCGTCACGGCAGCCTTGCAATAAATCACAGTAAGTGCTGCTGGTAGTAAAGGGTGCTTCTGCTCCAGTGTGGCTACAGCAGGCTCCTGGGATGTCGAACACATACCCACCTACGGGGGTGAAATGTGGGGGCTTCCTGGCTTGCTCTGAATGGCAAGTGGCTTTGTTTTTGAAGATGTATACTCGAAGGTTGTTGGTCTGGATCCTAGCATGAGTCCAGCTATTTATAGCCTCGTGTATATAGTGTCACTAACCTTTAAGTTTAGTGAAATATCTAAGTTTATGATAGCAGCATCTGAGTGTAGCAAGGGACTGGGAAAAGCCAGATACCTCCCATGGGGCATCTCCGACTGTGGATGAAGTAAACCTCCAATCTGCAGTGGACTGGACAGCGAGTCTGGGAGTATATAATCATGTATACGTGCAAATGATGATAGACTGGGTTATCGGGGTTCCTTTAACCCCTGTGCCTGAAGGGCGGTGGTTCCCCGCGCTACACGGAACGGGGAAATCGGTAATACCCTCTGCTTCAAACTATAAATCCTGGCAGTTATTTGCCAGCACATTTAATGAAATATTTTGAGAAGAAAACCCCCATGATTGATTCTCCTCTGCCATCGATCCAGTATCGATCTGCCTTGTTTTGAGGCCACCGCTGTGCTAAATGGTGGCTGGGCCCCTTGAAAGAACTTGTTAGGAACAGCTACATCTTTAAAAAAATAAGTTAAAACTGCTGGTATAAAAAAAAAAAAAAAAAAAAAAATGGGAAAAACTTTTCTCCGTGTCTTGGCTTCCAGGGCACTTCCAGCACTTTCCAGAAGGTCCTGTGTATTTCTGTCCAGAGAAGCTAAAATGCTGTGTGGGTTTTGTTCTCCTTCGGCTAACGAGCAAGATGGAAATGATTCAGGGAATATTTAACCACATCAGTGCAACACGGGTGAACAAGTGCAGCCCACTTGATGAGTGTTTGGGTGAGGTGATGGTCGTATTGTGTTGCAGATCGTCTCGGAAATGCTCAAAGTAGATATTGACACTGGTAATCCTATTAGAGCCAGTGAAGAATTGCACTCAGGATTTAGGATGTGGGTGACAATGAAAAGGCCAATCCTGACCTCAGGTAAAGCATCGCCAAAGGTCTGGGAATGTGCCTTCAGCACTGCTGCTTTGCTTTGTTTTTACAGTGTAAAGTGAAAAGTATTTATTTTAGGCAAAATAAATTCCCTTTTCAAAAACCCTTTTACCCTCTGGCTACCCATCATGATATATAAATGAGATATATATCATTAAATATATGTATTAAAAAAACTGAATAAAGTGCCATTTTTATCGCCGAGTACATGTCGTCTCCAATCTCCAACCAAGTTGTGGTTACTGTGGGGGGGTCGGGTGGAGCGGGACTGACATGGAGCTCGGTAGAAAAATCAGGAGGCAGCCCCATACTAGCCGGTAGAGTTTGGTGGGGGGGTGAGGCTCAGCAGGGTGTGTGTGTGTGTATGGGGGGGGGGCGATGTGAAGCATTTGGCAGCTTTGGGGATTCAGATTTCTATCAAGGGTTTATCAATCCCATCTTGGAGCGCCATTGATCTTTACTGAGAATCTAATCCCGACTATGAAGTTCAATAACGACTCCATTACCCGTGAGCTGCTGATTGGAGGGTTGTAATGCCAAGATTAGTAGCAGCCAGGCTGACCTGCCAACATTGATTTGCACTGCGAAATCACTTGTTAGAAAAAAGAAAAATCGTGTTTGCTCAGTAATTGAACAATTTTATTTTTCTCTCCCTTAACGGGGGGGGGGGGGGGGGGGGGGGGGGGGGGGGGGGGCGGGGGGGGGGGGGGGGG
>JABFEA020000010.1:11836316-11848378 GCA_019775915.2 Cyphomyrus plagiostoma | reverse complement strand
CCCCCCCCCCTGTCGTACATCACTCAGGGACAAACTCCAGGGTGTGTTTCCTCTCTCTGTGGGGGTGCATGGAATGTAGATCCTGGGCAAAGATCCCTACAGGCAGAACATGGAGGAAGGGACTAATCCAAAAGTAGGACATGCATTTGCATGCGGTGTAAACTCGGAATTTAATTCCCATTCCCATTTCTGGAACCTTCCAGTTCCCCTGCTCACATTGTACCTCCAGAATGGTCTGCCTAAGTGCTGCGCTGCCTTCCTCTGTGTTAACATAATGCAGATGCAGTTTTCCGTAATTGGTTGAATGCCTCATATGTTTATTTTATTATAAATGTATTAATCCAGTCACACCCTTACCCTAAGCCATGCATGGCGTTAAGAAACATTAAAAATACATAGAGTCATGAGTCATGCAGGATGCGTAATGTTCCTTTTCTTAATAAACTCAGTATTTTAAAGCGTATTTCCTGAACATTTCTTTCATATTTTATCCCAGGGTGTTAGGAATATGAATCATATAATAGCTGCAATTCCATTCAAATAGTCTATCTTCACAATATGCTGATGACTGAAGAAATCGGAGGCACCTCCCATCTGGAAAAGCAAAGTAAATAACTGACAGTATTTATTTTAATCAGGCATATGAAATATGTATGCGTGTGTGTGTGTGTGTGTGAGAGAGGGAGAGAGAGAATATATACAGTATGCACATACATGCACTGTCATATAAAGTATATTTTTTTTCAGGGAGGAAACCTGTAAGATTTGTGCCCTGGAGTTTATGGGTCTTCAGGTTATTATGGGTCTCCAGGTTTGAAGGGCTCTCCTTCTCCACAGAGAGCCTTACTGTCTCCTCTGTGTGTGAAGATCCCACAAAGGTTGGCGCTATCCCAGCCGTCATGACGAGCAGGGCCCAGTGGCAGCCAGGGTTCGTCCTCTGCCGTTAGAGTGCGGCGTGCGGTAGCCGGGGTTCGTCCTCTGTTGTTAGAGCGTGGCGTGCGGTAGCCGGGGTTCGTCCTCTGCCGTTACAGTGCGGCGTGCGGTAGCCGGGGTTCGTCCTCTGCTGTTAGAGGGCGGCGTGCGGTAGCTGGGGTTCGTCCTCTGCCGTTAGAGTGCGGCGTGCGGTAGCCGGGGTTCGTCCTCTGCCGTTACAGTGTGGTGTGCGGTAGTTGGGGTTTGTCCTCTGCCGTTAGAGTGCGGCATGCGGTAGCCGGGGTTCGTGCTCTGCCGTCAGAGGGCGGCGTGCGGGAGCCGGGGTTCGTCCTCTGCTGTTAGAGGGCGGCGTGCGGTAGCCGGGGTTTGTCCTCCGGCGTTAGAGTGCGGTGTGCAGTAGCCGGGGTTCGTCCTCTGCCGTTAGAGTGCGGTGTGCGGTAGTCTGGATTCGTCCTCCGCCATTAGAGTGCGGTGTGCGGGGTTCATCCTCTGCCGTTACAGTGCGGTGTGCGGTAGCCGGGGTTCGTACTCTGCCGTTGGAGCGCAGCGTGCGGTAGCCGGGGTTTGTCCTCTGCCGTTAGAGTGCGGCGTGCGGTAGCCGGGGTTCGTCCTCCCCTGTTAGAGTGCGGCGTGCGGTAACCGGGGTTCCTCCTCTGCCGTTACAGTGCGGTGTGCGGTAGCCGGGGTTCGTCCTCTGCTGTTAGAGTGCGGCGTGCGGTAGCCGGGGTTCGTCCTCTGCTGTTAGAGGGCAGAGTGCGGTGTGCAGGGTTCGTCCTCTGCCGTTACAGTGCGGTGTGCGGTAGCCTGGGTTCGTACTCTGCCGTTGGAGCACGGCGTGCGGTAGCCGGGGTTTGTCCTCCACCGTTAGAGTGCGGTGTGCAGTAGCCGGGGTTCGTCCTCTGCCGTTAGAGTGCGGTGTGCGGTAGTCGGGATTCGTCCTCCGCCATTAGAGTGCGGTGTGCAGGGTTCGTCCTCTGCCGTTACAGTGTGGTGTGCGGTAGCCGGGGTTCGTCCTCTGCCGTTAGAGTGCGGCGTGCGGTAGTCTGGATTCGTCCTCCGCCATTAGAGTGCGGTGTGCGGTAGCCGGGGTTTGTCCTCCGGCGTTAGAGTGCGGTGTGCAGTAGCCGGGGTTCGTCCTCTGCCGTTAGAGTGCGGTGTGCGGTAGTCTGGATTCGTCCTCCGCCATTAGAGTGCGGTGTGCGGGGTTCGTCCTCTGCAGTTACAGTGCGGTGTGCGGTAGCCGGGGTTCGTACTCTGCCGTTGGAGCGCGGCGTGCGGTAGCCAGGGTTTGTCCTCTGCTGTTGGAGTGCGGTGTGCGGTAGCCGGGGTTTGTCCTCTGCCGTTAGAGTGCGGTGTGCGGTAGCCGGGGTTCGTCCTCCGGCGTTAGAGTGCGGCGTGCGGTAGCCTGGGTTCGTCCTCCACTGTTAGCGTGCGGTAGCCAGGGTTCGTCCTCTGCCGTTAGAGTGCGGCGTGCGGTAGCCAGGGTTCGTCCTCTGCCATTAGACTGCGGCGTGCGGTAGCCGGGGTTCGTCCTCCGCCGTTAGAGTGCGGCGTGCGGTAGCCGGGGTTCGTCCTCTGCCATTACAGTGCGGTGTGCGGTAACCGGGGTTCGTCCTCTGCTGTTAGAGCGCGGCGTGCAGTAGCCGGGGTTCGTCCTCTGCTGTTAGTGGGCAGAGTGCGGTGTGCAGGGTTCGTCCTCTGCCGTTACAGTGCGGTGTGCGGTAGCCGGGATTCGTACTCTGCTGTTGGAGCACGGCGTGCGGTAGCCGGGGTTTGTCCTCTGCCGTTAGAGTGCGGTGTGCGGTAGCCGGGGTTCGTCCTCTGCCGTTAGAGTGCAGCGTGCGGTAGCCGGGGTTCGTCCTCTGCTGTTAGAGTGCGGCACACAAACACACCTTTGTTAGGAGAACTTTCGTCCGGCCTGCACCTGTGGATGGGGATACTAAGGACCCTGGTGTTACGGGTCATTTAAGTCGTCTCAGATCTACTTTAAGTGAAAGTCGCTCCCCGAAATCTCCTGGAAACTTTCTGGCAGCCTGAGGTTAGCAGAATAGCGTTTGTTACAGGATCAGTGAGATCTGAGTTGTCTGTGTTACATTTACAGCAAAAGAACAATGACGCTTCTGATGTAGCGCTGATAGTAAGCTATTTAACCAGATGACAACCTGACTCTTGGATAGGGGTGGGCAACCGTATCCAGAAAGGTCCATTGTGTATATGGGTTTTCACTTCAAAATCCTAATTATATTACTAATTAGAGGACTGATTGGCTGAAGAGTCCTCACACCTGGATTTGAACAGTTGACCGAAAGGTCACCCCAAAATCCTGCACTGGCCCTTTCTGTGCAAGATTACCATTGCTCTAGGATTTGTAGCTTCATAGCTAAACTAAGCAACAATGATCCCTGGTTATTTGAACGCTTGAAGGTTCATGGGAGTTTTACTTGTACAATCTGATTAGTTATCTCTCTGAACCAATCATTTTTCGCTCTTCCCTCAGCACATTTTTTATGTAAGTAAAAGCTGCTTGAATGTTGAAGAATAAGTCACCCCGCTAGCATTGGTAGATGAATGGAGCTCATCACCTTCTCACTTGGGGCTGATTCTGTGGTTAGGATGCGGGTACATTTTGGTAATCAGTACCAATAAATACCATGACAGTGAGGGGCGTATCATGCAAAGCATTTAACTGTTTATTTACAATATCTATACTCATTTTGCACAGGATCTAATTATGCTTTGTTAGCTACATATAAAAAAGTCTTTCCATTTGTCCGGCTTGGTCTCTGAGGTGTTTCCTTGTTGGCTCTGGCCTTTGGAGTGTGACTTTGTGTGTGCTGTTCATCTGAGGCTGGTCATGTGACATGCCTGATTGATGTGTTAAATTGTGATTATGGTAAAGAGCCCCGTGTTTGGGGCTGGAAGGGTTTTTCGCCTGCATGGGACATAAGAGCATTAGGCAAGGAGTCGGAGTTTAAAGACTGTAGCGTCTGACGCACGGGTAAATAATGCCAGTGTGTGTGTGTGTGTGTGTGTGTGTGTGTGTGTGTTTAGGTGCATGGTGGGGGGATAGAGTGCAGTGTGGTCCTGACAGAAACACAATGAGCACTGCTGCCGAAATGCAATGCGGAGAACACACAAGCACTAAAATACAAAAGAACACACAAACACAGCTACTCAGATTCAGCACAACATGCACAGTTACTGAGATACAGAAAAACACACACAGCCACTGACATACAGCACAACATACACAGTCACTGAGACACAAAAACAACACACACAGCCACTGAGATATAGCACTACATACAGTGACTGAGATACAGAACAACACACACAGCCTCTGACATACAGCACAACACACACAGCCTCTGACATACAGCACAACACACACAGCCTCTGACATACAGCACAACACACACAGTCACTGAGGAATAGCACAACACACAAAGCTGCTGAGATACAGCACAATAAACAACGCTGCCTTAAACACACCCAACACAACCGCTGAAAAGCAACATAAAACACATTAAGGCAGTTGAACACAGCATAAAAAGACATAATAAAACACAATACAGTGTACATAATGCGACGCACTCATCTCCTAAATACAGTAAACACCGCTGAACAATACCCACTACTGTCATAGACACACCTCACTGCAAAATGTAGACTATGGTGAGAACGGCACTAACGCAATGCAATGAAAACCCACCACTTGAGTACAAAAGAATAGAGGTCAGCGGGCCCAACACCACAGACAAAACTCAGAACACATGTAGCCAATCAGAGTGGGTTGTTGAGAGAGGGCAACCAATGAAAGCTCCTCTGAAAAGACAACATGGTAAATGCACAAAGGCCCAAGTCACTCGAGCTGCATCGGCAGTATAAATGAAACCCGGGGGGGGGGGTGATGCCTTGAATAGAGGGAAGGAACCTCTAAAAAGAAGCCACCCGTTAGCAGTAAGCGAAGACGCAAATGTCCAATCCTGCGAGTCGCGGAGAATGCGGCTCGGCAGCTGAAGTTCACCGCAAGGGCAAGTGTAATCCAAATATGGGGAGCCACGTGTGTATGGTGCACAGCCCAAATCACATCCTGCGGTACGACAAGCCCCCCATCACTGCAGCCCCCCCCCCCCACGTCTGCGGGCTGCTTCAAATTATATTCTGATACACTGATACCCTTTTTAGGCAAACTTGTCGCCCCTTTTTGGCCTCAGTCGCTCTTACCTCTGGCAGTCAGCAGGCAATGCGATGTACAGAATGAAACCATGGCAACAAAGTAGTTACACAGTCATATCAATGCTATCTGCTTATGGTAATATATGATAAGTACTTAAATGCAATATGCATTCAATTGTCAGTGTAATAGATCATTTATAATCATGTTACTAAAAAATCAAATACAATGCAAAGATATGATAACAGTTACATGGTAGACTACCCTTAAAAAGAGTATTGTGTATTATAATTATATAACAGGTATGTTAGATTAGCTTTATCACATTGTATTCACATTGTAAAGTAATAAAAAAACATAAATATTACAATATTTATATAAATAGAAAACATAAAATAAAAAGTACTTATAGGTTTTTAGGCTGAAGGAGAGTGTATTACGCACTAGGTGGAGTATATTGCAAATTTATTACATATTAGGTGGAGTATATTGCGAACGTATTACACACTAGGTGGAGTATATTGCGAATGTATTACACGCTAGGTGGAGTATATTGTGAATGTCTTACACGCTAGGTGGAGTATATTGTGAATGTATTACACACTAGGTGGAGTATATTGTGAATGTATTACACACTAGGTGGAGTATATTGTGAATGTATTACACACTACATGATGTACATGAAGACTGATTTACACAGGGATGATTTTAGGATTTTGATAGGGTCATATGAAAGGCCATCATTCATACAGGGCCATCCAATGAAATGTTTAAAATCTGGGAGTGACAGGGGAGGGGGCACTCCAGTGGCCAATCAGCTTTCAGCTGGGGCCATTGCCTCTGTGACCTCGCCCCTGTATTACACACTGCAGTGCGATGAACTTCGCCATGGGTGATGTTTATGGACATTAACAGGCACCTCAATCCTTCAGTTCACAGTCTCTTGTTCTCTTGCATGTCACTGTCTCTGGCTAGATTTACAGTGGACGTCATGATGTGGAGAAAGGTACAGGGGGGTGGCGGTTGGGGATGGGGGGGCACTCAGTCACCAAAGTGTCAGTCTGGTTCATTTAGTGCATCCTGGAAGTGAATATCCCCTATATCACTTTACTGTGTACTCTTCACTGTACCTTTACTATACTATACTATACTATACTATGTTGTAAAAGTCACATGTCCACTTTTTGTCGATAGTGACTTTTTACTATAGATGGAGTACATAACTCCATTTAAAACATTAAACTGTTCACTTACAGTTGTATAAAGGTAGGTTTTAATTTGTGGTTATAAGGGTGTCTCATTACATTGTTTTTAAATTATTTTGTAAAATAGTTTCTGAGAAAATGCATTTTTAGCACTCCAGAAATAATGGATTTTTGTGTTTTTCATCAGACAGTGATGATATATGGGGCTGGGGTGTGGCTCAGTAAGGATGCGGTACCTGTGATCATAAGGTTGTTGGTTCATATTGACCCCTGACCGAGGCCTTTAAGACCCCCACTGCTAGCGGCTGACCCATCTTTCTTAAAATCTATGTCGCTTTGGGTAAAAATAATACAAGTTAAAACGTATATCATCAGGATGAGTATAATATACAAATGCTCCTCAATTTAAGAAGGTGTAATAGTGATGCACATTCAGTCGTCATCAAACTTTGAATTTTGATCCGTTCTTGGGTTTAGCGATATGCTGTACGACACTTTCTACCCTTCGTTTGTGCAGTTATGCTATCAGTGTCTGTAGCAATTCCGAGCATAAACATCTTATACAGTGTTTTACAACGTATCACATGGCTACTTTTTATTTATCCTATTTGACTATAAAAAATGCCAAAATACAGTCCAGACGACTCAGATCTCAGAGCACAGGCTGTTGAACACAAACTGCTGCATGGACCCAAATCTAGCCATTGGATCCGCTCAGCATTTCCTGCCTTGCCCTGTGAATTTACAAACGGGCGTTGTATCGACCCAATAAAAAGATAATGCAGATCTGCGAACATGTAAAAGCTTTTACGAGTCCGGCGGTAACGGCGATGCGTAATTGAAGTATCTATGTATCTTGATGCCGAATTACAGAGCGTTAAAAACCACAGGACATTAAATATGTAATGACGGTGAAGACCAATCCGCCAGCTGCAGAGTCTGTAATTTTACTGTATCTAAGAAGTTCAAAAGATCCCTATTAGGCTCTTTAAATAAAGTGGAATTTATTTTCTCTGGAAACGGATTAATATAATTTGGTCATATAATCATTTAAATACCAGTAAGCGCTCAGAATGCGTTTGTTGAGAATGGGATCATTTCAAGTATAAATCACCTCATTACTCCTCTTAAACGCTTTTTTTATGCCCCTCTTCTCTGTGCTCATGTTGTTTTCTGCTGGGTGTAGGAGGGGTATCATATGAGAGTTTTATTGGCTCCTGCAGAGCTCATTAACATCAGTGATAGTGATGAGAGAGAGGTGTCTTATTCATTCCACAGCAGCTGACCAGCAGGGTGGTGGGGTGGTCGGGGGGGGATTGACATGCCCCCAAAACCAGACAATATAGCACCTCTGCCATTCCCTCATTCTTTGGTGTAGCATCAGTGCTGCCCCGACTGGCCCACTTCCTTCTCCTCCTCATTGGCTCAGTTTATTCTCTCCCGATTGGCTCACTTGCTTCTCCTTGAATTGGCCCATTTCTTTCTTCCGCGATTAACCAGCTTCCTAATTCCCCCTGATTGGCCCACTTCCTTCTTTTTTTGATTGGCCCACTTCCCTCTTTTTCTGATTGGCCCACTGGCTTCTTCACCTGATTGGCCCACTTCCTTCTCCCCTGATTGGCCCACTTCCGTTTCCCCCTGATTGGCCCACTTCTTTCTCCTCTTGATTAGCCGTCCATCTTCTCTCCACCATCACATTTCTTCCTTCCACAGTGCATTTTCTACATTCTAACATGTCACCGCGACAGGTAACAACACACATGCACACATTTGCTTGCGTGAACTTTACATTTACTGCAGGCACTGTGCTTGGTATGAAAAAAGGTCTGCTACCCTCCGAAACACTGAAATTATGTCTTCTGAAAAGGGAAGAAAGCTGACGCTCTACTGCCACGCAGGATGACCCATGTCATCTCGGTTTTGACTAATGCAAGAGAGCAATGAGGGACCAACTGGAGAGACTATGACTGGGGCGCCATCAGGTGGGGCCCTTGATGTTTGTGTCAGGCCGCGCCTCTGCTTTTGGGAGATGGCTGAAATCCTTGGCTTCCCCTTCTGCTAACCGTTAGCTAACAGTGCTCAGTAGTGCATGTTCTAACCAGAGCATCTCTTTCCCAAGGTTGGGCGTGTCCACCGTTAACCGGGGCATCCGTTCTTCTTTTACTGAGAGGGAGGGTGGGTCTTGGGGAGGGGTTTGAGCAGGAGGCATGCGGGGAGGGCGCTTTGTTTGTTTGGACAGATGCACAGAGCCATCTCTAAGCTCCTGTCAGTGATCAAAGGAAGCGATGATGTAGAACAGATTCACGGACTGGGCCGTTATCAGCCTGGGCCCAGACCTGCCATCCATCACCCCCCCACCCTCGTCCGTCGCCCGGTGATGGTCGCACCCTAACCATGGCCCATCAATCATTGGTACTCGGCCCTGGCCAGGTGTCCAACCCCCAGGGATCCGGGGGGCATCTCAGCGCCGCCCCCCCGACAGTGACATTCAAACGAGTACTGATGCAGCTCGTCAGGGTGAGGGGTGGCTGAGGGAGCACATGGAGGGGGGGTCAGGAATCCGGCTGACCTTAAATATCCCAGAACTTCAGGGATTGGCCATCCAGACAGGGCTGAATGCAGACACACACACACACACACACACAGGTTTATAATTATATCTTTGTGGGGAAAATTCTAATCCCAACATGACGACCTTAACCCCCACCCAGCACTAACCTTACCCATAAGTAACCAAACAAAATAAAATTTGTAGGGACACAGATCTGAAATATCAAAATAACAGGTTGTTATTACTTTGTGAGGAACATTTGGTAATATAAACATAATCCTCACACAGTCAGTTACCTGAGAGTATGGCCAGAACCTGCATAGCCGGAATTATCTCATAAGAGATACATTTAAGTGAACTGTACCACAAACATAGATGTATCTACTCATGGTGGAGTTTTGGTTCGATGCCAGGAGGCGAGATAACCCGGAATATTCTAGAATGCTAGGCAGAATGCCACATCCACATTCTCACCCAGACACTTTTTCATGAGTCTCCCCCCGCAACTGAAATAGGTATTTAACTGATAACAAACAAAACGTTCTGGCATTTTAAACCAGTTTTAACCCTGCCCTGACATAAAAACTCAGAAACTGATAACAAACTGTTTATTTAGCTGGGATTTCCCCACAGCAGATTTCATGCAGGTGTTAATATTTTTGTGCGGACACCTTTTCAGTACGGCACACGTGCGAACACACCTGCTCACCTGAGCTGTCAATATCCCTCCCCCCCCCCAACCCTGCAGGTACCTGCAGTCATTGGAAGCCCCCACTCCCTCAACTATGTCACAGAGTTTGGTTGTAAAATGAGTCAGGACTCGCAGAATAAAGGGTTAAGTGGTTCCTTTGTGTCTGCAGGTTAGGCTGTGTGCTTTCAACAGTCTCTCAGAGCTAGAACAATGTGCCTTTGTGAGTCAGCTGAATCGGCGTAGGGAAAAAAGCCACTACAGAGTAATGACTTCACTAAATAAAAACACGACCATTATCGCTGCCTGTCAAACCATATTAACAATGGCCAGAAAATGCACTTGTACTGCAACAATGGGTGTGAAAACTAATATTTAAACAGTTTGCTTTACACATACACGTCTTTTTCCCTTTTGCTTTTTTGTTAATGGCACAATTTATCTGTGTACACAATAATGATCCCGGGAGTTAAAATATTAGTTGAGAAAATAAATATCAGCATGTAGATCTAATCTCCATGATTACACTTTGCCCTAACACCCCTGCTTTTATCTAACCACAACTTTGCAGTAATTTCTGTGTGCATTGTATGCATCTCAAAGGATCGTATTGCAGGATCGTAAATGTTACTTTTATGGTGGTTTGGTGCAAATGCTCCAAACTTTACATTGTTTTTAAGGGATGTTAGAGTAAAGTTTGAGCCCCTGTTCTGTGATACTGAATGTTATGGGGTTGTGGACAGTTAATAGTACAGGTGTCACTGTTATCTTCCTGACACACGTGATAGGGAAGTTGACGCACAAGCGGGTTAACTGTAACTCAACAGGGTGACTCAGTAGTGAGCAGTGAGAACGAAGACAGGAAGATCAATAGCTGAACTCTGGCTCATATTGACTCCCTTACAGCAGGCCGGCACAATAGGCCTGGCAAAGCCTGTTTTTGGTTTCCACATTGGTAGGTACCAAATCAGCCCCGAGTCCCCTTAAACACACAGGGAACTCCCACAATGTCTGTAGGGACACGTCCCTACACTCCATACCCAAACATGAAGCCTGAACTACACTGGTGATGAGCCAGTCCAAGGAGAGGGAACATGTCCAGGGTAAATTTTTCGAACAACGAAGAGTGACGCCCCTGTATTCCCACGTGTGTGTCGATACAACCACACTGAGCTTTTAAAGTTTGACCCTCATCCAAAGGGGTAGCTTTTAGGGGCAGCTTCAGCCCCTTAACTCACCGCAAAGTTCCCCTCCTTTGAAGAATTAATAAACCTATTTGTTAAATGCCACCGGCTCTGAGATTAGCCCCCGTCCCTATGCCTCTTTGCGAAGGAGAGAGAACCTCTTCCTCCTCAGGGGGCTGAGGGGATATCCCCTCATATGGGGGGGGTTGGACAGCCTTTAGCATATTGATGACCGACATGGGCTCATTTCACAGGCATAATAAAATAAGACCCGGCCCCCGAAAACGGTCGCTCGTGGAAATCCGGGTGGAAAATATGCGGAATACAAGCATACATCAGAAGTTGGGTCAGGAACCTAATTTCACAGTGACATCGGGGTAATTTGGCTTCTGAAATGTTTGCCGATTCTCGGTGCCCGGTTTTGGGGGAGCACGCCACAGAAAGGCAGCCGTCGGAGTACGAGACGGCTGAGGCCGACTCCCAGTATTTACAGCTCAGTTTGGAAATACATTACCGCTGTCACAATGAAATAAGTGACACACTCTGGGCTGCGGAGGAGTCAGTCCAAAGGTGTTAGTGCCAAGGGAGGGAAAGATAAGGGTGGTAATTAGTACATTCATCTTTTTTATGCTATCATTTTTCAGACATATATGATGTTAATGTAAATTAAAAATAAGGAGGGTTAGTTGAAAATAGAATTAATTTTGCACAGGTCAGTCACCCTACAATAATGCATTACAAGCAAGGTGTAATTTATGACAATGTTTGCCCCCCAACCCCAGGAATTAACGCCCCCCCCCCCCCACACACACACTCACACGCCTTTTTTTCTTCCCTGTGCCCACCTGATACAGTGCTCCACCCCTCCTTCTCTCTCTCTCTCTCTCTCTCTCTCCCTGCTGAGAGTCACTCCTCATCCAAATAAAATTAATTTGTGACGCGCCGAGAAAGAGAGAGAGAGAGAGAGAGAGAGAGAGAGAGATGGAGGTGGGGGAGTGAAGGTGGTGGCAGTGGTGGGGGCTCCTCTCTCCTGGGCCTGGGGAGGGCTACTCCGCCTCTTAATGCCATTCTATGGATTATTGATTTTTGATTTAGTTTCTGCACTGCAGAAGCCATTTTAACAGCACCATTACCTCCATAACGATTAGAGACAAAAAGTTAATTATGTAATTATAAAGCCAATAACAGACTTGTCTGCTTTACTTTGCTTTAGTCAGTTTAAACATTATCTCTCGCACACACGTCATTGTGGGGCCCGGAAGGCGGGAATTTTGGGGGGACGGGGGGGGGGGCCGGGGGGAGAGCGGAGGACCACACGAATGAA
>JABFEA020000010.1:11713376-11745603 GCA_019775915.2 Cyphomyrus plagiostoma | reverse complement strand
CCCCCCCCCCCCCCCCACCCCCCCGCCCCCCCCTCCCCCCCCCCCGCCCCGCGCCCCCGCCGGGCCGCCCCGCCGGGCCGGGCGGGGGCGGGGCCCCGCCGGCCCCCCCCCCCCCCCCCCACACGAACAAGAGGCCAGCAGATGGAGAAGATAGAGAGATGTGGGCAGTGTTTGAGGAACCGTACTTGTGACCCAAAAATTTAAGCATAATCTCCCAGACTGGGCCTTAAATCAACATCCATAAGACAGAAACCAAATCGATACAGTCATAGAAGAAATTGAAATCAACGGCAACAGCAGGCAGGATTTTTCTGAGGTGTCAATCACTGATTGGTTCAACCCACTTTCCTTTGGATCTCATTGGGTGGTGACTGACAACACATGGTCAATATCCACCAACCTGAACTCTTGTGTGTCTCATCACTACAAGCCAGCTATGGAAGAATATCCAGCAAAGACAGTACATGCTCTTAAATCAGAAGATGTGTTGTGATGCACAATGATTTTCAATTTTCAAATAATCCAAAAACCACAAAAAGAAAGATTATTTTCTGTAGCAAAGAAAACATTTGAATGCATAGAGTGCGTATGAAGAAAAACAATGAGAAAACTCAAGGCAGAGTACATCGATACTGATCACATCTAAAATTAAAAGCTTTAATGGCTATTATGTCAACATTATGGTCAGAACACATATGCTTGGAAATATTTTGTTTTCTTCCATTCATTCTTATGCTTCTTTTCAAGGCTGCTCCTTTTTACATTGCAATTTTGATAGCAGTCAAATTCAATCGTCTTTCAATGCATCTAATTTGTAATTTGACAGTGAAAAAGACATTCCCCTCACAGCTTGAGCACTGTAACAATGAGCACCTGTGTCGTATTTCTTAAGCATGACAGTATAATCGATCACGGCCCTCTAAATGCTCTCTGGAACGCGACACATAGTGTCAAAACCAATATACAATCATGCACTGCAGAGCAGCTACACTCAAATGGGAAGCAGGCGGACAGGGCAAAACAGCAGCGCGCCTCGCTGAAGCCAGGCGGAGGCGTCGTACTGGGGAAGGCCATCAGTGCAACACCACAAACAGCCATTGAATTGTAGTCCAAATGTCCTGCTCCTGTGTTACCAAGAAAAGGAGTCTAAGTTACGGCAGAATGTATTCAACTAATAAGAGCATGTACAGTTTGCTTTGGATGAACGTGCATGATTATTATTATTATTATTATTAGAAGAAGAAGAAGAAGAAGAAGAAGAAGAAGTAGTATTGTACTATTTCACTTCTGCAAAGGGCGGAATACGTCCCATAATTAAGGACACAAGCTTGGAACCTGAAGGTTATTAGTTCAGAACCCAGGGGTCATGTACCCTAAGTAATTCTGAAAAAATGTAGTTAACCTAAATTCCTCAAGTGAAATACCCAACAGAAATGAATGAAATTGAGGCAATTAGAAGTATAATAATAATGGATGTCCAACTGTGATGTTTGGCTCGCAACATGTTCATTACATGTGAATGTTACACCATAAAATGTGTTTCTTTGATTAAACTCTGGGCCAGGAATTGTGTCACCCTACTCCCCCCTCCTAACCCCCAGCATGGTGAATGCTAACTAATTTAGCTGATGACAACACGGTCTTCCAATTGCCGCCTACCCTTCATAAAGTTCTCAGGTCGCAGGCAGATGTGAAACAGAACGTTCGCATATCAATGACATTCTGTTGTTTTTTTTTTTTTCGCAGTGCATGTTCTGTGTGCACATCTCGAATCCTGCAAACACAACAGGAGCACAAAATCTAACATACTTTTTTTGTACTTCAATGGCATAAATATCCTTTTGGCCACACTGTATGCGGATAGGCTAAAAAAAATGGTATTTCCACACGACGTGCTCGTTGGTGTTGGTGAGAACATTAACAAGTCTTCACTGTAACTTCTGGAATAGTTTATGACCCCCACCAAACTCTCTGCGGATTCTGAGCACGACTACCTGACAGAGATACTCATTTTTAATTCCCAGTTCTTTGCCCATTTAATGTGCTACTTCAGTGTTATTGTTCATAAATAGGAGCAATATGGATAAAAGACTTTCATTTGTTTATTCAATTATTCATTATTGCAACTTTTAAGGCCTATTAATTTCACTCTAATAATTTTTTTTTTTCAAAAGCCACGTTTTAAAAATCTCTTGTTTTGCTTACACATCAAACAGACAAATTAAACACCGCGTAGTATTTAGCTTTTTATGAGATTAAGGTCCCAATTCAATTAAACTGAAAATGCAGCCAAGGCTTAATTATCACTGATCAATCACAAATACAATTAAATCGCCACATCAGTTAAAATTTCTTTTGATTCTGAATTCAAAACTATAACTTCACATCTAATGATGAAATGATTTAAAAGATTGACACGTGCACCGTATGTATCTATTATATAGTCTAGTTCTTTATTCCCTTCATTGTATTAGAGACTGGCGTTTGGGTATTAACAGAATTGCGCGTGCATGTGTGAGTTTCCATTCAGTCCGAAGAGTGGTAGATTTTGGATAAGCAGGAATGGTTACAACTATATCAATTAAAATATCTCCGATAATCTTAACTGATAACTGCCGTTTTTATTCGCAAATGCAGCTGCAATTATACTTAAAATATTAAAATATAAAAACACAGCTCATATAATAGTCCTGCCAAAACTAATTCAAGCACTCTGAAATTTAGAAATCCAAACTAAAGGGGTGAGTTTTACAGTGCACGTGTGTTTTAATCATTTAATAAAAAATGCAAGGTCAAAAATAAATGGCATTCATTATTTGCTGCTTATATCCCCTCGGCGTTATGTGCGAAAACTGTTTTGAATTTCAATTGGCTGCCAAGCGGTAAAATCCCTCAGCTAATACATCAAAGTAAATTTCGCGTCTGCTAATCGGTTTACGACACAGACTTAGAATGGCTAAAATCCTTAAGAGTTCCGCAAGCACTGTATACCTTTCCGTCTTGCCACTGGTCTGAAAACGACCACTTGATCTCATACTTCGAGGAAACTTGCCAAATTCCTCGAGGAAACCATTTCACTTAACCTCTTCAGTGACCGTACGAAACAATTAGCCTGCTGCACTAGATAATGCCCTCTAATAATAGTCTGTAAATTCAAATTCGATTACGACAACACCCCCACCCCCCACCCCAAAAGACATTTCATTCCATTGGATCAGTCCTGCGTCTTGTTCATCTGCGATTTTTATTATGATCGCTACACGCTACATTTCCGAAATCATTCATTAAACTGAATATTATTTAGGAATAAAATTACACATTTTAAAAAATGTACAGATATATAAAATACAGGCACAGACATAGAATAAGAATTAAAGGCACACATTTTAAATCTCATGACACTTTATAAATTAAAAATAAAACACTTAGGCCTATATGTTGACATTTAAAGTATAGGCTATACAGTGCTATGTAATATAAAACATACTTCACATAATTTACAGTGACAGATTATGTACTGGTATTTTTCAAAAACTTACCAAGTCCGGGCAAATCCAGAAATGCTGTGATAAGAAACGCTAGTAAAGTTCGTCCATTTGTTGCGCATTTATTATGCTGAAAGACCGCTATCCCGGAATATACACAACTGTTAGTAATTGATATAGCTGTGAAAAAAAGTTGTTGAATACAACTCCCCAGTACATTAGAAAGCGCACAAAACCTCTCATCTCTTGATGGAAGTGAACAGTCTTCACTTTGTTTTCCACTTCCGTGTGATTGCTTTTACCCCCTCTCTTCTCTTTAGCAGAAATAATCAACACCCTGATAGGCTCTATTGGAGTGGAGTAAGGCATTATTGCCGATAACAGAGTATCAATGAACGATGACGTCATTCACATCTGCAACCGACAGGCTTGTCTTCCGGTATCCTTGACAACAGGTACGTTCATATCGTTCTCCTTTTTACGACTAAGCTACTTCTAAGTGATTGAGCACAGAATTCGCCAATCATGACGCTGTTTATGGACGCCAATAAATATTAATGTCCAATACATCTAGGAAACGGAACAAACTAAACTTAAATAATAACGTACTCGCCTATAGTATGTTTAACTTAAAACCTGTGATGAATATGACAGATATATATATATATATTTTTTTTTTTCGGGGGAGGGGGCAAAAACACAAAGAAAAACACACAATATGCACTAGAGAAATAGAAAAGGATAAGCAATAAAAAAGATAACCAAGTTATATCGAATGATATCACAATCATAAATTCATTAAATATAGCAGCTCAGGTGATTAAAAATAAAATGTTTTAACTGGTAAGTCTGTGAATAACCTTATTTCATTATTAACGTGAAAGTGTTTGTTAGTGCTATAATCACAATTATTATAATTATTTATATTCATTGTACTATTCTTAATAATTATTATTTATATAGAAATAATAAGAAGAATAATATGCCAAATAAAACAGTAATATTGTTATCACAAGTATTAGTAGATATGTTCCTATATTTTTTCTAAATTATGATATTGTTCTTAATATTGCACAAGTCAAACCATAAATCCACGTCTCTTTTACAAGAAAAAGCGAGATAATAATAATAATAATAATAATAATAATAATAATAATAATAATAATACTTCCCGGTATTTCCATTCACATCTGGGAGCAGTGAACCGGAGTCATCCATTTTTGGAATGGAGCGGTTTTGTGAGCCATAGAACACGTGACTTAGCGCTCACACTTTTTAGAAGCGCCTACAGCGATCCCTTTCGGTTAATCTGAGATTTCAGCTTCCCTGAGGAAGAAACTCGACCCTGTGCAATCCTTCACTATTTCTGGTCTTGTGCAACGGACGTTAACATTCCGAAAATTAGCAACCAAAATATGTATCACATTTTTATAACACTCTCTATAAAGCCTGTAGATTATTAAAAGAACAAATCTGAAAGTTTAAATAAATAACGAGAAATAAAGTTGTAATTATGATTTTTTTTCAGTCTCAAATCTCAAAATGTAAGTGTTCACTCTACAAATTTAGTTAATACTATATTATTGTCATTTATGTTACCATTTAAAAATATATTATTATTATTATTGTTATAATTATTAGTTATTATGATTATGATTATTATTATTATTATTATCAGTATCATCATTTTAGTGTTTACATTAAAAATTGGTTGCTGCCTTTGTGCGAGCAGATTTAAATAAACCGGTGTAGGTTCCCGTCGGGAAGTCTATCTGATGGAATCAAAGGAGATTACAACCCCTGATCGGTGCGGATTTATCGTAGTTCATATGGTATTAATTTCCCTTTTCTTCGACCCTTTTATGAATTTTAGAAGAGGGAAATTGGCCAGGTTTATTCCTGGATTGCCTGGCAAACTCTGGCAATCAGCCGTTTGAGCCGGCACCTGTCAACATCTGAGGCCCCGTGAGTGTCGGCACGCTGTCGCTACCTATCGGTTTATGTAGTGAAATGTGAGCTAAATATTTTCAACTATTATTATTCATAATTATTATTATTATTATTATTATATAATTGCCTACCGTTAACATCTCCAAACAACGCTGAACAGTGTGAATTGAATAAATGAAAATAAATTAAATCCGACCCTTAAGTTTTCCCGTAACGCAAAATTTCATCGACGCAAAAATGCAGCATCACAGATAGGCCCGTGCAAACCCAATTATAAACATGGCCTCGGTATTCAGGAGCTTGGAGAATAATTTCGTACATGAAACGCCAAAACAAACTAGCGGAATACATGAAATGCCTCCCTTTCGATTTCTGACAGTGCTCTTTGCGAGACACTAGAACATGACATTAATCAAATGCGAAAGTGAAGGCTTCAAAAAATCTAGAAAATGAAGAAAGTTAGAGTTCATCGACAAGCTTGCGCGAGATTATATCCAGAAGCTGGCGCACTTGAGTCTAGCAGCATTGAGGCTTGTTAGTTGGGGGAAAAAGAATAGAGAGAGAGAGAGGCAGAAATAGCAATTGAGGGACTGACAAAAGACCGAGAGAGAGAGAGAGAGAGAGAGAGAGAGAGAGAGAGAGAGAGAGAGAGAGAGAGAGGAAGGAAAGGGGGAGAGGGTGTCGATCATTAGGCAGGGCTGCGTCGGCCAGCGTGAGCTTGCCTTTTCCTTCGCTGACTACACCCCGGGAGGAGGAGCACGAAGCACGTAGGATACGTCAGAATCCTCAATTTCCAACTTAGCATCTTGGCAGGACATTTTCCAAAGCAAAGCCCCCATCCGAAGGCAAAAAACTTATTCTGCACTGCATGATAGGGAGAAAGAGAAAGAAACAGAGTGAGCGAGACTGAAAACAGAAGGTTAAGAGCGAATAAACAGATCCGATCAGCTTCATCTGTCAGCGACCAAAATATCCTAATTAAAACATTTTCATTAATTTATTTTTATACTGCAAGCACGTAGAGGGAGACTGGCAGTGGTCTGCCGATGCGAGTCTCTATGGTTCAGATCAAAAAGTGCTTGAACAAATAGAGGAAAAGCGCACGAATAAGTGGCTTATTTTTTGGTTTGACCATGGCGTACCCTCAGGGCTACTTGTACCAGCCTTCCGCTTCTCTGGCACTTTATTCGTGCCCGGCGTACAGCACCAGTGTGATTTCGGGTCCCAGGACGGAGGAACTAGGGAGATCATCTTCTGGTTCTGCATTCGCTCCGTATGCCGGATCTACAGCGTTCACCAGTGCTTCGCCTGGCTACAATTCACATCTCCCTTACAGCGCGGACCCAGCTGCCGCTGCAACGTTCAGTTCGTACGTGGTGAGTGCGTTTGTGCACAATGGTGATGCACGTCGGCGACAGGATTAAAAATATGCTGTTTGCAAAAACTTTTAAATCCGCGTTAATTTCAAACGATAAACTACCGTTTGCGACCCCGGAAGCGTTTTGTATACTTACTGCCTTATTTCTGTTTCTCCAACATTGTTTTATTTTTATAGCATCTGAGTCGTTTACAAAATCCGTATCCGAAAACATGGAAGGCAGTGTTTGCTTACAAATAATTTGCCTAATTGGACGGTAATATTATCAAATGTTTTTCGAAGAAAAACACTCTTAAATGCAGGCAGTATCTTTTACGGAGACTTAACAAAAAGTTAAGTGTTCGCCGAAACGATTACAGTACACAGCCAATAAATACATATATTTATTTGATAACATGCACCGATAATTAAGTGAGTTGATTTGATATTTTCACCTCTCCGCGCCGCATTTGCAAACTCAAATTCGGATTTATTTTTGTGATTGCTTATAAATCATACGGTTCTCTCATTAAGAATTAAATTTCAAATATACCTAAATAAATATATAAATACATCTTACGTACTCTGAATACAAAAGTATAAATCATTTAAGCGCGTTCGGGAACTTCGAGTCACTAATACTAAAATGACATGAATTCCTCTTACATTATTATTACGCTGAATAAATTACATGTTGAATTTTAAGAATGATAAATAATAGTAGCTACATGGGTAGTTAATTTAACATATTAATTAATTGCATACGTGACTGTAATATTGCCTGCGAAATTTACCACATAGAATATTTCATGAGCTCTAGAATGCTAATTAAACAATGGAATAAACTTGGAAGTGCGCGAGTATTAAACAGACGGACATATTTCAACGAAAAAAAAACATGATTGTCAAGTTGAAGGATGCGTGACACTGCAGTTACAGCATATGCATATTTATCACATATTTCGGAATTTTGCTAATATTAAATATTTCAAATATCCAGATTTTTTTTAAAAGTAATAATTTGTATAGGCCTATAATACAGTCGCTTCATGTTCTTAGGTAGTACTGACATAACTTTTTCACTTTTATTATTTTAATTGAAGGGGTCTCCGTATGAGCACACCACCGGCATGACTGGTTCAATAGGATATCACCCATATGCCGCTCCCTTGGGCTCGTATCCCTACGGAGATCCTGCATACAGGAAAAACGCTACCCGGGACGCCACGGCTACCCTCAAGGCCTGGCTGAACGAGCACCGCAAGAACCCGTACCCCACTAAGGGGGAGAAAATCATGCTGGCCATCATCACCAAAATGACCCTCACCCAAGTGTCCACCTGGTTCGCCAACGCCAGGAGAAGGCTAAAGAAGGAGAACAAGATGACCTGGACCCCTCGAAATAGGAGCGAGGATGAGGAAGAAGATGAGAATATTGATCTCGAGAAAAACGACGACGATGAACCGCACAAGGCAACAGACAAGGAAGACTCGACAGACACAGAGTCAGGTCTGTACCGAATGGCTCTATTTTTCATCCGAGTCGTTTTTCCTCGAGGCGTAAAATTGATTGCTACTTAATGGTGGTATATTATTTATAATGAGACAATTGCTTTAAATAATAATCAGCCTGCGCGGCTTTTTTATTTAAGGTTGAGGATTGGTTGTGACATATAATATTTGCCATGGAGTGAATTAATTTTGAATTACGTTGACTGGAAGATTTAAATACATATTGACTAATACAATAATTTTTAAATAATAAAATGATTTTTTAATGTAATATTTTGCCGCGGTTATCGTTGAAACCGTTATTTGAAAATATATTCTTTATATGTTATTATATTATTCTATTTTATTGATTTGCTATTATAACAAAAATTGTCTTGTCATTGTCTTTTCTGTATTGTCTTGTCTGTATTGCTCGAATAACATTTTACGCCAACTTATTTTGTATTCTTTTTCTTACAGCAGAACATAAACTTAATGCGGGGGAAATTACGTGCGACAGATTTAAAGAAGACAGCGCTGCAAAGGAGACGGATCTCGTTTTAACGGATTCGGAATTGAAAGAGCAGGAGAACCGGACAGAATTACTGACTGATTCCCCCAAGCCTACAACGTCTTCCCCCCAAAATGTGCCAAGAGGAAGTGATATTATTGTGCAGGAAAGACCACTAGAGATGGTGCACGCATCGGGCACTGTGAACGGCATCGGTGGCACCAGCAATGTCACATCTGTTATTCACTCGCCCCCCTCTGCGCCCAAGCCCAAACTTTGGTCCCTCGCCGAGATCGCAACTTCTTCGGACAGGTGCAAGGGAAGTAGCGACGCGCCGCAGGCCACAGCGCCGGGTCAAAGCACAGTGATCACGGCAAGCACGCCGTCGCCGTCGCGGTCACCCTCGCAGTGCCCGTTTCCTAACAACACGGTTCTTTCCAGGCCTATTTACTACACATCTCCTTTCTATCCGGGGTACACGAACTATGGCACCTTCGGTCATCTTCATGGCAACCACGGAGCCGGCACTGGGTCCACCACACATTTCAATGGATTAAACCAAACTGTGTTAAATAGAGCAGAGGCATTGGTAAGAGAGAGCAAAGTAAGAAGCCAAACCCAACTAGAACTTTGTAAAGACTCCCCTTATGATCTTAAGAAAGGTATGTCAAACATTTAATACCGGCTTCACCGCGAACATCTGGACAATTATTTATTAATTGTGTTGGCAAGAAAGGTAATTAACAAAACAAAGAGGAAACGATTACTTTCAACGGGAAAGTGGTGATTCTCAAATTATAGTTTCTGGATGGTCAATCCGAAAGATGTAACATCTAAGAATTGTCTTAATCGCTGCTGCCGCTTGAGACTATTTGTATTAAAACTAATATGTATATTTAATGTAGCATTTTGTATTTAAAATCGACAATACACTATCTTTGAAGTAAATTATGAAAAATACACGTGTACAGCAACTGTTTGGGGATGGATATATAAATGCTTGTGTCCAAAGTGCTTCATAGTTGAAAATAATGATTTATATATTTTGACGTCTGATTCCCCTGAGTGTGAATTGCTTTCTCGTTTCCTTTCTTAAAATGAAAGACAAATACGCGCATACACCATATGCCGTCGCCGTTCGGAATGACGCTACAATTATATATTTTTTAAAAAAAAACTCTTATAACGTGGTGCAGTCTGAATATAGTAGGAGACTGAAATGGTATTTACCAAGTACTCTATGAAAGAGACACTGGTAGGTCTATATAATACATTCTATGATTTACATAGATTGATGCCTTCGGAATAAGGGCTAGTGTTGACAACATTACAAACTGCTTTAACGTCGTTACGTAAAGCATATTGAATGCATTTCTATAATGCGTCGGTTAAAGCTACTTGGGGTTTTTGAGAGCTTTCCAACAAGTAAATATTGATAACATACTCCAAAAAGCGGGGCGTTCATTTAACCCAATTACAGGCAATATGTGTCACGTTTCATGCAAACCAATCAGGTGGCGAACTTTGCTAATGAGTTCGATTTTATGCCAAATTTATCTCTCATTATTATCTCTGAGACGTGGGGAGGTTATTAAAACGGGGCTCCGCGGCACTCTGGGCAACAGGATTGTACGCATCATATTGATTAGTTATGTAATTTCTTTAAATCCTCCACAATGACTTACTAAATTGTTTACTGTCTCCGCAATAGATGTAGTTACGCTGTGGACACGGTACTTGTACAGTACATATCGGGCAGTTAAACCCCTGCCAGTGAACTCTTCCTACTTTCGCAGGTAGGTGTCAGACTTGCTCCTAATTTTAGTGTTTTATTGTTAATCCATTTAGAGGGCTTCTTAAGTGGCATAAACCATAACAGGAACCAATCAGAAACAGCTTTGGCTGTGAGTGGCATTTCAATTTGCTCGCAGCAATTCAAAGTATGTTATCAAAAAACGTCGTTCAATTCAAATATGGCAATTTTTCTCTCTATACCCATGCCGCCGTGGATTCTATTCGTCCTTTCGAATATGATGCGTAAAATTACTTCGCTAAGACAAGCTAACAATATTCAAGTTATTTAATTCTTATCAGGGTTATTAAAAGGATACAATTATTTCACGTTTTGCAACGTTTTCTTTAAGAAGAATACAAGAAATTATTATAACTCCAGAAGTAAACGATGAAGCAACCGTTAAAAAAATAACTAATTAACAAGAGCAATATAGCCTATCCATTTAAAAATCACCTTTAAATGCATTGCTTGATAATGATTAATTGTCAAAAATGATAATTATATTTAACAACAGTGATTAAAAATTTCAGCTTATGTTTCTTTTTTAAAAAAAAAAATGTTCTAACAATTCGCTACAAATTTCTGGGAACATTTTCTCACTAAGAATGGAGAGCGTATTTTAGAAATGGGAAAATTGTGTATTATTTAAATAATCACTATAATAATAATAATAATAATAATAATAATAATAATAATAAATCTTTTTAAGCAGACTGCGTAGAAAAGGTTCCATCATCAATCTCCATAGTTTGCGTTAAGCACACCACTTCAAAATCCCCCTGGGTTTTATATAATTCCCTCTTCTCTAATGTCCTCTATTTTGAGGGGTGCGGGGTTCAGGTCAGTGGGCGGGTCTTCTATTTTTAATCTGTCGAAGTGCGCTCTAACTGTGATTGCACCAAATCAACAAGCTAAACAGCATAATTATGATTTTCTTTACTTTTTCCCTCCGAGACTATAATATCAAATGTGATTTATTTATTACAGAAAAAAACAGTATATTCAAGTCATGCACGTGCTTTTCAAATAGCCTAAACATTTCGAAGACACCGTTTGTTGTGGACTAATTTATTAAATTTGCGAGCTCTTATCTAAACAGAGGGAATAATGGGTAACAGCAGATTTTAATATTAAGACACGAATAAACTACCTATATAAATTAAGTTTTACGTTAAAGCATTCGCCACGTGCCATTAAACAGTAAATTTTACATTTCGTCCCTCAATTAACTCATTCGATGGTGTTTCATTGGTTCGTCGTTTTAAAACGCTGCGTTCTAAAAGTATGCATGAGGCACATTTTAGAAACTGTCTATCATTCAAATTATATTAAAAATGTTATAATTATTGTGGTTGTGATCGTATATTGCATTTTTAAACGTAACCTTCTTGTCTTTGAATTTTGAGTGAAAACAGCACAACAGTCAAACTCAGGGTATTCTGCTTGAAAGGGAGACTTAATACAATTTAATACTTTAACGATCGTCTGAACCGTGCAGACGTTTATTATATATAGACCCGCTCAGTAAAGCTGTTGAGGTTGAGCTGAGCTCCTGAATCGGCCCAAACCTTTGTGAATTATGAATACCGCGGTGTTGGGAAACAGCACGGATCCAGTGTAACTGTGCTCAACTTTTTTTAAAAGTTCTTTTTTTCTTCCCAGCCTCTCTTCCAGTTGAATAGCTGGCCGGCTTATTGTTAGGAAGCGCAGCGTAGACATACTATGTGAGAATGTTAAGTGAGAGGGAATCCTTTCCCACGTGTAGGAGGGGAAAAGGGCCGCGCGGAGTAAAGATTGAAGTAATTGAGACAGCTTTTGTTACACCACAACGTCACTGGAAGACTATGCAGACATAATAGATATGAATGGCATTATTATTTATGGGAATTTAAACTCCTATCTCCAGTTTTAAAGGCACCAATAAAAATTCCCACACTTGAAATCTCGATGCAATTGAAACTGTTCACCACACAAATATAAGACACGCGTTTAAATTTCAATTTAAAGTTTCACCGGCTATTATTTTATAGATTAAAAGTTATTTGCGTCGTATGAATCGCGAAATTCTTGTCCAGAAAGCCTTTTATAATAATTTATGAGCGTTTTACCTCGCTGACATTACGTAAAACAACAACAACAATAATTATAATTATTATTATTTTGTTTAAATAACCTCAAATAAAAGAATATTACAGTAATATGGTTATATACTTATGAAGCCATAGGTCAACAAAATGTAAACTGTCAAATAAATTCTTGTTTTGTAGATAATTTTAACATTTATTTAAAACAACAGAGCCAATATAAACGTATTAAAAGAGGAAATACAAATTACCCAGGGGCCCGGATTATGAACATTGACGTCAGCATGCTTTATTCAAACGGAGAACACGTAGAAATATATGATTGAAGTATGATTTGATGTGTTTCCAGTTTTTAGGTAATAATTAGGCCTCCCTGACGACAGTTGACCAAAGGAAAAAAAAATCCTGCTTTGCATGAAGTGATCAATTCATGTTTGCATATATATATATATATGTGTGTGTGTGTGTGTGTGTGTGTGTGTGTGTGCACGTGTTTGCTTTTCTTGATATCAATAAGACAAGTGTTTTTACACGCTCGTCAAATGCAAGTTGGACAGAAAACATATTTTGAACTACAAAAGAAGCCCATCTGCATGTGGACGGCCTTTCAAATATGGAAATGGAGCAAGCTGTTCCAAGCGAGGCCCGTAAGTGCGATCCAAGACCCCAGCGCCCAAGGTAAAGGATCTTGTACCGCGTCCTGGAGAGAGCTCCGGCCCAGCGACTCTCCCCTCCAATCCACATCCGCAGGGTCAAAAAAGAGGTTCGTGCATTTGCAGGGGTAAATTACCGACCAAGAACAAAGCTTCCATACATTTCTGCGTGTTTGAAATTAATTTAGGTATTAAACGATATTGAAATATTAGTGTTTCCTAACAATGCATTTATTGTTAATGCAAACAACAGGTACAACGAAATGCAATAGAAACGCATCTCATCAAGGAATGGGCGAAATAAGGGCACATGTTTTTGTAATATTAATTAATAAAAATAATATAAAAATTATAGGCCGACCCATAAATCTGAATCTCACCACGTGCGATGTGTGCTGTTAGGCCTAAGTGCGGTTTCGCATTAGACTTCAGAGGACAGGCAACCATTTTAATGAACAGAAATATTTTGAACACTAAATCGGCTACAATTCTTGGTAATTTCGACAAGGAAAAACATTTTGCTAGCGACGCACCACGATTTATATGAACGAATTTCTCGTAACTTTATTAACGCGTCTCACGATCCTGCTTAAGGATGGATGGTACCTTCAAACGTCCAGCGGCAAGCCAGCTGTGTTTGTAAACGCATTGAAGAACCCTACGAGAAGGAAAGAATAAGGGAAGGAGTGTTGTCATTATTAATGAAACGTTGACTACAGAATTAAGTATAATCTTCCGCACATATATACTCTAAATATATTTAATTTGCATAATAAAAGTTGTGGTTGCTTAATAGGTTATTTGACTGCTCTGAAATCAACCCGACATAAAATTGTATCTTGAAACCTATGCTTGCTGCGTAATTTATTTATTTTGTTTATTTATTTTTGAAAACTAATTTCTTAGGTGCCCTGTTTGATTTGTTTATAGGCGAGACAAATATTTTAACGAAGCGATGGGCGATTAAAGCCATCTCTAGTAGCCTATTTGTTCAGAACGCTGCCTGCCAATTCACCTGTTAGGCGACTCGACACAATGAGTACCGCGGAATCGAGTACTGCGAAGTGTGGAAAATGCAGCTGCAAATACGGCTGGTCATCTTTTTTACTAAACTATTTTTATATATCAGCTCTTTCAATAAAAAGCAATTTAATTTTAGAAACATACCTTAATTAACCAACAGGAACATCACATTCAGCCGAGACGTGCTAACTGATATACGATCTTCAGTGACCTGCTTATACCTTCGTTGCGGATCTAAGTAGCATATAGCAAAGAGCGATATTAATCTTTCTCTTGAATTGTTTTTATTATGATTATTATTTTTGTTTAAATCTCATTTTCATCCCCCGTTTCTGATTCTTTCTGTATTAATTTAATATAAAATGGACTAATAGTTCTCTTTAGAAAATGAAACCTCAAGATTCACACTGAAACGGAGCAGGCAATTATTATTCCTTATTGATTTCGCAGAAGAGTTCGTACAATTCGCAACGTGTCTTTTTGTGTATGTCTAGGAAGAAATGTGACATTATCTGTAAAAGAATATTATCTATAAATCCCACCTCTCAAGCATGCCCCCCTCCCCAATCACATGACTAAAAATAATTGAAGTGGAGTAGTCTTTCACTGAAATCACATTGGGAATAGCCTACAGCCTTTGCTTTATTTAATCATCAAATCCCAGGGACCAGCCTCTTAATTTATTATGGGTGCTAAAAATTCAGCCCAGCTGTTTCTCTGTGCTCTGTGTTAGCTCTGGCTCTTGCTGAGAGGCGAAGACTGTGGCGCTGTGCGAGCATAATTTTCACAAATTACCCCATTTTCTCCCTTAAAAACCGAACAGGTGACAAGCCGTCTTCGTGGCGTCACATTTATCCGTCTTTGAAGTACTAAATACATTAAACAGGCAAAGGAAAAAACGAAACAAGGCGGCCCAGCGTTGCGCATTTAAAACGTTTAGCTTATTAATGTTAAAAGATCCGTTCCTAGTACGCGCGGACAATTATAAAGCCGACTGACCTCGATAAAATGACAAGGCTAGATTTACAGCTGTTTACCGCCGTCCGGCACTAGACTTCTCGGACTTGTCTCTGTGTTTTTGTATTTCAAACATAATTCCCCAGGGACAGGCTGCATGTGTTGCTTGCAGCTGTCCTATGATTTAACGTCCCCCATCGTTTCTAACCCCTATTCAACCATCGCGACCACAGCCACCCACCTTCCCAAATTGAATATTCTTATTATAAAATCTAAACTGTTCGGTGCTTTGGGAAAATTGACGCTAGACGCAGCATAATTACACGTTTGTATATATGACTTTATATCTTCATTGGGAAAATGAGAATAAAATAGTTTGGGGGCAACTTCAAAAGTAATAAACTATTTATGAGTTTTATATTGGGTGCGAACTTCAGGCCACATTAACCACGGATCACCTTGTAAACAATACTCTGGTTATTAAAAGTTAGAAAAAGCATATTTAACTTCAGCTGCCTATAGTGTAAAGTTATCCACGTAAAGGACGACTTTGAAGAAAATGTCAGCACATCACTGCTGTAATATATCTGGTATAGGCCTATGTCGAAAATTTCGTTAAAAAACAGACTACCCATATCCGGTTTTAAAATACAATGGAAATTTTTCAAATAGGATATATACACATCGGTAATATCATCATTAAAGTAACAGTACATGGAAAGCTATTCGTTTATGCCAAGCAGTAGAAGGAATTGCGGTGATATAAACCGTATGTTAAATAGGTCTTACGTTATCATTACGTTACATTACAGATATTACAGTATACTATATCATTATAAAACGGCTACCGTATATGGTGAAGGAAATGCTCAGAGTGCACTTAACGTGGTCAATAAACTACTAAATCGCAGCGAATCCTCTTATATATTGATCTGATTTCCATGGATGTACGTCGAGATATATAACACGTCACGATGAGCGAGCAAACTAAAGCAGATAAAATGAGTGCGCAGCCGAGCTCACATCGGGAGCTCAAGGACAGGATGCCGAAAGCCGGCATCCCCGAGGAGGGAAAGCACCGCCCGCCCGGCCGCCGAAGTCTACACGCGCAGCCACGCCCCCGGATCCCAACGTTTCCGCGCTCAGGTTCATTTCACAACCCTTTCCGTGCTGATGGAAATCAATCATTAGACATCTCACGCAGTCAAATTACAAATCTGTTATACAAGTATAATATGCCGCATAAAGGGAAAAAAGTTCAAAACAAGATCGGACTTTATATGTACCGGTATTTAATCACTTTCTTGACTGTATATTGTAGTGATAAGCTTGCATGTTTATGTAATTTTAAAAATTGATATTAAGTTTAAAAATAAATTTCTTAACATTTACTATATGTTTATTTGTCAAAGTTGCTACTAAAATACTACTACTGCTGCTGCTAGTAATCACATTAACAATAAGAACAAAAACAGCAGTATAGTAATCATTGTCTTCGGTAAGCGAAAGCGTTGTCAGTAGCTGCCGTTTGTTCTGCTCACGTGACATTAAATGCATACTTTAAAGAGTGACGCGCGAAAGGACAAAGCAAAGAGAGTGAACCTGTTGCGGTCATCCCGTCGCCCTGACCCGCTGACATTATAACCACAAGCTCTCCTCTCCAGACAATCGCGCATGGTCTCCCTTTTATCTCTTTAATGTGTGACAGCACACCCTTAGCACATGGGCACGCACCCCAGCCCCGGGACATAAGACATTAAGGGAAATGCCCAAAACGATGCCCATCTTTATTCTCCGATGGAGAATGATGAACTGTTTCCCTGTTGAATGGCCAAGGAGAGGATAACGAGCTGTTTATTTACCTCTGATGTTTCTTGAATACTGCCAGTCCTCCTCCCTGCACCTGTTCCCGACTCTCTGAGAGGTATTCACCAAGATGGCTACCCTGATCTGGTCCAAGGCTCCGTAATAAAACATGATTGCGCGTTTATCGGCGCTGTTTTGTTCAGTTTGCAAAGATGAGGGGCTCCTTTTCTTTGCACTGGCTTGAAGCTAACCACCAGCGTTGCAGCTTGACGGATGCACATGTAAATGTGGACTTATTTAATTGGATCGACTCCTGAGATAAAAGGGATAAACTGCCTCTGGATGGCCAAGTTATTTTCAGAGGCATGAGACAGAGTGCGGAAGGAAAGTTAATGAAGAAGAGGGAAGGAACGCTGCACTTAAAATATTTTTGGTCTAGACGAGTTCACGGAAGGATTAGTAGATGAAGAAAGTAATGGAGGATAAGTTGAAGAGGGACTGGGCTGGGCGGCAAACGGTCCTGCCTCTAGGCAATAAAGTATATGTGGTTGTTACCATGTAATTGTTTTAAGGTGACGTGAAAGTGCCTGTGATTCAATTCTCCCAATCTACCCATAATCCTCGATGCCTTCTGTTTCAGTGAAGGCTTGATTTGACATTTTGAAAACTGATCATTTAAGAAAGTAGTGGAAGGGAAAAACACACACACACACACACACACACACATAAAGATACAAACGTCTCCTTTTACTGCTATTCACGTTTGTGTCAGACGCCCGTAAGCGTCAGATACCATCAGACGGTTATTGATACAAACAGGCTTTTGTCGCTGCAGATCCTCCCAGGCTGCTTGACGGCAGAGTGCCAGTGTGATTAGTGAAATGATTTACAGCCAAGTGAAATAGATAATCCCATCACAGCGGCATTTTAAAGAGATAAAGCCACCCCCCACTTTTCCTCACAACCCCCCCCCCCCCCCACACCTTGCCCTACAACCACGTCACACAGCTCTGTCAGCGCCATGGGACCATATATAAACCAGTAAATAAATCAAAACGCACATGACAGGTACTCAAAATGGCTGCCAACAGTTAACACATGAAACCCACTTTCAGCTGAGGTTAAAAAAGAGGCCCCATTTCCAATCTAACTAGGAATTGGTCGGCCGCCTTGGAACTCAGATCTAGGTTAACCATGCAGGAACACTGGCTCCAGGAGAACCTGAACAAACCAGGGTTCCAAAGATCTGATTTTCTTTTTACTTTTTATACACTCCCATCCTATTATTGCCTCCATGGTAAACAGGGAAACCCCAAGGAGTCACTGTCAGGAAAAAAATTGACTGTTGTGCCCGTGTTGGGATGGAACCAGTGCCGAACTGGTCTCAGTGTAAACTTCATTGTTCACAGTAGCTCCTCTCCAGGTTTAGAAAGACCTGATTTATTAGCTTGTCAAGGGCAGCATTGTTGGAGAAGGCAATCAAAAAGCACTTACCTAGCTATACTAAAATCACTGCCTTTACAGGGGCTAATTTGTATAACTCCCATGGAAGGGCTTGCAAAGCGTTCGATGAGGCATAAAATGATGATTAATGAATTTACTGCTCCGTTGCTCATCAAACAGTTGTAGTATATCTTTCTTCTTTTCAGGCCTTGTGTCTTGTAGTTCTGCGACTCTGTAAAACAGCTACAATATGACGACACCCCCCTCCTCCTTTTAACTTTCCTGACCTGGTGAGTATGCAAATTTTGCTGAGGATCTTTTAGAGGGGCAGAGAGAGAGAGAGAGAGTGTGGGGAGGCATACAGTTAACAGAAGTAAACAGGCTACAGGCGTGAGGCCTCCTCCCAGTCTATCTACCCTTCCTCGGGCAGCCTAGAACCGACAAACCAGCAGTGACCTCTAACCCATCTCACCACGCAATTTAGAAAAAAAGAAACGTTGAAGAAGATCGAGAGCGTTGAAAGTACTTGGACCGGCCTGAGAACAACGCTCCACAACTGCAAACAATTACACAAAGCGAGCTCTCCCCGAGAACACAGACACATCACAATTTGGATGCAAAACAAATAAATAAACAAATAGCCCAGCCATTCTGAAAAGCTTCCCTCTCATTGAGGACAATGATTAATGGGGGGGGGGGGGGATCTGCAGTGTCTTCACGGGGTCAGAAGCAGTTCCGCGTATTTGATAAATAATCTGGGCCTACTCCCAGAGCCTTGCGGCCATGACGATGATTGTTTAGATGTTTACACGTGATTAGCTTCCACGCTGCCCGCCACTTTGAGCTTTGTGTAACTGCGCTTGATTAAGTCCTTGCTCGTTCTGCATCGCTGGCGGCTCAGGAATGCATTGTTACCAGCGTGCTCTCAGACAGCTTCCTGTTGGATGCGGCTCGGAATTCCCAAAGCCGCTCAGTCCACCGTTTAACTATGTTGTGATTTTGGGAAGCGCTGGCGTGCGGACGGGGGGGGGGGGGGGCGCCCGTCAGCTGGGGTTTGTTTAAATGTGGCCCGAGTGAGAGACAGAGCACGGGTTTTTGTGTCTCGCATTATGATAAATGAGGATTACTAAATATTCAAATCAGAGTACACCAGCTTCTGTTGGGGAGACATGAGATCAACCTGCTGTAGTTATATTTTGAAAATTAATTTTGCATTCTGAATGTACTCTAGAATTCCCAGTCAGTCTAATGAAATTTAGATGAAAACTCTTTGTGAAAATTAGAATGGTATATGTATGCATTTATCTGTATTTTTCCCATGTATCCATCTATACATCCGTCTATATTTTAAACTTTTAATTTTGGACAGGGTCATTGGCGCTGGGGGAAATTGTTCACGAGAATTCTTTGTTGCATTAGGGATGTAAAGAAATTCATATTATTTAATTTATTATTATTTATTTGTTTGTTTATTTATTATGAATATTATTTGTTTGTCCATCAGTATGTAAAAATTGCCACCTGTCCAATCACGTTAGTGCCACTGAGGACAATCTATGGGACCAAGTCGTCTTTTACAGGTGAGTTATTCAGAACGCAAATTGCACTGATATACCACACCAGAGTGACATAATTATGGCTTATACTGTTTTTGCAGCAAAGTTCAAATATCCTAAAATAACTGTAAATATGTGTGAAGGTTAATCCCCTCCCTGGGGGTTTATAAATGAAATAGATATATTTGGTGAGCAGGCAAAAGTGACCCCTATGCAAGGTGTGCTCATCTTGATTTATATAAATGCACTTCTGCACTGATCTGATGCATTTCTTAAAATGAGATCGAAAGCCATTTGTGCAATAAAATTCTATATCTGAAATACTAAATCTGAGATGTGAGGTTTACCTGTGGGACATGCTGAGCTTTGGGGACAGGGAGAGAGGGCATATGCTCCTCCCTTCCCGCAGCAGTTCGTCCTGTCCTCTGTCACGCTAACGGAAAGGCAGGGGACGTGATGGCCTCAGCGTGGGGCGGCAGGACCCAGCAGCCTGGCTGAAGAGGCACGCCGTTCAACAGAGTCCCAGGAATGAGTCACGTATTTCCAGAATGAAGATGTCTGCTCACTGGAACAGAGAGCGGCAGTGTTGGGGGTCCCCAGGGACCCCTCCACTCCGAACGACGCCCACGCGTGAGATCCACTCCCACAGCCCTGAAATCTTACAGCAGAAGGCTGTGGAGTCGGCGGGGGAACATATAACATTTATCACCCAGTCGCTGGGGAAGGACTATTTCCTTCAAGTCCTTGACCTGCTGACTGCACTTATGAATGCGCTCTATTCATTAGCAGGTCGCCTCCACAGTCGCACTGTCATTAGTAAATACATTCCAGGTATTGACACATACATATAAAATGAGGAAGCCCATTATGTCATTCCTTATTCTTACCCATAAAGCCACATTGTCACTCCCCTCACAGCGAATTACAGCCTCCCGACCAACTTTACACCTGAAATAGTCAATACAAATTAAGGCTGTGATTTATGGGTAAAATTCTTGAGGACAAAAAAGATGTATTAGGCTGCATAATATGCAAACTGCATGGCTGCGATAGTGTGTGGGCATAATTGCTTTAATGTGAGCTATTAAGACTAAGTGCATATGATTTCAGTGTCTGCCCTACATTCAGCTAAATGATTATAATGATCAATGCGCATGATTTGTAAGTTGCTCCTCATTGATCGAATAGTAAAATGTTTAACCTTCTCCACAAGCGCTCGTATCAGGCACGGGGAAGATGAAGAGGACAACAGTCTCCATGCAGGCGTGTCTGAGCTTCTGAGCCAGAACTATCGAGCTCTGCACGGCTCCAACCTGGAGGATAAGGGTGGGGGGCAGGTAAGACGAAGGGCGTTGCTTCAATCTCCAAAAGGGATCCTAGTGATACATCCTGGTATGTATTATGAACAAACATCAATGAAGAGACATGATAGTAATGTTATTAAAACTATGGGCATGGCACCAGGGGGTTGTTGGTTCAAGTGCCAGGACAGGCCTAATTTTAAATACAGTTAAAGGCATAAATGTGTCATAATCATTCCAGCAGCAAATTGTGTTATATGGTACAGTATCTATCTCACACCGTACTGTTCGCAATGGCGTGTTTTGCAGCAAATGTCACGCAGACACAGATCCGCCAATGACAAGCAAGGTCTGAGTGCCGTGTGCCATGGGGGGGGCTGATAGCCGGAGTGACCTGCGAGGTACCGCAGTTCCACATCCAGACATCAGGGGTCATCACTGACCCATCCCTTTTATTTCCTCTTAGGCTGGCTTTTCCTGCATTGCCCCCCCCCCACCCCACCCCCCCAGCCCAACGTGTTCAGGACACAGAAGAATGGACTCATGGCAAAATCCCAAAAACATGCTCCATCCCCGAGCTTCAAGGCCCTCGCAGGCAGAGACATACGGTTGAAGATGAGCAGGCTCTGTCACACCCCAGGATATTCATAATGGGGGGAGGGGGGCACTGTGGTCAGTGTGCCAAATCTGGGGAGGGTGGACCTGGGGCTTGCTGGGCACAGGGTCCTCGATTCTTGCTGAACAGCACTGATTGGCTGTTGGATTAGTACACTTTCATGATTTAATCCAATCCATATATATTACTCTAGGGTTTTGTTACTCATTCTTATAATCCAAAATTTGAGAAATACCTGTAAGACAACAACTGCCAAAGCTGCGTTTATCTGAAGGAGATATTTTCTCATTATGTGATTCTTATCGAAACCTAGACAGACCCAGATAATTCTATGGTGTAATTAAGCTATGTTAATTATGTAGAAGTTGCAAACTATCAATTAATCATTGACTACCACAGACAATTAAAACATTTTATTATCCACAGTTATCACAATGCCAACGTTGAATTTTTAACTTAACCTTTGTATCATTGTGTTTCTAGCAGCTAATCAAAAGCCGTGAATTCGGAGCAGAGGGAAGCTGACCTGTAGGGTTATGGTTCCCCAACCAAAGGCTGTCAGTTCAGCACTTAGCTTTCTCTGTGTCTCTGAAAGGCCCTTTCAAGGGTATTTCACCGAAAAGCTCCATCACCACTAGATACTTTCTTTCATATCCAGATAAATTTGCATGACATGCATCATGATCTGAGAGCTGTCTCTTCAAGATTACCATCTGACACCAGGAGACACTTCAGTTTCTGTTTAAGTTTCTTTTGGACGTCTATCCACCGCTATCTGCACCCACTGCTTGTATTTTTAATAGTCTCCTAAAAATAGATCAGTGCTGCAAAAATATTGCTACATGTTGATAATTATATTGTAACAGAGTCACCTTCACTCCACACTGGCCTCTCAGTCCCTGGTTCCCATTAATGTTTCCTTGTAGCGTCAAGTTAATATGACTTTACTCTAGATGATGCCAAAATCCTGAGTGTGTTTAGACAGAACTGACCGTCACTGGGTGTGAGTCTGTGAGCCATCGTCCAGGAAATACATCTGTGAATCTGATAACTCATGTATCAATAAGCATCATGTTTCAGACAGATTCCTGAACAGAAGTTGTTCGATTTCCGATGAGTTTCTGTTTAATATCAATTACTGAATGACTTCAGGAATTCCAGGCGTGGCTAGAATAAATGGTTAGAAGATAGATGGATGGATGGATGGATGGATGGTCTAACCACAACAAGCAAAAGGAAAAAGGAAATGTTGTGTCCTGTGAAACAGATTTTGTTGAGGCGCAGAGGAGGAAAGCCCTAGAATGACTCAGTATGCTGAGGGTTTGAGCGAACAACGAACCCGCCGCAAAAACAACAATTAAAAACCCCACGGCGATCACCCTAATTCTCCCTTAATCCCCAGCCCTGATAATGACATGTGTGTTTAGCTGCTATCTGAGTTCCTAAGTCTGATACCAAATGATTAAAGTCTTCAATTGAATTCTGGTTATGGATGGATATTTCTGCTTCTTTTTAAACTTCTGCACCAATGCATCGCTTATAACATATCTGAAAAGCCACACAATTACATCGCTAACAAGACATTTCAGGAACATTATCTGTCACCAACGAGCCCGTAACCTGGAACTGACTAGACACCTGAACCCTGATCAGTGGCAGCTAATAACCATGTGTTATTTCACTCTTCTTTACTGCTACATGAAGTTTGTGGGAAAAGTAGGTTGCATCTCGCTGCAGATGGGACTCCACTCTCCTGTCCCAGGGCCCACATCTACGGGTGACTTAAGTTCTGACCCAGCTCTTCAGTAATGGCCAGCCCTGAGCAATCACACTCCCTGCTAGATATGCATGCTGCAGTGCTCATTTACAGGTATCTCCTCACTGGTCAATAAAGACACATGTGAGAATTAGTGAAATCCCAGTTCCATCACTAAACCCCTGAGCAAATTAATATGACACCTCTGTCACCTACTAAATGTACTATATTTTACATGTGAATCTAGCCAGAGACATATTCTCCAAAAAATGTATTATTGGCTGCCCTGTGTTTAATAATTTAATCATGAATAATTGTGATGACAATAAATAGAATGACAGCCTTTACGTTTTCTTTGTTTTCATAAACCAAATAAAAATTGGACAATGAGGAGTGACTAGGGCCATTGGTTGGCTCGGTAGGCCTCAGGCGTTTTGGGCTGTGATGTATTTGAATGCAGAATCGCCTCACGAGTGTCTGTGTGCAGTATTGCTCACTCACTGTCAGCAAGCTCCCTAATCCAGTCATATTTATCTCACACAGCGCCTCCTTCTCTGCTTGAAACCTGTTATTAGGACAAACACCAGCTGTCTCGTCACTTTTTCCCTTCGTACATCTGGATGAAGTGCCTTGTCTCTCCTTAAACATGCACCCAGAGCCTCTTCGCATGGTGTAATCAACCATTTAACCACATGTCATTTTAAGTCCTGGGCGGGGAATGGGGGGGGGGTAATGACCACGTGGAGCCATGTTGCGTCCTCCAGAGGACAGGAGGTCATGCCGGGGGGGTTTGTTTGGATGGGGTGGGCTGCCGTTTGGGCTCAGTCTCACACGACAGTCCTGGAACAGTCAAAAGAGTCTGACTGAAGCCACTGAACATGTATATGCGTGAATCAGTGGACCTTTTTGATAGATGGGACTTATTGGTCGTGCAGGGTGAGCAATGTTAAGGACGACTAGGCAGCGTTCCCTGTAGTGGACCTGCTTCTTAATGTCACACAGTTTTCATTGTCCTTTCAAACTCCTCTCTGTTTCTCCAGCATAGACTTATTTTTTTATACGCCAATTAACACAATAAGAACAATTAGGAAAAAGTGAAAGGGAAAAACATTTTACATGAAAAGCAAAGTCTTTATGTTGTTATGCCCCTGTTTAATATTATGGCAGATGCATGCATACTTTCCAATTTTTTTTTTGCTCATAAGGGTTTTCAGATGGAGAAATTGAGGCCATATAAAGAAGATTTTTCCCACAAGTGGACCCCCTCTTCCACACTGTCATGTTTACAAATCGTTTTTCTTTCAGTTTGTCATCTTAATCTTTGTTGTGGCTGGTGTGGCCTTACAAACTATGCTGTAAGATCCTTTCTTACTCTACAGTTTTTCTAAATCCTTGATGCAGGACACAGAAGCAATCCCATTTCTCAGTTTCTCAGTTTCCTCCTGCCAGTCAAATGTTTTCAAAGTTTGGTTCTTCATGCTTTGCGATTCTGAGGTAATCGAGATGGGCAAACTTTTAGCTTCCTATAACATCACCTTTTCCATTGACGGCTTGTAATGTCGACCTTTAACCCAGGATGTGAAAAAACTTTGTTGTCTATATCTTCCTGTACCTGGTAAGCGAATTCATGCCTCTATTCACTTTTTACACATGGGACATTGGGACAAACACGAAAAGAATAGAAGAAAGAGGAATGAGATTGCTTCACAGTTCTACACAACCCCGTTGGGGAAAGAATCAGAACCAGATCACAGCTTAAAACATGCATGTCACAATTAAATACAATCATTGCTGTAAATCACATGGTCTTTTCTGTGCCTTTCGAGGAGGTCACATGAGTGCACACACTACAAAGATTAGTCGCTTACATACATAGAGGACAAGTATATAAACATAGCAGAGAATTTATACAATACAGGCTCTTTCATGTGTTTCTGCATATTTAATTAAACCCTCCATTAACTTTACTTAAATGGCTCCAAAAACAGCAATTACTTTACGCAATAAAGATGAGCTGACACAGCAGCCAACGTTACTGTGGACGTAAGGGGGAGTTTTAGGGACCAAATATGCTCAGACATTAACAGGGTGACTGGGGAGGGGGCAGTTGGTGCTTTTGTCGGTGGGGTTGGGATTCCCATCTGTGGGTATTCAGATTCCATGGTTTGCAAAACGCTTTCTCTGGCTAAAAAATCTCCGTCTCCCATTTACAGCCATGTCATTAATAAGATGGGAATTACACAACATTGGGTGAAATCCATAAAGTGACCGGGACTCGTACCAAATTGAAAAATCAGACTATGTGTAATGGCACCAACAAAAGGCAGTAGAAATGCAGCCAGTGTGGCGGGGAAGCGGGACAGAGCTGCGGTTGGGTCACGGTCTTAAACACAATAACAGCTTTATGGGCTGTACGTCCAATCCGCACGCTGAGTGTAAACAGTATCAGTGAATGTGCAGATACAGTAACTGAATGGTAACTGAGTTACACGTCTACTGTGAGCTAACATAATAAATGTGTTTAATGCAGGTGGATGGAAGGATGGATGGATGGATGGATGGATATTTATAAGACTTGCTCCAAGTAACATGGATGAAAAAAAACAAGTAAAAAAGTTTTTAAATGTTTTTTTTTGACAGAGGTTTTACTTGGGATTGGAGATGGATGTAATAAAACTTAATATTACCAGTAATAATAAATGGTATCAGTTAGAGCTGTTCTTCCACCAAACAGAGTTGCAGTGTTAACATAGTTACACTTCACAGCAAGTCAAGAGGAGTCAGTACCCAGTGACATACTGGTGACCACGGCAGCTTACAGACTGTGGTGTCCCCTGGGCCTGGGGTCCCAGCGTCAGGAATGATGGGAATGCAGTTTGCTTTGCATGAGTAAACTTGGAGCCATTTTTTTTCTGCGTGTTCAGACAAGTGTGGATTACATCATGCTTGGAGAAAACGGGCACCGGGTGGGCTGTTGATTTAGGCCCAGCTTTCTGGGGTGAGGCTGAGGGCCAGAAAAGCTTCGCTACAGGCTTAGGTCATTTGGCTCCCTCCAAATGTGGGGATTTTACGCCCGTCGCTAGCGGCCCAGTGCTGGCACTTTGGTCATGTGCGGCCCACAGGAACGCAGCGGCCCACCAAGTTCACGGCGCTCTCCGGTCTGCCGTTAAAAAGGCGGACGTTTGCCCTCCCCCCCCCGAAAGCTGAGAGTCCGTGCTGCCGGCCCCCGCTGCTTCTCCTCTGCAGCCAGCCTCGGCCTAACCTTGCTGTGCTGACACCTACAGCATCTCCATCATTTGTTGACTCTTCCCTTTGTTTGTTTGCAGGTCTGACAATCCATTCATCTTTATTGTACATATCTGTCTCTTCTGAGTGCTGACGGCAGCGATTTAAACAGCTTGTATGCAGCGCATCAGGCCTCCTGGGCCACACGTCTATGTTAAATCTGAAAATGGCAATGTTTCTGAAGTTATAAGGGTGACATTGCCACTTTTAAAAATGCCTGTTAAAAGCCAGTGAAGACAGCAGGCTCTGGTAGACAATCTATTACCTTTTCCCCTCAGACGTAACATTACACAGAGATTCACGGTGACTCACAGCTTTAATTCAGTCATTAGCCGGATAATTCCCGCGCCTTCGCGCTGTAAGCTGCCAGCGGCAGCCATCACCGGGGGCGGGGGGCAGCGGAACAACCCGCCACAAGAAACGGACTGAGGGCCAGTTATTGGACCAGACTTAGAACACCTTCACCACGAATCCGCCACTGGAAATCCTACCTCCATCCATCTATCTTCTACCTCCTCCATGATCCTGTGACCATATCCCCAGGCTTGAAGAGAACAGACCCCCCCCCCCCAAAAAAAAAAAAACAACAACCTCAAAACAGGAATTCGCTCGATATTAAAATCAGCTTAATAGCCTTTCCACAATTTCACAGGTCTGGAAAGGTGAGATCTTCCCTCAAATCAATTTCAGCAGAGAGAACTCTAAAGGAATCTGCAGACTGAAAATCACGAAGTCGCAATGAAACGGGCAACGTTTTCTTAATGAAATACCCTCACTGGTGCCAATGCTGACAAACCGTCCAAATCTACACCTGTTTTTTTCTCACCCCCATAACAAATCGTCGTAATAAAGTTATGAGCTGCATCCTAAATCTCCCAGGACAGTTGAGCAGGAGCCCCCCGCAGGCAGGCCGGCTTCTGCTTTATCGCGTCAAGGTGGGAATTCACTGCACGAACGAGCGCAGCTGTCTGCTTTCAGGGAAGAATCCTCCGCGACAGGAGCCAGGAGGAGTCCGAGCACGCCCCAGAAGAAGAAATGGGAGCCGCCTCAGCGAATCCTTCCCTGATGTGGGGCTGCTTCACCTTAATTACCTGGGATTGGCAGTAACAGTGTAACAGTGTATCAGTGCTGCTTCTGCTGTCATTTTCAGGCTGATGCAGTAGGTGCGTGGCTCATCTCCACCGCCGCCTAACAACAGGCACGGCCCAGGGCTCAGAGGCATCACATGGCGCGTAACTGGAGGCAAATAAACATGCTTAGGGGCCTCCGGGCTTCAAATACACCCCCACCCCCGCAAACCATCCAATGTCACCCTGTATAGGGCTGGGGTGGTGAAATTTATCTGGGGGAGTGATGAGCGTGGTAAAACGTGACGACCATGTGGGGGTGCACTTCAGCAGTTTGATTGAGTCTTTGGCAAATAACACAGAAATCTTTATTAAAGCAGGGTAGCTGATGGCCCTCATTAACAGAGGCCCCTGGGCTTCAGCGCAGTTAAACCCGTTTATTTTGCCGCAGACCCGCGGACGGCATAGCAACCCCCATATGTGCCTTGTCATTTCGGCGTGTCAGGCTCAGTGGTATGATGGCACGACCCCTATCGACCTGTGCTGACCTCTCTAACCTCAGCACTCAACAGGGGGGGGGGGGGTATGGCACCTTTCACTGCAGACCCACCTGGACGAGGCCTCCACTCCCCCGACCTCAGGCCACCAACCACACACTCCTCCTCACAAACCTCCTCACCAGCTCCATCAATCCCATCATTTTCTTAAATAATTAGAAATAATGAAAAGGAGAATGAAGTTCCGTTTATGAAGCACATCTTTGAATAGTTTTAATATCCCTCCTGGGTGACATACCAGCTGGGCTGGATTAATAGTGATTTAAAAATGAGTCGAGTTACTTCACTCTCACTATAATCTGAGTGACTGCATTTAAACTAGGATGGGGGTCCAAAATAAAGGTACATCTTTTAAAAAAATGTGTTTCTTTTTCAATCTGTTGTGTTTCACGTCCAAAACAAAAAAAAGCACAAAAACACTTGGAAGACAGACAGAAACATGATTTTTTTTACTAAGCCATAACAGACAAAACCTGCTTGCTTTTAGCTATGTCTGGATTGCCTACTTGTCTGAGATAGGAGTCAACATGTTTAGGAACATCAAAAGAAAACCTGATACCTTAAGTATAAGAAGATTAACATTTACCGTGATCTTGGGCTTAGGCTGTTCCAAGACTTTATAACAGACAGTGCCAGAAGGGACAATTACTGATGAATTGGCACGGGTTTTTGCCCATTTATTTAACAAAATCTGGCACAGTGTATAAGCTCACATCCTTACGATTTTCTTTCAAGTCTTGTCCCCGGTATCAGAGAAGTAACATATTCTGAAATTTGATGAGGCAAGACAGGAGTGGAGTCTGCTGGAACATGCTTATGAAGAACGGAAAGGAAAGAAGCCGAGCGTACACAAAAAAGCCATTGTGTCGCAGGCGGATGCTACCGCCGCTCCCTCCCCCCAGAGTGGGGGGGCCACCACGAGGCCCCCCTTTCATCACAGGGACCAGGTGGTCTTGTCACCTTCAGCCACGCCTGCCATGGTGCTCGGGAGGCAGCTGTAGTGCCACCGAGAGATCTCTGTCATCTCCGTGCTGCCGGATCTCACCTACACATCTAGCTAAGTACTGCTAAGTATAAATGGCTTTGATAAAACCTCCAGTTGTACCAACGGGAACGATAAGGGCAAAACTGTGACCTGCGCATGTGTTTTTGGACGTGGGAGCATTTGCTAAGAAATCAAAAAATGAAATAGTGCGCGTTTGGAAAGCAGTAAGCCCTCGAACGAGGATCTAGCAAACGGGGAAGGACCTTCAGCGCTGGATGCGCGGCAAGAATTCCTGCTGCCAGCCAGGAGCCGGCTTTGAAGGCCAGGTGTGTGACAGCTGTAATCTCTTCTCCCTGCAAACCCCAGGAAAACATGAACAGCTTATCAGCCTGCAGCCTTGTTACTCCCATCCCTAATAGCTGAAGCGCACACGGATATCAGTTCTCATAGCTTGAGTTTAATAAAAGGGGGAAATTTAACTGCACAGCTGCAGCCCGCGCTAGCAAAAGGCTTTGCCAGTGGTGGATCACTCACAATCAAACGCCGTGGTTAAAAACATACGGATAAAGGTCATAGTGCCATAGAAATGTTTGGCAGGTGCCACCGATTTGCTTTCCAGTAGGGAATGAAAATTCAGTGGCCAGTTTATTAGGTACACCTTGCTAGTACTGGGTAGATACTATCTTTGCCTCTAGAAGCATTTCAGAGGTAGGCGCTCTGTGGGATTGGTGATGCCTATCTGCATGCCACAGTTGTACTCAGCTGTTATTTGTGCACTTCCGGTTTAACGAGTTGTAACGAGTGTGGCCGTTCCCTCATTATAACGTTTAGCAAGTCCACCTAATAGAGTGGCCACTGAGTGGACTGTGTCAAATGGTGCGGGGCTGCAGCCCCTGAGCAACAAGGAAGCCCCTCCCTAACGCAACACGAGGGTACTTACAGTATACAACAATCTATGTATCTAAATGTCTTTTTTTCCTTTGGTCTCCTTATCGAATAACTAAGTGAAATTGAGACATGGCAGCATAAGACTCCTCATGTTCCCCGAGACCCTGACCAAGACACCTGGTTAGAAAATGGAAAGATGGATGGAGATTCTCCATACCGCCTTACTAAATGCTGAATCTCAGCAATCCAATATCATTTCTAATCTAAATGTAATTCCATTTCTCAAACATTAATTTTTGTTTTGAACTGCATAGGGCTGAGGACACGGAGAGCACTGTGCCGCATTTGAAAAAGATGACGTTCCCATTTGTGGCTTTGTTGCCATTGCAATCTGCAACTAATTTATCACTCATGGATGTATCATCAGTTCAAACTCAAGCACCGGTCTGATACGAGCAAAAAGTTTTAACTTTGTTTTGCGCAGTCAAATCGTTTCCATTGTGAGACAATGGCGAGGGACTCAGGAGGTTAATGCACTAACTAACTTGTCATTGTCCTTATCGCCAGTCTGACATCGTTTTGTCTGGACCCAGCTCTCCGTAGCATGGCAGAGCACAGTCAAGGGTGGAACACTTAGGGAATTCCCTCAGGGTCCCCTGTCACGCGAAGCACAGGTGTGAGAGCCGCACGGGAGGCCTGCCATCCCCCGAAGGCCTAACCCCTTATCTCACTCGCTAAAAGGCGCAGAACCGCTGCTCTGTGGTCTACTGAGGTATCCTGAAAACTCAACAGCCACAGCTCACATGCTGGGAAGGCCTCAGTTAGGCCAGTGTGTTTTCATCCAGGGTCGGGACACCGCCAGGGTCTGTGGAGGTCTGTCAGAGGCACACATGAGACACACAACTATGGGAAAAAAAGGCAACGTGTGGAAATATAAATAAATTACTGAACTAGCATCGATACACTCAACTGAAAGGCCAGTTAGCCACTTTAGCCATGAATATAATGTGAAGGATACTAATATTTAAAATGCTAACATTGACAATTACATTTCAAAGAAGTAAAGAAATTAGTCGAGAAGTTAATTAGCAATCAGAGATTCGGGTCACTGATCAAAAGTCATCCCACTATCTCTTCTTCTTTTCCCCTCTCCCCTTTTGTAGCAGGTCTTGGTGCTGGAGTCCCCACCTCTGTGCTGTGCCCCCCCACACCGACGTAACGAGGGCCCGTGTTTGTGGGCACAATCTGCATTTGGCATGCGAGGCTGCGAGCATGGGCACAGGAGACGAGACAGGATCCCACGGAGATGAAACTCAAACTAACCGCAGAAAAAAAAAGTAAACAGCACCTTTGGCTATGTGCTGAGTATCGGCACCGAGGAAGTCAGCAGGTTTACATGCAATTCTTGGCTTCTGCATGCAAAAAAAAAAAAAAACTTGGAGGGAAAAATGCAGAAAACAGACTGAGATGAGGAATCTGTAATGCTGAGGCTGTTTTTGCCATTTGCACAAGTACAGGTACATTGGACACTGGAATGCTTCCTTTCACATATCCCATCATGCTCTCTTTTGAGACACACATATATAGGTAGTTGAGAGTGATGCTTGGGGACCAAGCACAGGGTTAGTCATTTACCCGGCACCCCTGGAGCATTTTGGGGAA
>JABFEA020000010.1:11695176-11706688 GCA_019775915.2 Cyphomyrus plagiostoma | reverse complement strand
TTCCAATTTGCCAACAACGGGTTGCACCTGTCCCCTTTTTATACACCCCTCCCCGTTGGTATATACCGTCCCCCCCTCCCCACCCCGGGGGCTCCCCCGGGGGGGGGGGGGGGGGGGGTTAGTCAGGGCTGTGAAGAAGCTGGACCCGTAACTCAGGAAGTTCCTTATTTCAGTTCCTGGAGGAGCCCGGCTGTCAGAGACCTGGCGGAAAAACGTACAATAAATAAAATTCAACATAAAATGGTGCAACTGTACTACTGGGTTAAGTATAGAACCTTTGGCCATGTGCCAAAAGTCAGGTTTATAACAATAATTCAACAGGAAAAAAACAATTAAAAGGCTTATTTTAATAATAATAATTAATGAAAATAATGAATGATATGACAGAAAATACTACTCATTGTTGCGTCTCCCAATAGATACTCGGACCCAGAAATGCGAGGTAAGGGGTGTTTATTACTGAGCCGAAACTCAGGAAGCGTCAAGTTGAAAACGGTAGGCAAGAGACTTGGTCGTGGGGCAGGCGAGAAGGTCGATAGCTGGGTAATCCGTCCGACAAGGAGCGACAAGGGAGACACACGGGTGGGAGGACGGAAGCGGGACACCAGGCAGGGCAGGACAGGGCGATCAGGAACGGGAGCTGGGCTGCGGAGAGGGAGGAAACAGGCAAGGAAGCTAGACGCAGGCGAGGAACAAGACAAAGGGCTGGCAGGGAGACGCAGGACGAGAAAGTGCTTGGTATGGCTTCTGGTAAACATAGGCTCAATACTTCGCCCCGAACACAAGGCGATCGCTTCCTTTATGTGGGTGTTACGTGGAGGCGATCGGCTACACCTGGTTGGTCCCGCCCACTGGAGCCGGGGACGCAACATTCATACTGTAAACATAAATGCATTTCATGCAGTGACGCATGTTTTTGAGGTTGTTATGGATATGCCTGTAGGCCTGTGGTGTGTTTTCACTAATTGCACAACACATTCTCCAGGACAGACATACGGATTGTTACTTGTGTAAACTGAGGACTTGTGTCCAGTGCAGAGCAACGTCTTTCCACGCCCCCAGGGGGCAGAGCAGTGCCTTTCCACACCCCCTGGGGACAGAGCAGTGCCTTTCCACGCCCCCTGGGGGCAGAGCAGTGCCTTTCCACGCCCCCCAGGGATGGCCTGTCGCAGATTCCCGCAGGTATCACTGCTGCCAGGAGTCACTTGTGAGTCTCTATGTTTCCCCTTGTCTGTCTAAAGTAAAACACAACCTTCAATGTATTTGTTTTAAATTTACTGTAACTTATTGTATTATTTTAAAGACTCTTTTTCTGGGGTTAAGTTTACACAATCCAGACTAATGCATACTGGTTGTAATAAGTCAAATTAAGAAATATTTATTTTAAAGAGGCAAATGACAGAATGGTTAATTTACGACAAGAGTCCTTGGAAGCAATTGCAAGGAAATTTATGTCCCTGATCATCGGGACGGAAATTGTTTAGTGCATCATAAAGAAAGGCTCTCTTTTAGGGAGAGTTTCGATTTTCTGCAACGCTTTATTACGCAAAAAATGCAACTGAGCTCATCAATTTTTCAGAAGTTGCCCCACGCGACACACATCCCCAAACATGCGCCACACCATCGCCGTGTATTTAATTGTTGGCCCAGAGCACCCTGGACAGAAATGACCTCATTTGCTCAGTAATGGATGTGTTTGTCCGTAACAAAGTAATCACTGCAGTTGTTGTGCACATTGCCCTGATCATGCCTGCAGTAAGATGGCAGGAATGTCCTTTGGCAGGATCTTGCCTATTAGCTCTTAGTTTAATTCAAAGTAGCCCAATCACTAGTTGGTCCCTGCACTCCTGCTCAACACCCCTATCCCGCCTGCCACAACTTCACAGCAGATACTGTTCCTCGAGCTTCAAATATAGTATGAAGCACAAATATGTGGCATGTTGGATAAAATACTCTCCATATGGAGACTGCCGGGTTGAGGTATGTTCTGGAATAAAGAGCTCCGCCCCCCCCTCCACCTCCCCTGCTCTGCTGCTCACTGTTTCCCCTCACCTTGACTCATCCCGACACGAAAATACCCTCCCTCCAAAGATCAGATCAGATCCCCCATGTCACCTTCTGTAAATTGATTTTAATATCAGAAGCGGTGTGCCTTCAGGTGTCCTCCGCGCCGCCTGCTGACGCCTGGGCTACTTTCCAAAGCTACTGGAGAGGAACAGAGGGATCTGAGCAGCGGTCCCCAGGAGATAATCTCCCGTCACTCCTCATTTGCATAACGTTATTTAAAACGAGAGTAATGGCATTAAGCTGTGGCCTCCCCGGCGACGCCGTGTGGCATAAGCTGACGGTCCTGCACCTCCAGTGCGGCTCCCATCCGCCGATGATCTGTGGGCTGTAAAATGTATTGTGACTTTACTGGGGGGGCTTTATCAACAGCAGCTATAATGCCGGCGTCGGCCTGCCACAAGAGGCCCCGTCTGCTTCCCGGGCCGGAGCCGAGACCGTGCCCAGAGGAGACGCCTTTCACCCCCCCCCCAATACAATTCCATTTGTCTAATTCAGACGTGTCCTACTTAGGAACTGCAGTGGGATTCAATTACCCAGGAATGGGAAAGCTGACAATTCATTTATTAATGAACGCGATGCGAGAGGTTCACTGCCATGCGCGGGAGCCCGACTGCGCGTGGAAGGAGGAATGCTGGGAAAGCGGTGGGTGGCAAGGTGGCAAGGTGGCCGGCGCGGGGCAGGATGTCAGCTGTACCCACAGCTTGACTAAACACTTCCACCCATGTGGTCGCCCGCTACCAGCCACCCCCTCCTCCCACACACACACACACACACACACACACACACACGCACGCACATACACACACACGCACACACACACAAACACGCATGCACGCACACGCACACACACACACACACACACGCCCCACCCCGAGAAGCTGCTGTATGGGAAAAATGGCGGCCATCACTGGGGTCTAGGCTACCCTGGGGATCATGGGGCTAATTTTCAGAGTATCAATAGGGAAACAGTGTATCAATAGGGAAACAGTGTATCAATAGGGAAACAGTGCCAACTGTAAAAACAAAAATAAAACCCTGAATTAAATCTAAAAGCTTTTTCTACAGCAAACAGACAAGTTTGCTCATAGAAGTTTTACTTACACAAAAATGTTCTGAGGGCAGAACGAAAATTGATTGGTTCAGAGAGGTCAGCAACTAGAGGACTTGAGACCAACCAATCAGATGTCTTGGTCCTGCCTCCTCTACTTGCTTGGACCCATCTCCTCTACAATTTGATTGGTCATTTTTTGTTCTGCACTCAGAACATTTTTGTGTAAGTAAAACCGCCATGAATCAAGTGGACATGACCTTATGTGTGTGCAAAACAGCCCAAGCTAGCGACTCCCAAATCATCCAGTGCATATTACTCACGTCTCACAGAATTGTATGGACTTTGCTTTTTGAGATTTTCCACTAAACACTACATCCACCCCTAAAAACTTAGTTTTTTCCAAAGATTGCAAATCACTGTGATACTACTTGCTGTTAAAAGTGTACAATGCTTCCGGATTGTCATCCTGTTATCTGATGTTCTTACGCTCCCCCTACTGCAAATGTTCATGATGTTACAGCCAGGGGAAGTCACTGCGCTCACACCTACTGAGTAGCAAGACACTGACCGACAGCATTCAGCTTCAATGCCGCAAAAAACACCTAAAATGAGAAAGAGCGATTGATTGTACAAAAAAACTTAACATGAAATAGGAGCTATCTTTTTAGAGACTGCCAAAAAAAACTAAACAAGTACGTATCCGCCGAATCGGTTACATATGGCCAATACCCGATCCAGCAAAGAGGTCTGGATCGGCGCGGATAATAATCCGAATATCAGATCAGTGCAACTCTAGTAATTAGACTATATAAGAATATAAACCCAGCGATTCCCATAAGCACTTGCAAAATATTCAGTGTCCGCATCTTGCTGAGCATTTCTTATTGTTATTGCTGCCTCTGACCTTCTTCTTGCCTGGCTTTGGTTGCATTGCCGGCTGTTCACCTGCTACCAGTGCATTGGCTGCACCTCCATTTTCCATCTTCAGGTTGCTTTGTGTCTCTGCCTCACTGGTTTTTACCCTATCTGCCTCTGACTTCGATATGAGCTTCCAAATGAAACGTCCATAACTCCTGCCCTAGGATACTCTCTGTTTGATCATTACAACGTTATAGATTTAATGCACGCTGCATTCAAGTGGTAGGAAAATTGTTTAACTTTATCCAGTCCTAGAGACAGATAGCCCAAATGGGGCTGTCACTCAACTTATAAAGCACCTCTTCCGAGCCGAGCCATAACTGCCGGCTTGACTAGAGGGTCTGACCCTTGCGATTTGTCCTTAACATCAAAACAAATGGAGGGTCTTTGGAAGGTCTCCTTTGTGGGGGCTTCCCCCCCGTCAAACACACTTCCCATATCTCATTTATAACACTGAGACTACAGACACTGAAAGCAAAGGAACAGGACGGATGCGTGGCGAGAACATTACAGGAAAGAAAAACAAACCCTAGAAGTGTTTAAAATTAATTGTGGCTTCAAAATAAAGGCTGGAGCACTTGTGTAAAATTTGTATTGGGCAATATTTATGTATCTGCTTGGCAGGGAGACAGCAGATGAGTGTATTTGGGTAAAAAAAAAAAATGTTTTTAACGGACGTGCTTGAGTCAGTGGTGTGAGGAACCCAGGATGCCAATGAAAGTGAGGGTGGTGGCAGTCGTGGGGGGTTGTGCGGGAGTCTTTTTCCCAGTGATCCTCCCACAGGACGGGCATTTACAGACCCCATACCATTTCCCCCAAGGCCTGCTTCTGAGATCAGTCTCCCACTTGTTTGGATCTTTGAAGCTGGGATGATCGGGCCTCTCCCGGCCCTAAGACACGTCCCACAGCATCCCGGACTCTGGGCTCCACGGCACACTGCTGCTTTGCCGAATCGTCAGGGTCTCAGTACCTCCTCCTCTTCCTCTTCCTCCTCCTTTTCTTCACCGGCCCAGTCTGCACTTACCACTTTCACAAAGCATACAGTATGAAGCATTAACAATGTTATTCTGAGGATGAAAAGGGGGCCATCTTAAAAAAATGATGGAAGCCCGAATATTTAGATGGATGTGTGAGAGACGGGGCTCTGGGGTTGGGGGGGAAGCGGTCGCTAATGATCAGCTGTCAGTGGAAATCCTGCAAGGGGCTGCTGGGCCGAGCTGGGCTCAGGGAGGGGGGCATGCAAGCTGTGAGCAGTCAGCAGAATTACACGGGGGACCCAGTCGTGAATAAAACATCGTCCAATTAAGGCCCTGCTTTGCCAGCCCAGGTCGCCCCCCTTTCAGCCCAGTGCGAGGATAAGTGATTCAGGCGCAGCTCCATGAGTAACACTCACGTTTACATGGTCGGTCGGGAAGATCGACCAAAGCTCCGAAATGGAGAAAGACAGGACCATAGAGGATACAAGGTTACCGGAAAGGGCACGAGTATTTAATTATCATTATTTTTTTTTTGCTTGTAGGTATTGTCTTGAAACTGGCAGCATGGTGAATGGAACAGGACCTAATTATCGGCGTTGGTATAGATAGGGATGGTGTCTCTGTTTGGAGATGGGATCTGTCAGGTCACTCCCTGTCAGAGTGGGCAGCACGGATGGCGTCACCATCAGACTGCAGCTGAAATGCCTGTCAAGCAAACAGCTGGAAGGAAGATAAATTAATGATCAAAGACATGAGGTGCTGAATGGAGGTACGCCACCTCCCCCTCCCAACCTCGGAACCGTTCAGCACAGTGAGACTAAAATGATGAACTCGTCTGGCATTAGTGGTCAAGATAGTAGGCCCTGGGATGGAGGGGGTCCTCTACTCTGTGATGAGGAAGGGGGGGGCACAGGACAGCTAATGTGAAGGGAGGAGCCCTTTAAAGAAGCTATGTATCACCACCTGTGACCCCAACAGCCACTTATGGCCTGTCTCTCCCCTCGTCACAGGAAACTGCCATAATCATGCATCACGATTTTCCAACATACTGCATCGAGGGAGATCCCAATAAACATGCATCTGCTCCCGTTAGACACATGACAAGTAGGGCCCGAACAAGCGGGCCTGACAAGCAGGCCGAACAAGAGGCCCGAACAAGTGGGCCTGACAAGCAGGCCGAACAAGAGGCCTGAACAAGTGGGCCTGACAAGCAGGCCGAACAAGAGGCCCGAACAAGTGGGCCTGACAAGCAGGCCGAACATGAGGCCCGAACAAGTGGGCCTGACAAGCAGGCCTGACAAGCAGGCCAAACAAGAGGCCCGAACAAGCGGGCCTGACAAGCAGGCCGAACAAGAGGCCCGAACAAGTGGGCCACACAAGTGGGACGAACAAGCAGGCCGCATGTGAACGGCATGTGCAGAAAGGACGCGTTAGCCAATGGGTTGCCCTGAGAAAGGCGATAGACGCATCCGGGAGATGCTGAGTTCTGGTGGCTCCTACGGGAGTGAGGCCACCATGAGGCAACCGTGAGGCGTCCATGAGGCGATCATGAGGCGACCGTGAGGCGACCATGAAGTGACCATGAGGCGACCATGAAGTGACCATGAGGCGACCGTGAGGCAACCATGAGGCGACCATGAAGCATGGTACAGTGAGAGGGATTAATATCAAAGCAAGACAAAGGAGGGCCTGCAAGCTAGAGGAGCCCAGCATGAACCGCAAGGCCTGCTGGCTCCAAGCACACTAGCAAGTCTCATTTCCCACATTTTACCTCCCTTTCTTCTCTCTACATTTCCATTCCTATTTAGTTCTACAGGATGCGTGCTTGAACACCTTGCCTAATCTCAAATGCATATATCCAACTAACAACCCAGGCTTCCCCTTCTCCTTCCACTTTCCTTTGAAAGAACAGAGGGAAATTAAAATCATGTGCCTGAATTATGGATCCAATGACAAGATATAGCCTTGGAGGACTTTTTTTTAACCTCTTTAAACAAAGTTAGAAGGGCTGGCAGCCTGCTAACGTATTCCACACAAAAAAAGTTTCTAATGATGATACCACACAGTTTGATAAAACTGACAAGGGATTCAATTAAAGTGCCCTGTCAAAGTGGGAGTGATATTTTATTAAGTGGCAGCTTGCCATTGTATGGTGTGCATCAAGGGACATATCTGTAGACAAGGAGGGAACATGCGGCGATTAGGAAGGGACACGTTGGCGCTTTTAGAAAACATCATTCTCAATTCGGTTAATCAATTCTTCTGAAAAATGAAGAACACCGGTTAGAGTGTAATTCGTCTCGTCTGGGCGAGATGGCATCCCTACCACTCCTCTGTCCTACTTCGAGCTGCATCTGCCAACTTTCTGTGAGTGTTAGGATTACTGTGCATGTTCACTTTTCAGCTGAGGGTAGAGGATGATATGACACGCGTTTGAAGCCACATGCGATATGACATGCGTCGGCGAATCATCACTCACCAGATATAGCCACGGTGTGACATTCCTTAAAAACTATGCAAGCATTCATATTAATTCATTCAATATTAATTTATTAAAAATCCATCTGTAGTTTATGTTCGTTACGGGAAATGTGGCCAGTTCCCTACTGAATGTAGTTCTGATTTCATTGTCGAGAGACCACTACACACCCTCCACACTGCTCATTTTTTGAGTTTTTTTTCTTCATTTCAGCTTGATGTACATAAATATAAGTCAGCTGCGACTAAATGGTTGCAGGATCGAGGGCTGGAGGGAACTTTGTTCTTTTGACAAATACATTTAATGAGAAGTCCTTGTGCACCACTATACACAATGGAAGGGTCTTTAGACTGAGGATGAGAAATGGCCAGTCGTGCTGTGGGCAGGGGATTAGCTAGAAATGCTATGGGCCTTAGACAAAATGTCATAATAATTTTACTAATTGAGGGCCCCTGTAAAGTGCTGGGGCCCCTGAATCTGCCAGGGTATCCATGCCCCTACCGTGGCTCCTGTAAAGTGCTGAGGCCCCTGAATCTGCCAGGGTATCCATGCCCCTACTGTGGCCCCTGTAAAGTGCTAGGGCCCCTGAATCTGCCAGGGTATCCATGCCCCTACCGTGGCTCCTGTAAAGTGCTGGGGCCCCTGAATCTGCCAGGGTATCCATGCTCTTACTGTGGCAACTTTTCCATATTGTGCAAACCTTAGGTCTCGATTGGTATTGGAAGGTTGTATTACAGAGGGAGAAAATGAAGGAGGAGGGGGGCAGATCGCGCTCAGGACACTTTGACACATGCCAAGCTCTGCTGTCCAGGTTCTATCAGCAGCCTTGGTAATGTGCAGGCCTCACCATTCTATCAGCGACCTTGGTAATGTGCAGGCCTCTCCGTTCTATCAGCAGCATTGGTAATGTGCAGGCCTCTCCGTTCTATCAGCGACCTTGGTAATGTGCAGGCCTCGCCATTCTATCAGCAGCGTTGGTAATGTGCAGGCCTCACCATTCTATCAGCGACCTTGGTAATGTGCAGGCCTCTCCGTTCTATCAGCAACCTTGGTAATGTGCAGGCCTCGCCATTCTATCAGCAGCGTTGGTAATGTGCAGGCCTCTCCGTTCTATCAGCAGCGTTGGTAATGTGCAGGCCTCGCCGTTCTATCAGCAGCGTTGGTAATGTGCAGACCTCGCCGTTCTATCAGCAGCATTGGTAATATGCAGGCCTCTCCGTTCTATCAGCAGCGTTGGCAATGTGCAGGCCTCCCCGTTCTATCAGCAGCCTTGGCAATGTGCAGGCCTTGCCGTTCTATCGGCAGCATTGGTAATGTGCAGGCCTTGCCGTTCTATCAGCAGCCTTGGCAATGTGCAGGCCTCTCAGGCAACTGTGTGCCACTGAAATGCACCCGTTTCCTTTTTTCTCACTTTTGTCAAGCTACTATTCGGTCAATGGCAGCAGGTCACCCTGTATCTTCGCTCATTTCCCACAAGGCACGTGTCCCGGAGGTCTGCTTCATGTGCCTTAATTTATCCACAAGTTGAGCTGCCCATGGCCAAAAGTGCTCACGGTTCAGGCCTTGAAGAATAAATCTCGATGTGATGATAAGCTAACTGGCCGGCTCAAGCAGCCAAAGGGAATTACACAGGCTTTAAATAGTTTTCCGCTCAAAGTTTAACTCTGCCAGCACTAAAATAATTCCACCTTATACAATGATCCCATAAAGGCTGTATGAACTTCTGTAACAACTCCTACCTTCACCATGCAACACCAAATACTTTGGGAATAGGAACTAAATCTTTAACATAATGCATTCTTTCTACAGATATTTCTTTTGCCTGGACAGTATCTTATACACAGAAGTCCAAAAACTTAAAAGCCTAGTCTAGACTTCAGATGAACAGCAGAAGACTGTCACACGACTTCTCCTACCACTACTACACAGACCTTCCCTCCAGAAAACACCATGGTCTCTGCTCAGATTGCTACATGAATCACTGTCCTGCCAGGATGAGGGATCACCGCTTCCACCCGAACCTCTCAAAGACCAAATTTTTTGTCTTCTCTGCCAGCCCCACCAGTCACTATGACATCGCCATGCAGTTTGGGTCATTGATGTTTGCCAGAAAGCTGGGGGCAGTGATAGAGACCCAGCTCTCTTTTGCTGACCACATCTCCCACTCTTATAGATTTACTTTGTGAACGCCAGGAAGATCAGATCTTATTTATCAGAAAATGCAGCTGAGTTTCTAGTACATTCACTTGTCATTGCATGACTAGAATACTGCAACTCCATACTGACATGGCTGCCAGTGTGTGCTGTGAAAACACTGCAAATGATTGAAAATTCAGCAGCAGGCTTGGTGCTCAATCGGCTGAAATGCTTTTACGTTACATCCTTCCTTGTCACTCTTCCTTGGCTTCCCTTTGGCACTCGCATCAAGTTGAAATCTTCAGTTCAGAGCTGTTAATGCAATGGCATCTACATTCTGTCTCACCCTATTCTGGTCAGTAGGCTAACCCACTTACTGATCAACACATGAAAATAAGGCTAACTAGAGACATTTCTGGTGTGTGGTTCCCCAATAATGGAGTGAGCTAGCTATCCACTTTCAGCCAGCAGAGTCCCTTTCAGCCATCAAGACTGGTTATGGTCTCTTGGAAACACTGGATACTCTTGTATTCTGCAGTTGCCTAGTAAGAACCTAGTTCTTGGTGTTCTGATGTGAATGGCTCTTGTTAGGTTATCGGCACGCTTTGTAATATACTTTCCCAGTGATAAGGTCCACTTGTCTCTGGTCATTTACTGGAAGCTCAGCTTTGCTGCACCTATATCTTGTCTGGCTTCTCGACAGCTGTACGCTTAGGACATATTATCAGCCTCCCTTGAATTTAGACAGCTGCTAAATAAATGTAAATGCACAACACCGTGGCACTTTGAGTTTACTTCTTTTGGGGAACGGTATTCTGTTTTCATTCCCAACAGGGTAATACATGGACCTCCTCCCCACCCACAGCAGGAAAATCTAAAGTCCCTGAATCGTCCTCACATTGTATTTTACCTATAATGCCAGCTAGCCCTGCACAGGGTGCTCCATCACAGGAGAAGAATATGATACTGAGGACCACCCTTGAACAAAGCTCAAATCAAATTCCAAGCTATATAATAACAACTATTATTGAGAAAGCAAAATACCAGAAATTATGGGCATATAAATATATTATGAATTGCTTTATTCACAGTCATATAGGACAGGATTTTGTTTTTCTCTCTGAACATTCACTCAGAGCCTGATGCCCACCTCCATTATCTGTTGTGGCCTTTCTCAACCATATTCTTTCTTTCTTGTGTGTGTCCCATGAGCTCATTTTGTTAAACCCTCCTCTCTACCCGTACACAACGTTTCCGTTCCTTCCTTCTGCTGATACACCCAGAACAGTTCCCAAACTAGGTTTTACAGGCCTAAAATAAAGTGTCAGTTTATCCCTCATGCTGGAGTCTCTGAAACTTTGTTTGATGTTTTAAGGGACAGGTTTGCCAGACTGCAAGTTTTGTTGACTGTTCTTTAAAATACCATCTCATTTAAGGTTGTGCAATCACAAAGTGGCCCGAGCTTTTAAACAAAGGCGCCGTTTTTAATGTTTCTACCTCTGTGTTACATGCTTTTGCCCAATGCTGTGTCAAATCACACAGGCATTCTGTTTGGACGCCAAAAGCAGAAATAGCTGGGGCCTTTCATCTGCCTTGTTTTACCTTGCCGGTGCGTCATCATCATCCGATGCAGGAGACCTTACAAACATCTGTATTTCCAAACTCACTAGGCTGTAAACAAGCTTAATCACAATGTACAACTCTGGTCACAGTGGCCGTTTATTTTAACAAAACGGGGCAGCAGCAGACATGACCCTGGTTCAGAAGGACTGGCTTTCAGAGCAAAACTGTGGGTGGGGGGGGGGGGGGGGGAGAGATAAATTGTTTGCCGATGATTGAGGATCGGAATAGCCCACGTGTTAACACAAGGCACAACCAACGATG
>JABFEA020000010.1:11654021-11684428 GCA_019775915.2 Cyphomyrus plagiostoma | reverse complement strand
CTGTTCCTCGCGGGTCGGTCCGAGCGCCAACTCGACGCTGGCAGAGATAGCGGCCCGATTTCAGAGCCACACGCAGAGGGGTCGGCTTGGCAGCCGTCCACCTGGAGCGGGAAACCGTCTGGTTTGTCAGCGCTGGCAGCACGGCGCTAATTATCCCAGTAGATGCTGCTGCAGTGGCCACAGCAATGTGGATATAAATACATGCTAGTTACGCCCCCCCCTGCCCCAACAGGGATTTAGGAATGCTGCGGTGACCCCACAGAACGTCTGCCCAACTCGACACTGCCGTTTCTTTGAACGGAGCCACATTTCCTCACAGCTGGGGGCTCGACGGGAGCTGGGGGTCAGGATGGAATCAGCAGGCCGGCCAAAGGAGAACCCCCACCCCCCCAGATGTGATGGGGCACCTTTCCTCAGATCTGCTACACATCCTGATCTCCTGCTGATGGCTCTCCGCTCTGGAGACTCCTTTCTGGGCCAGACGGATCTCTTTAAACACTTGGGCTGGTCGACCTGTTGCTGAACCTAAATGTATTTACACAAACATATATAATACATATATAATACATATATAAACATATCTGGGGTAAATAATATATGTGAAAAACTGAAAAGAAACACTGATAGGCAGGAAATTTCGGTGACACTGGAAATTTTTGGGTCATCTCATAGTTTCTATTATCCATTTTGTACCAGCAACCTTCTGATAGTGGGCATAGAACCCTAACCCACAGACACAAACACACACACACACAGGCAGGTCAGTTTCCAGCATACAGGCAGACCCTAAGCAGCAGTGTGAATCTTAGCACATTGTGTGTGTTTGACCTCCCCCAATGAACCTTGGCTTTGTGTGGCTGATATACAGTGTACGGTTTGGTAGCCCTACTAGAGATAAGTCAGAAATAAGTCTCCTCTGCTCACTTCCAGCAGGAGGCGCTGTAGAAGACGGTTAAGTCACCAATTTACTGCATTTGCTACTGCGTGACACAGCAATCCATGGGGTTTGACCTAAAGGGGGGAGTCTGAGTGCCAATGGGAGTGACTGGAGTTCACTGGTGGGGATCAAGAACAAGTGTACAGCGCCCCCCAAGGGCCAAGCAGATGAAACAGGATCCTTCTATAAACAGATAATTGGCCTTATTGATGTATAAAAGATATCCCACTGAGTGATAGAGAAATGTTATGAGGAGGAAAGGCGGGATTGTTCATGAGCTCCCCATGAATAAATAAGACGGCCGCATGGTAATAGCATCTGTGACTCCATGCGCTCATGCCACCTCACTGTGCATTATTAGGGCACAAATTGCTCCTGGAATTCTTTGTTGTTTCCCTGAGAAACTTCTCAGCCGACATTTCAAGGCGGTAACTGAGGGGGAAGAAAGTAAATAAAAGCGACACGCCATGTCAATTAGCGCGCTGGGCTAATTGTTTTCACTTGTCATGGCTATAGGTTGCTCAGAAACCTGTGGGAATAGCAGCCGTGCAGCTTGTAGAGCGCGCTGTAACTGCGGGGATGCAGCACACCTGACAGAGGGGAGTCTGGGACGGCAGCTTAGCTTAGCTTAGCTTAGTTTATCTTAGTTTAGCTTAGTTTATCTTAGCTTAGCTTAGCTTATCTTAGTTTACACAAAAACCCTCCAAAGTTTGTTTTTCTGTTAGACTTGTTGCTCATGTTTTGCACAGTATTTATTTTAATCATGGGATATTTCCCAGCACATATTGGTCTTAGTACTGGCCTCTAGGGGGCGTTTTGAACAGGAAAGAGTTGCCTTTTCATATATGCATGAGATGAGATTTGCAAAGAAGGCGAAGCAGGGCTTCTAACTTTAGTCAGCTGGCTGGAGTGAGATTTTTACTTTGAGGCGTTTCTCGTGTGCATTTGCTTATGCACACAACATGCACATGCACGTATATACGTAACAGTTTGATTACTTTGTAAATTAGTCCTGTAGGGTTTGCAAATTACCCCAACGTTTTGATGTGGTTAATTTTAGGTTTATAATGGAATAATATAGATTTCCCATAACATTTCTGCGTGAGCGTCACGCCAGATGCGTGGGATTTGGCAACCCTGGGCAAAGATGCTCCTTCTTAGAATAGAAAGGGGATTAATAAAGTTTATCTTATTGTCTCTCAATTTTCACTAGGTGCATTGATGATGTGTGGGTTTTAGCATGGTGTCTTAAGTGGAATTCTCTCCCACGTTGCTTTGGCTGCTGATGGGAGGGGAACCTGACACACTGGTTCCTCTTTCTCTCGCTCCCATAAGCCGCAGCGGCTTCTGTCTCCTCCCTTTGACGGCGCACATCTGGGACAAGCGTTTGGAGCCACACCCAGAGCGGCATGGAGGCTGGAAGGCGGCCGGAGAGGAGCCCGGGACGGCACCCCCGCGATCCCCCTCGTCCTTCCGCCGTCTGCTTTTGATAATTCAAACAGACCGTAGAGAGAGCGAGCGGCGGACGGCGTAGCGTCTCTCTGAACTACCTATATTTACCGCTGAAAGTGAATTCTTTATGAGATCACGGATATCAAAGACACGGGGATCAAAGTGGTTTTAATAAGCTACCCACGGTTCTGAGAACCTGAACTTTCATCTGTTCCATTCCGCATGCTTTCTTAATTTGGGGATTGCGCCAGAGATACTAAACACAAAAATCTGTAGTCACATTGTCATCCTATATTCTTTAATTTGTTAGTGTGTACACCTCTGTAGAGCACAAGTGTCTCAGTACTGCCTCTACCTCGTCGCCCCACTGCTGCCTGGTTGTCATTTATGATATGTCTTCTGATTGTGCGTTTTTTTCCTTTCTATTTGTTTTCGTGCCTGCATACCGAATTCTGCGGAATATTAATGGATGAGCTCTCTGCCGGTGACAGACAAATCCCCCAGCATTGCCTGTTAAACATTAACTTTAAAAATTGATACGTCAGAGCCACGGACACGTTTTGGTGCTTCCCTTCATCATTACAAACATACAACACACTAATTTGATTTTATAACGGCATTCTGTACAATACTACGTCTTTTTAAAGTTAAACTAATTTTTAAAAGCTACTAAGTGAATAAAAATAAAGCATCGAGATTATTTACACTTACAGGTCATAAACGTTAACAGTTTTTTTTTTCCATGGGAAAAAACAAAAGCTAAAATACAGGGAATTTGTTCATTTTCCAGTTGTGGGTTTCCAAAATCTATGTAATCTCTGCTTGTTATCTAGATTTTGTGACTGAAAAAAAACCCAACCCTATTATATGGTTCACTGTAAAACTGGAAAATGGTTTATCATAAAATTGAGTAGAAGACCATTAAAATGCAGGTTATGGCAACATGATGAAATATCAGATAAATATGCCCAGTACAACTGCACCCGTCTGGATACCAGAGTCTATCAACACAGTAATTCATGAATCTTTAAGTGCTGCAGTGCTTCGACCCAACACCCTAACGGCATTGTTTGCAGAAATTTCTGTTCCAACAGTGTCTCCTTATTACCCTTAATTAGTGCAATTAAGATTCTGTTTTAATTTCTTCTTTCAAAAAATAAAGAAACTCTTTTTAACCTAATATTGAAGTTAATATTACCAGTTGTCTACATACCAAACATAAATATGGATATTTAAGTGATTAACAGAATGAGCATTAATGACACCACTTTGAAGGACTGTGTTGGAAAGAAATTGGGATACTGGTGACAGTTTGTGTGTGTGTGTGTGTGTGTGTGGGGGGGGGGGGGTTGGTGACAAGGCCTCCATCCTTCACACATGGGATTTTGCCCCGGTGCCCCTGCCCTGCTGGCTGCCCAGCTAAACAGCCGGTGGTGATAGCACACAGATAACTAGCAGCCCACAGTGGCTCCTTGCCTTCACGCGCCCCCCCATTACCACCAGCGTACCAGTCCCATTCCCAGGGGTGTTGGGTATCCATCTGGCCCATGACTCACTGAGGCATTTCTGCCTCAGCCTGTACCTGCCTCGGGAACTATTTATTCCTCTTCTCTGTAGTCATTAAATTGTTTCCAGAACTTACTTTTGAAATTGTCTATCTTTTAAGTGACATTATGTTTGCCTGCTATTATTAGAACATGTTTCAGATACACCTGTAATAATGTTCTGGCTTAAACTTAAACTGAATACCAGCCAGACAGTCAAATTGCCAATTACGTTTCAGCACATACTGTATGTAAAAGTTGATTCAGGCTCAGCCTGCTGGGGTGGGGGTTGATTTTATGGCCAGGTAACATGATTGCTGGAGTGTGGCAGGGTGTGGGAGGGAGCTGAAAGCAGAGTAAACATGCTCAATTTGCCTTAAACAAGAACTGTGGCACAAAAGCAGCTCTTACGATGACACCCAAGCCCTTCAAGTTAAAATACATGTAGCACTACTCTGTAATTAAAGACTCTCGTACTGAATAGTCAGTACTCATTTATGATACCGCCAGATATTTAACCTCAAGAGCTCTGTTTACAGCCTTGGATGAATGGACAAAGTGTGAAAGTCCCTATTAAATCCTCCATTAATTAAGCATCAATGGGATGTCTTGAGTGCTTGCTCACTTATGTTACGGAAACTAGAGACTGTGAGCCACGGGCGGTTTTAAACGGCTCAAGGTGCGTCTGAGCTAATAAACAATCCGCACGTCTCCTCCACATCGACATCATCCCTCTTCAAGCCTCAGACAAAACAGTACCAAGCAGTGGCTGATTAGCCACAGAGCCACCTTTTAGCAGTTAAACATGAACTAACAGTTATTCTGTGATTAATGGACTAATTTAAACATTTCATTAACTGATAGTTTTATCCAGAGAGATTTATGAGAACCGAATATTTCACCAGACTAGTTCAGGATACCTGGGCTTCTCAGACTCACACATGTTAATTGGTTTTAGTAATTTAGAGAGAGACCCAGAAATGCAGAAAGTCACTTCGTTGTTATCATTGAAAACACTCCAGCCAGAACGTCAGCGATGTCTAACTGTCAGCTATTGTCCAATCACATTAAAGTGTAATCGGCAGCTCGGTTAACCCCATTTTGAGGGTCTTTATGAAAGTCACAGGACGCTAGCTCGAGCTTCCAGGCCTAACCGAGCGCAAGCCAGTAATGGGGCCGCCCATATTTGGCTGGAGACACGGGAACAGCCCCTGCTCAGCGGAGGGGGCGGCCCTAATTGAGTCCTCTGCAGAGTCTTTTAAACATTGTCTCTTCAAACATCACAGTAATTGAAATAGCTGGCAATTAAAGGGCGTGCAGGCAGCCCTGTAAAAACACAGCGACCTCTGGACCCCCACGGTGGTTGCACGCATGATTAAAATTTAATGCTAATGATAGGTTTATGTATGGGGTAATAGAGTAGGGTTAAGTAATAATAATAACAGGTTTCCCCCAACGACAGCTGTAATAATGTTGCATGGAGCCCTATGTTAGGGCGGGAACATGGCCTGCATTCAGAAAATTTACTGCAGGGTGCTGCACAGGCTTGTCCACTTTTTTTGGGGAGGGCTTCCACACACCGGCCGCATTCCAGACAAGAATAATTACAAATCACTGTACAGAGCCATGCTACTATTGTGGATATGCGGACTCGCTCCGGTTAATTCCTTGCACACACATGCCACTGCCTGATCCCTGTTCCTCACACGTGGTTTGTGAGCGTAGGATTACACACCACTCTCAAAGTAACCATTAATTATCGCTGATAATTCCATACTTCAGATTACACAAGGAAGAACAGGAGCTTTGTACCTGGTAAATGCTGTTAACTGTACGGCAGAGCTCACAGAGAGAGGAATGATGCTAAACGGCATGTGTGACTGGACACTTAACCAATCTGGCCAGTAAAATGGGATAAAAATCAGCACACAATTGACTCTCTGTGGATTGGGCTTGAGACCTTGCTAAAAAGACGTCTCAGGATGGAGATCATTAGCGCAAGAGCAGTGGCCTAGATGTCCATCTGGGCATGTTGGGTGGGCACCAGTGTTCAAATTGTGTGTGAGGTTTTAGGGAGTCTGTTGGGTGGGCAGATAATTCGTTTGGCTGCCCTTCCATAGCCACGCCCCTGACCACCCAGAGCCAAATCTCTGACCACCCCTAGCCACGCCCCTGCACACACACAGCCACGCCCCTGCACACACAGCCACACCCCTTCACACACAGCCACGCCCCTGCACACACACAGCCACTCCCCTGCATAGCCACGCCCCTGACCACCCAGAGCCAAGTCTCTGACCACCCCGAGCCACGCCCCTGTACACACACAGCCACGCCCCTGCACACACACAGCCACTCCCCTGCACAACCACGCGCATGCACACACACAGCCACGCCCCTGCACAAATACAGCCACGTCCCTGCACACACACAGCCATGCCCCTGTACACACAGCCACGCCCCTGTACACACACAGCCACTCTTTTGCACAGCTACGCCCCTGCACACACACAGCCACGCCCCTGCACATACAGCCACGCCCCTGCACACAGAGCCACGCCCCTGACCCAATGGCCAGGGCCAGACTGGTTCAGAACTTGGAACAGACTTTTCCTCAGCCTATTTCACTTCATACCAATCTAGAACGACACAGCTCCGTATTTTGCTGTATAAATAAGTGGAATTGTATTTGATTTTTCTATATAAAAATACTTATATAAATGATAATCATTTAATGCACATAGATGAAAATAAAGGGTTAATAACACCCAGTGACAGCACATGTGTCACTCTGGGGAAACACTCTCGCCCAAAGTGACGGACACCCCACACACCATCACACTTTCCATTAACCAACAGCATGAGTCGACTGTCCTGCTAATACCTTCGAAGCTCCTACACTCTTATTGAAGGTTCGCTTAATTCTCCCCTGTGAGCTTTTCTTGTCATTATGCAGTAAGCTTGATACACTTTATTAGGATCACATTTCATCATCGCAGCTGGGGAATGGAACGGAACGTGTGACTGGAAGGGAGCAGACTCGTGCCATGCTAGCCCGCTATGCTAATCCAACAATTAGCATAAAAAGGTTAGTGCGCAGACTTTCTTTACGGCGTGTACCCAGATGTGGGGAGCAGGCCTGGCATTTCATCAGATAGCGCCGTCCGTTTCAGTCTTATTGCGTGCCCTTTTCTCACTTTGATATTCCAGCCAAGCTGGATGAATGCGTGGGAACGGAGATGGCACTGAGATCGAGCTGAGAAGCAGCCTATGCAGAAGAGCTATCTTTCTTCACCCCGGGTTTAATCATTCATGGCTACATTCTTTCAGTCCGATGGGGCAGGGGAAAAATAAAACAATCCCGGGCCCAGTCTCCTGAAATAATAAAAGGGGCTCAGTGATAATAATTAACTATCAAATATTGATGAGCAAAGGCGTTCGCTGGAATCCTGCAGGAGACCGTCAGGGTGAGGGTTACAGAGCCTAGCCAAGCTTGTTTGAATCCTTCAGGACCTTTTCTGCAACAGTCTGTATGTGGGCCTGGTTTATGGTCATGCTCTGTAGTTTGAGACTCACCTGGCATTACATCATTGAGATCAAAACAATATCTTCCTTCCTATAAACATGTAATTTCTCTGATGTACATACTGTAAGAGTTTGAGTTATGAAATGGAGTGGGTCTTGCTGGTGGTTCATACTGCTGCATTTCCTTCAAAACCTGCCATTGTTTTATTGCTCCGTTTTGTTTCCCTAACGTGACGCTCTTTGATCCGGATCTGTGGTGTCCTCCACTCCGTACAGACTCCCTGCCGTCATGGGAATTGTGGCATCCTTAGGCAGGCTAACTTGATCTGTTAACTTCACCCGTGTCTCGGTAATCTGATGAGCCCGCCACCTCAGCCTGACCTGTGCCCCCACCATGCCACGTCAGCGCTCCCCTCATCCATCCCGAAGGCTCACACTGCGATTCAGCCCATTCCTGCCCGTGTGGCGAGCCCCGATCCGGCTAAGCACGTGGGCTTTGTGTGCACTTCCCACGTTTCTAGGCGTTTCTTGCCTCAGTCCCAAAGACAGATTAGGCTCCAGGTCACTAGGATCTGGATTAGTAGTTACTGAAACTAACTAAATATTCGGGAAACAGGCCAGACCCAATTATGGGCATTAGAGACTACACCCATGGTGACATCACAGAAACTTCTTTATAGCATAACTCCATTTTCAAAGTATTTCATTGTTTTGGGCCGAAAAAAAAAGTATCTCACCGAAAAATTATATCCAGTGAAATATCAGACAAGGGACCCAAGGAAGGCACAGGTGTGGCCTCGTACTGAGCTGTCACCCCACCCAGCGTGGGTTAAAAAGAGGCCGGCAGGGCGAGCGACAGCCCTGGCTGTGCTTTGTGTTGTGTGAGCACCATCCGGATTGAGCAATCGCACTCATCAGTTAACAAAGCTGCCAGGACGCAGTCAGGAGCGAGCGAGGCCTATCTCTCTGATAACGTCCCTTTCTCCTCCACCAGCAAAGACTGCCGCACATCTCCACCCATATCCTTTCATGACTTCCTCCATCCGTCACCCCACCCCACTCAGCTTCCTCTGAAATGGCAGTACCCCAGTTGTTACGCTTCGTCGGCAGGTCTGGATTACCTCATAGCTAATTAATCCTGGTTGGCCTGGTCTATACGGAAACATCAGGGGGGGGCAATTTAGCTCACACAGCAGTGACAGCAGCAGGGTGACGGAGGTTGGTCTGTGAGCCCCTCCTCTGATGCTCACTGAAATTAGGGGGGTGGGACAGCGTGGTGTGAAGGTGGGGGGGGGCTGGGGAGTGCTCCACGGTGCCCCCTGTGGTCACATGTCTCTCTGTGGGACCTGGAAGAAGGTATCATCAAAAAGAAATCATTAGGCGAGGCAGATGGGACCAGGCACTTTCTGGGGGTGTCACAGGACCCTTGAAAAGGGAGCGTCTAGAATGGGGGGGCGGTGTCGGTCAGAGGACGACTTTGCTTTGTGGAAGGATCAGGGTGGATTATTAAAATCAGACAAATCAGACAATCATAGTTATCACTCGTCCCTCCATTCATTAAATAAAACACACAAACTTCTTTCACATTATCTTTTTTAAGCGGTTCACAGTTTAAAATCAGTATTCGGCACAAAGCTTCTTGCTTTGGATTAAAGCGTCGTTAATAGTCATTAAACACAGAGCTTTGGGGAAGCAGCATGTTTGCAATGATCCTATTGAGATGAAAAACTCATTTCAATGATCTTTTTATCTGTTTGTAAAATCAATTGACCAGCAGGTGGTGTTGAAGCAAATTAAAAGTCGAGATGTATCACATTTCCAGATAAGGCCTTTCATAATGCTTATTTAGGGTGTGTGTTTTCTGTGTGTGTGTGTGTGTGTGTATTTATGTTTGGTGGTGGGGGTATCAGTTAGGTTAAATTAGCTGTATGCGGTCAAATAGAGTTTTCAGTGCAGATGCAATTATTTGATTACCATGTATGTAGAGGCACGGGGCGCTGGGCCTGAGGAATGTCAGGATTTCCAAGGTGGAACTCGGGAGGGGGGTCAGGTGCCGTCTCACATGGGTGTGGGGTCGGCGGCCGACATCAAAAGGACACCTTTGACATTCTGGCTTGCTCGCACACAACGACGCAGCGAGACCAAAAAACTGACATAAAAGGCCAGCCGACAAGCATATGGCAATTAATTAAACATTTTGACTAAATTCAGGACAAGGGGGGTTTTCTCTTGCAAATATAAAAATAAAAACCAGCAGATAATTGAGTGCAAATGGAAGCCCACATTTACCTGTGTGGGAAAGCTATCCTGGATTTGGAGTCTTCCCCCCACCCCACCCCCCTCCTCGGGGCCGGGCCACAGCCCCCCAGCCCTTAAGCTTTTAGGATAATATGCAGAGGAGACTCACTCTGGCAAAAAATAAAGGGAACAAGACGTCACTGTGAAAGGTCTCGACCTGGCAGTGCCCTCGGTGGGGGGGCAAGCAACAGAGGGTGCCATGTGACCCCCGCCTTAAGGCCCTTAATGTGACCTATCTCACAACAACAAAGCCACAGTCATGCTGGGTGACAGAGAGACTCGGAGCTAAACGCTAGATGCTGGAAGCTGTAAAGGCGCTCCGCAGTGCTGGGTATGAATCCGGGCCAGGTTCTGTTCTGAAGCGGTGTCGGGTCAGCCTCATTACTGCTCAGACTGCCATTTGGAGAGCAAAGGACCACCCATATGTGTTTCATAAATATATTTATCAAATATTTGGTTTAAAACAACCAACCAGACTGATTTTTAAAAATGAGGGTATTGGGTTCAGTGATGTACAGTGTCTGAGTCTCAAACGTGTAGCATCCTGGACTACAGGTCCGATCCTTGAACCATATGGTAAGCAGCTTTATATTTTAAATTTTTCAGGATGATCAGAAAAATTTGTTTTCTGACTTGTTTTTTGGTGTCAGGGCTTTCTTCTCTGTTTGCCAAACTGCCGGCGTTTACAATCTCCTCTCTGACTGGGCCGGCACTTTCTCTTAGCCGTGCTCATTCACCACAGAGCTAACACGGGGGGGTCAACATGGACCTGTCTGACTCTTCCAGCAGCCAGGCGGAAGCTGAAAGGCCCCCTCGCTTTCCCGCTCGGGATAATGCAGCCGCCCGCCACAGCGTCGGCGTGAATATTCCACGACGGACCCCATCCTGAAGAGTAGAAGGACAGGCTTTAACGGCCCGCCCAGGGACGCTGTGATTATCTGCGGAACCACGGCATTCCCGCTGCCTTCGGAAAAAAATGTTTGGGGATCCCATTTAAACTTCATTAGCGCCAAATGCCGCTCCGGACCAATTATGCAAAATGGGAAGACTTAATCAGGAGGGGCACGGGGCATGCATGCCAGGGAGGCGGCTCTGACCTCCGTCAGCCGCTCGGTTTCCATGGCGATGCTCCACGGCGACCACTTCAGCAGGGGCTTACATCACTCAGCCCCCGCCGGCGATATCCCATTGGAAAAGACACAGGAGTTCAGATTCCTACATGGAAAGAAGCACCATCGTTTTCGTGGGGCCGCCACAAACACACACACACACACACACACACACACACACACTTTACACAGGACAGTAACTGTTGCACACCTTTTTTAATGGTATGCCATGAATTCTATTATATTGTTCTTTTAACACTATCACTACGTCTGACTCATGCACTTAGAGTACCTGTTAATTCATTTAGTTGACTTAGCAAGTGTGCAAAATTTTTTCCTGGGTGCATTAGATGTCGCGTGTGTAAGACTGTGGAGGTGTGTGGTGAGTAAACGCATGAGTGTGTAGCACACAACATAGTGTCATTCACGGGGTCTACCCCAGCTGCAGGCTGGAGCAGTGTGTCGAGCCCCCTGCCACCCCCTGCCCCCCCCCGCCACTGAGGCCACACAGCACAATGAAAGGGCTAAGTCTCCCTTATCTCACCGCAATCAGATTAGAGGGGATTGGCAGCCGTTAAGCTTCTGAAGCTCAGGGCCCAGGATCCACATGATTTGATTAATATTTCTGATCATATTATCCTTCAAACTACTTTAAGCAGCATAAACTGTTTTATTGTTATTTATTTCTTCCACCTCCCCCCCCTGCGTCCTACCTGTTGTCTTCATCTTATCTCCTCTTGCAACCTTTGGCTGCTTCCACAGCATGCCAGGCGGGGGCGCCATACCCTGTGATGCAACATGGTGGCCGCTCCCCCCCCCACGGCGTAATCTCATCTAAACAAATGCGGGAGCGGTCGTCAGCTTCTGCGGGGAGCTATGGGAGAGGCCCGTGAAAATGGTTTGGCTTAATCATGCATATAATTGCGTTTTGACATTTCGGGCTACTGGGACCAGACCTTTGGATATCAGGTTATCCAGGGAAAAACACTTAAGCGATTAACAAAACGAGAATGCAAGTTTATTCTCAATTAGATAAGGTATTCGCAAGACCTAGGACTGGGATGGTGTTTTTCCGTAATGGATGGCCAGTATCCATGGAGAAAGAAGGACAGAAGAGAGATAAGGCATGGTGCCTAATGTGAGGCTTGGAGTAGTGCTGGTACTGGCCAGCACAGCTAGCTCTGTCCAAACCCAACCGGCAGATGTAAAACAGCAATATCATGCTAATTTGCCATCTATAGCCGGTGTAATCTCCCATAATGAAATGACGGCACGCAGGTTGATTTGATTTCACGGGGAAGTGATCGCAGGCTCACGTTGGCTCGTTTGAACTTCCTTGTTTGCTTTCTGGGCTAATTAGGGTTATTACACAATTCCCCAATGACCAAGCACTGGAAAATAAATATTTATTCACAGTTCTGCACCTCCCCCCCTCCCCACATACACACATATACAGCCTCCCTCCCCAGTTAAGCAGTAATAAGAAACACTTTCCAAAAACAGCAGGAACAGAGAGAGATATGTTATGCTAAACATCTGTAGCCATGCTTACATTTAGCTTCAGGGCTATTCTGCAATGACTTTTGTTTAGAGCACTGCTTAGCTCTTTAATATCAATGTTCATTTCAGTACTGCCCTTATACTCTTCCGTAGGTCCGACCTCCCGGTTAAATCTAAGTCCTGAAACTACGTGCTAATTGACTCACCCCTTCCAGGCTATAGTTCACTGTCACTCATCATTGGCAAAAACGACACAGGTTTCTGTAATATGTAGGCCCCAGGAGCAGGCAGAGGGGGCGTGAAGTGTTTGTGAGGGGGATCATGGCGGAGGGGCAGGGTGTATAAGAAGCAGTATTACACTGTTACCCATGTTAGTGTTGAGCGGAAAGGGCTCCAGGCGAGCACCGTTGTTTAAAAGTCCTCCACTCACTGCCCTTTTCATGGCAGCCCAAACGCTTCCCCGCTCTCCTTTGGTGGTATATTCCGCGATTCGCCCCCTTGCTCAAACCAGCCCCTTATACACGGATAACAACTTCAGCTCTTCACTTATTAATGTGCCGATTCCCTTCTGAGGGGTAAAGCCACCAACTTTTCCTACCTTTGTTGCCCGTCCCCCCCACCAGCACCACCACCCTCAACCCCCCACCTCGCCATTTTCTTTTGTTCTTCAGAACTGGGCCGGGCCCCGACATGCTGCAGCGATCCCGCTGACGGCCTCGGCACCTGGGACGGCGGCCTGGCGAAGCTCCCTTCATACCCAGCGCTCTTGTTTAATCTCTACCCGTGCCATAAATTATTCAAGCCACTCTGTCTGCTTCACTGTGAAACACGTTCTGTCCACCCTCCAACGCCCGACCTTGTGATTTATTATTTAACCGTTTGTAAGGCCTCTGCTGCTGTAAGGAGAGGCCTGAGACTGTGGGAGAAACCATACAATCGGCTCTAGTTAGTTGCCCTTTTTTTCTAAAGCTCCGGTCCAAACTACACTCATCGATTTTTCTTCCATGAAATAAACTTGGACCGTGCAGAAACGGAGCTTCATGCTACATGTACCTCCTTCTCCGTCTGAGTCCCTCTAACCTACCTTCTCAGTTTCCATCTCTCTCTCTCTCTCTCTCTCTCTCCATCTCTCTATCTATCTCTCTATCTATCATCTGTCTATAAAAAGACAGAAGCTGTCCATCCACAACTTTGTCCAAGATAAACATTCCACTCACTGATGTTTCTCTTGGTCACTAACACTCAGGGGTGTCCTTACAGATTTTGGACCCCATGGGAGCGTATCAGACTATGTCCCTTGAAATTGTTCTAACTGCCCCCCCCCCCCCCCTCACTTCATAGCGACCCTGCCAACGGCACGCCCCAGTAACAGGCACAATTCTCAGATATTACTTTAAAAATGACAAATTCATAATAATAAGTGATAACACTAATCTACTACAAATTTACACCAAACTCACTATAAATTAAGAATAGCAAAGGAAAGCATTGCACAGTACATGTCATTACCCATACATGCCAAGGCAGTGGCACACTTTAGTAATCTTTCTGCTTTTCTGTGATTGTTTACCTCACGATCTCTGGTGTTTTATTGAATGTACAACTTAAAATAACAGTATAATAACCATTAATGTGTGCATATCAAGGATTAAATAATAATAACAATAATAATAATAATAATAATACATTTTGAGTTTGAATCTCCAGTAAAAGGAAGTAATAATCATTCACCTCAAAACATGCGTCAGTACACAGCTATCTTTTCAGAGCAGACTGTGAAGAGGTGACTATCATCTATGCAGTTTTACAATTATTTAGCATATGCTTTTATTGTAAATGACATACTTTTCTTGAAAAAAGCAGACAGGGCTTAAGAACCTTGCTCAGGTGTCCAACAGTGAAAGGTCTTTGCTTGGGATTTGAACCAGCAAGCTTTTAATCATAAGGACAGAGTGCTAACCGTCTAAGGCACACACTTAAACCTATGTGTACACAAGAATACAGGGAACAAACACCTACACCTATACCCAACAACACAGGAGTCAGTACCCTGCACCTGTACCCAATAACATAAGGAACAATCACTAACACGAGCACCCAGCAACACAAGGAACAATCACCTACACCTGTACCCAATAATATAGCCTGGGTCAGTCACATCTCAGACAATCGCTAACATCTGCACCCAACAACACAGGGTACAATTGCTAAAACGAGCACTCAGCAACACAGGGAACAATCACTTACACCTGTACCCAACAACATTGGTGTCAGTCACCTGCAACTGCATCCAACAATATACGGGTCAGTCACCTGCACCTGTACCCAGCAACACAGGAGACAATGGCTCACTCCTGCACCCAACGACACAAGGGACAACCGGCAATACCTGTATCCAACAACACAGGAGACAACCATCAACACCTGTGCATAACAATACACAGGATCATCACAAATTTTCAAGCTCAGAGGAAATATTAAATCTGGTGCCATGAAATGTCACTAAATGATAGGAAGCTTCTCCCTAATCCAGCAACACTAGCTCCAAGAAAGGCTTGCTTTTGTCAAGAGTCTCCTCTTGCATTTTGCACACATAACAGCCTTCATTTTTAAAGAATTCTTTGTCAGGGTACAGAGAGGAGACACAAGCTCTTCCTGAGTAAGGGCCACCTTAATTATGCACACTGAGACCTGGCATCACCTTTCAGGTTACATGGACAGAGTAGGTGTTCACACACGTGTGCTTGAACACGTGTGTCAGCCGATCTGTGTTTGCATTGTACAGTAGGAGTTACGATCTAGGCTAAGGGAGACTTGTAAGGTTTCAAGTTCAGAGATACAACAATATCCTCGATAATGTCATGGTGTATAATCCTTTAAGGTAAGTGCTTTAAACCCCATGTAAGACATTAGATCGCAATTTGTGCACAAAGAATCAACACAGGAGACAGCTCAGTACCAGGTTAGGATAACAAGATGGCGAGGAGACAGGGAGCCTTCCAGGATTGCCCATTGCCTTACGTGTGCTCACAGTGGACATGCCTTTCTGTTAGGGGTTGGGTTAGTACGTTTATTTACACGACGGAACCACAGACTTCAGAGCCGACTAACACAGTAAAACAATTAAAAAGCAGAATTAAAAGTGCTTTGGACCTAAAATGAGGAGCACTGTCCCTTTTAATGTATGAATCTACCGTTAAAATTTTGCCCAGCGTTTGGGACTCATCGAGGCAGAAGAGGGAGAACCTCCTATGTTTGAGATTAAATTATAAACAAGCAACTTTGAAATAATGGTAACACTTTATTTAAAGTAGTCATCATAATGCATTATAGACACCTTCATAAAGCATTAGAACGCATTCATGAAGTATTATAAAAACTATTTATAAAACCATTATACATTATAGGTATGAATGCTCTATGAAGCTGTCATTTATAATGCACTATAGATACCTTCATAATAAATTATAATGGTCATTAAAAGGCATTATGAAGGTATCTATAATGCATCAAGTGAGTGCTCTAAGTATTACCAAAATTACTCGTAAGGAAAAGCATATTGTCATTTAAAAACACATTTTCTCTCTTCTTCAGAGAAATTCACTATTGTAATAATGATAAATTATTACCAGCCACCACTGGACCGGTCAGACTGGCATGTGACGCTTCGGAAAGGTTTGTGTCGCATTGAGGCTCCTGCAATTTTATAGAAAGTGCAAGAGAACGGCTCATTCTGACCTGGTTGAGTTTGCATCTTAGTCTTAAACGATTAATAATTTACATCTTGTGCACCAGTGTGTGTGTGTGTGCGTGTGTGTGTGTGTGTCTCTGTGTGTGTGTGAGTGTGTGTTCGTGTGTGTGTGTGTGCGTGTGTGTGTGTCTGTGTGTGTGTGTGTGTCTGTGTGTGTGTGTGTGCGTGTGTGTGTGTGCACGTGTGCGTGTGTGTGTGCGTGTGTGTGTGCATGTGTGCGTGTGCGTGTGTGTGTGTGTGCGTGTGTGTGTGTGTGCACGTGTGCGTGTGTGTGTGTGTGTGTGTGTGTGTGCACGCGCGTGCGCATGTTTCCCAGTGTGTGTACTATGCATGGAAATCCCATGGACAAAAAAATAAGTGAAAGAGGGCACCTAAAAGATTCTGGAATTCTCTTCATGCGGAAAAGAACAAGCTGTGAGGTCAGTGGGCTCCATTCCCAGAAGCGAAATCCCGGCAATTATTCGCAGGAGATGGGCTGAGCCTCCACTCACCCTCCAGTGAGCAGCCATGACTGACAGGCTGCCGCAGACTCTTCACGTGACAAATGAATATTTCACTGCTAAATAAATAAAGGATGGCCGCCGTTTTCCTTCTGAATGACTTTTTGCGCTCGACTGCCTGCGGCCGAGATTTGCCAGCACCCGGGGGGGGGCGGGGGGGGGGGGGCCCCGCCCCCCCCGGGGTTAATCTTCATTTGTATTATAACCCCTTTCGGGTCTCTTCTGACCTCAGAGCAGTGCAAGGCCCCCCCACACGTGAGGAAGCACTCCGTCTCCAAGAGCTTACGACACCTTTTCCAGCCCACAAGCAAATTTGTGAAGAACCTGAAGCGGTAAGCGCATCCCTTCATCCTCTGTCCCTCCTACCTTGGCACACAGTTTCTTTGCCTTATCACTTTAAGATGATGTCATAATCACCTTATGACATCATAATAACCAAACGTCCATTGACTTTCCTGAAGAACTGGGTGAGTGGTGAGAACTGGGTGAGTCTAGCTGAGTGGTGGCTCTTGCTGATCAGCTCAACCTGATTGCAGGCCTACACCCCCTGACACTCCCCCCCCCCCCGCCCCCTCGCTAAATCAGCCGTGCAGCCTCGTGGTTGTGGTTTTCCGTATCACCTTTTATAGTCCGACCACAGGGCGTTTTACTGGGCATACTTTGAAATGTGATTAGGATCACTGAGTGCAAGGCAAACAGGAGAGCCCCTGAACTCAAAATAAGTCCTCTAACTCCGCCCCCACATCACTGAACACTGTGAACACCAGAGTGTGCAGTGTCACTGTTTAGGTCCAAAATTCTTGTTTCATTTGGCGTCTTTCTTCATCCCTTGAGTTTACTGTGATTCACTAATATTGCTTATTCTGCACCTTCATCTCTCTTCATTTTTACAGAAAACTCTCCAGTAGCTCGATAGCTCATCTGAGAATAAAGCCTATCTTAGTTTTCCCTCTTCTCGTGTATATTATTCCTTCATGCTTGAGTATGTATCACATTACAAATACTAAGGAGTCTGCTGTCTGTGTCTCAGAGGGCTGTACTTGGCCGTAGTGTTCTACAAAGATGACAGCATCGTGGTCACTGCTGAGGACCAGATCCCCATTGTGGAGGTTGAAGATTCCTACTCTAGTTTGCTGGTCCAGGACTTCCTGTGGTTCACCAAGGTGAGCCATTTCTACACCCTCATGTTGTGACTAAGACTTTAAATACAGAATTGATGCATGCATTTATTCACTGATAATCCAACAGCTTTCGTCCATCTTAAGTTTTGCTGGAGGAATCTAGCACAACGAGCAGATTCTAGAGTGCACTAGATTTAATCCATCTTTCTACATTAGTTGTTACTCAACCTGGTAGTTGATTGGGGTGGTTTGTGGTTCAATGGGTTAAGCCTCAGTGTGAATCAGCATCATTTTGTTTCCTTGTACTAGGTGACACAGTAATAATAGAGTAATAATAATAATACTAATACTGAGATACTGTGTGTTTTGTGCATCCTGCTGCCCCCAGCTGGCCTCCTTGTGGGAGGAGATACCCTGGCTGCAGCAGTGTCTCAGCCCATCCCAGTCCTCCTGCTCCTGTGCTCTGCAGACTCGCCTCAAAATGCTGCAAACGGTATCCCAGCTTCAGGTAGCGCCAGGAACCCGCCGCCGTCTGAGGCTCCGCCCAGGAGTCCTTCCCGGCCGCTGATCTCTGCTGCGCCTTCTGCAGGGCATGCTGGGTACCCAGGACCTGGGCCAGGTGTACTTCGAGCCCATCAAGGACAAGCATGGCAATGCTCTGCTGGTGACCCTGCGAGACCTCAGCTCGGGGCCCAGTCTGGACGGCATGCGCTGGACTCAACTCTGCAGGCTCCAGCTGCAGCGTAAATCCATCTCGTCCCCTGAGGAGCCTACAGCCCTGGATATGCTGCTCATCACACTGCATGTGGGTCTCCAGTCCCACCGCTGTGCTGCCCCTCACCATGCTTCCGTACGAAGGTTCTGTATATAGGTGGCCCTTGCAGAAGGTACTACTGCTGACCCCCTGCTTTGAGGAACAAGCTCCCCACAGCCTACAGCATGCCGCTCACCGCCAGCCGTAACTATTGTCCCCGGTTCCTGATCCATGAATCCATGGTCGAAAGGGCTGCTATTTTGTAAGCGGCATGGTTTCTGAGGACTCTGACATCGGCTTGGCTGCCGCAGTAGGCACATGGCCTCCATGGACACAAGCCAGTGCATTATACAGTAACTGAGGCCGCGGTGTGCAAAATCCCTCTGTCAGCTAAACGGGGATCTTGCAGGGGAAATGAGCGTTCATTAGCAATGAGCTTTAGGGAGGAGAGAGAGCTGGAGAATGCGAGGCGCCTGCAAGCTCCGTGCCGTGACTGTACATTGTGTTCCTCTGTGGCTCCCCGCAACACAGGCGAAAGAACCCAGAGAATTTGCAGGCTTCTTGCAAATTTCATGCATTAAAATAAAGTTTCGGCGAGTGACCGACTGGATTTAGGTTTCTGTTTAAAATTCGATTGCAAAAACAATGTGGATTGAACTAGTAATGAGTCACCTTCCGGAACGTCACTGAAATATTTACGCACAGCACCATCCCCAAGTTACATTTGGAAGCTGCCGTCTGTCTTGTGCTCCTCTTACTGGATGAGCATCGGCACTGGTTTATTTTTGTACCCTTTCAGTACATTTTATTTAATTTTAGAGCAATGTCTTTATATATGAAGAACAGAGTTGTGTTGTAGTGTCTGAAGCATTTTTACACTTCACACTGTTTTCAAAACTGTGTCCGTTTTCCAGATTCTCAGATATGTTTTAGGTAGTGCGATCCATTCACAGCTACTTACACAGCACAGGGTTACTGTGGGCCAGGAGCTTATCCCAGGAAACACTTGACATGGGACACCCAGGACAGAATGTCACACACCCCAATTCACCAATCAGGTCTTTCTGGAGCATGGGAGGAAAGCAGAAAATCCAGGAAAAACCCAGACATACACCGGAAGACCCACCAAACTCTACACACCAAGCTGGAACGCAAACCCCCAAACCCGGAGGCATGAGCAGACGTTACTGCACCACTGCCCCACCCTCCTCGGTGTTATATCATCCTACAGCATATTACTTTACATATATAGCTGACTGGGCTTGAAATGTATAGTTGAATTTAAGCTGTATTGTATTTCTTGTGTTTGGATCATATAGTGAATGTAATTCTGTTTTTGATCTGTGTAGCTTTTCCGGAATATCATAATTGATTATATTCCTTGTGCTCTAAGTAATTTCATAATGCGCATGAAACTCAGGAAAAAGCTTCTCGGTATTTACATAATTACATTCATTTATTTAACCACTGGTCTTATCCTGAAGGAGTTATGTGACTCACATTGCAAAATGAAAACAACTCCAAAGTTTTTTTTTTTATTAAAGTTTTGATTCTCAGCCCTTGTAGACGAACGGAAAGGCACACATTATTTTTATACAGCAGTCACTCCTTTAATGTTATACTAATAAGAGGTGGTCATTTTGCATTATGAAGTCAGAAAGACTAAATATTTAATATAAATATTACAGCTAAGGTACTCTGGTTTAGTCTGGTCTGGTCACTTCGTATGTTACTGCCAAAAAGAATGAAAGGTCCGGGAAGGAGATTTATTGTGTTTAGTCTTTAACCTATTATGGAATGCCTAGGTATTATTCTATATATGTATTTTTGGCATTTATTTACTTTAAACGTAAGTCAGAATTTCATATTGACAAATACGGTGTGTGGGAAGTATTCAGTAATTACCTTCTTCCTGGGCTGCATTCAGAGCCTTCTGGCAGTTCATTACCCATGTCCCCTCCTTCCTCTTGGTGAGGAGAGGATCTGATTGGCTCGGCTCTGGCATCCACAGGAGAAGCTGGCCTATCACAGGAGGAGCAGGAAGCTGCTGTCTCCCGGCCTGTACCTGGGCTACCTGAAGCTCTGCAGCACGGTGGACCAGATCCGGGTGCTAGTGCCTCAGAAGCTGCCCAACGTGTTGAGCCACATCAAGGTCCGGGACAACAGCAACGTGTCCAGGTAGGGAATTAGGGTCTATATCACTTGTGAAACGTTAGTATGCTTGTTTCAGCCCATAACCTACAGAGATCATTTCGTGTGTGAATTTGAGATGTTGTGTTAGATACGTGTGCGGCATGGATGTACCTGCGAGTGCCGCTTGTGTCTCCCCCAGGGAGGAGTGGCAGTGGTTCCAGGCCCTCAGATGCCTGGAGGAGGCCCTGGAGATGGACCAGGATGTGCAGAGTGGCCCTCATCAGTTTCTTCAGGACCTGCGGAGCGCTTGCAAGGAGCTCATGTCTCACATGAACATCCCAGTCAGCCAAGTGAGAGCCTCACCCCGGACAGTACAGCAGGCAGGCAGAGGGCTGAGAACAGATGGCCAGTTGGTGTACATGCATTTCCAACCCATCTTATTTCCTGGGCTGTAATAGCCCAGCTTAGGAGTTCATTATCTGCACTTTCCTTGCTTGTGCATTTCAGCCAAGCACTGCAATAAAATGTGGTACAAATATCAAAATAATGGCACTAATTAGGCAATTAAGGGTGGAGCTTGATGCCAAAGGTTGACTAAATAGTCTCCATATCGTTATGTTATATAGTCCAAATGAGAAAGCGAAAGCCAGCTCATATTGCTGCTTGCCCTCTTTCCAAGGCGTCAGAGTTCCGAATCTACAGCCAGGAGGTGCTTGAGGTCGGCGAGAAGGTCTCCTTTCTCCTGCTGCTGCCCCCTTCGGATGATGTATGCAGCGCCCCGGGGCAGAACAATCCCTTCTCTCCCCGGTCTGGCTTCCTTACCTTACCACTTCAGATATTTGAGCTGGGTGAGCGCATAGCTTCTTTCCTCTAATTCAGCTGCTCACGTTTTCCAAATATAGCTGCGCTGGTGCATTTCATTCATAGCAAAGACTGATGAGGTGCCATTTAAGCAGGACATATCATGTCTCTAATGCTAGAATCTCGTAGCTAGTGACCTCATTTCCTGTCGGTGTTGGTTCCGCCTCTATGGACCTTTCCCGACTCGGCTTGACTATACGAACGCCGTTTCCCATCTCAGTCCACTTCGACACCTACCGGCAGAGCTTCATTGGGCAGTACTGCCGGGTGTCGGCGCTACTGGAACTCGAGTCACTGATGTCCCAGCAGACCCTGAGGGAGGCCTTCTCCGAGTCAGAGCTGCTGGAAGCCAAGCAGAAGCACCAGCAGGTCCAGGAGAACATCCAGGTGAGGGGGGGAGGGTTTCTACATCTGCTGAAAAGACGCCCCAACTTACCAACCAGAGGGGGGGGGTTCAAACTCAGGGTCTGAACTGTCTACTGACTGTCCGGCCGTCATGTTCATCTGATCCCATTTGTAGAGCATAGCATGTAGTCCATCCAACTTCCAACCAATCCCAGGCAGTGCAGGAGATCCCACGAAGACACGGTATATGCAGCTTAAAGATACTAGTTCACCTTATGGCATGTCTCAGGTCTGAGTAGGAACCCAGAGACAGCCCACACACTCAAGGCGGTATACACAAGCTCAGTGTTGGGGAAGTTACTTACAGAGGTAAACCGTTACAGACAGGTGGAAAGTTCATGTCCAGAAGGTACAAATCCAGGCCAAGGTTTTTTTTTCCAGACAACCAGCTGAGTATGAAGAGTCAGAGTATTCAGCTGGTTGGGTGCAACAAAGCCTTGATCTGGATTTGCCCATTCTGGGCCTGAACTTTATACATCTGTCTGCAATGGTTTACGTTTGTGAGTGACTTATGCACACAGAGTGGGTGCAGGATTCAAACCCCCCAGCCCCAGTGATTTGCCACGAGACTTAACCTAACTGTGCTTGAGCCCTCTGTGATGCTTACATGTGTCTACAAAAAAGTACATTTTAGCTTTGGGGCACAAAGCACTGCAGCCAGAATCATGAGCAGAAACATGCAAAAACCACATTTTTTCCCCTTTAATAATGAATATTTAAGTGAAAACTGACATACACGTGGCTCTCTGATGCCTGCATTTAACACACTGCCCCCCATAGAGTGAAAGAATGTGAACTTGGCAGTATGGACTGTATATGTGGACATCAGGCATATATGAACACCCCCACAGCAAATGGAGGAGTTGTGGAGGGAAGCTCGCTGGATCATGGATGCCCTGCAGTACGCCCGCTACAAGCAGCCCTCGGGGGGGATATCTCTGGCCTGGATTATTGATTTCTCCCGGGACGTGGTTCCAGAGAAGCCCCGTTCCACCTCGTCCCAGCTGGACTACCTGCCCTCCCCCGTGCCATCGCCGGAGACGGGCCGCAAGCTTAACTCCGGTGAGACCCTCGGAACAGGCTGGCGTCTGCGAGACGGCCGATTTGCTGGAATTTGGCCTGGTTTGGTTTCCTGCCCAGAAGCAGCAGCTTTTGTGTCCCGCAGAACTCCACGGACTGTCGGATGAGGAGGGCTCCTCGGAGGTCTTCCTGACGACGGATAGCGACTACGACTCGAGTCGCGCCCAGAGCCCCCGCGAGCTCGACTTGCTGCCCTCCTCGCCGTGCTCCTCGGCCGCCGAGCCACGGCCTTTCCAGCATGAGGCTTTCGGCGGGGGGGCCCTGAGGGGGTCCACGCCAGACGTGCTGCAGGCCTCGGACGCCGGGCCGCCGGGGCACGCGGAGCGGCGTCGTGCAGCCGAGCTCTTCGACAGCGACTTCATCCTGCCCAGCCGGCAGATTGAGCTGCTGCGCATCACAGAAAAGAAGCAGGCCTTCTGTGTGCGTACCAGCAGCCTGGAGTTCCCCCCGGTGTCTGCCACCTCCCCTCCCGCCACTTCCCCCCAGCGCCGATGGCACCAGCACTCCACCATGGACCGCTGCTGTCCCCCTGAGTGTCGCCCCCGGCCGGCCCCGGCCCGCACCCTGTCAGAGGACAGCGGCTCGCAGACCACCTCGGCACCTTCGCCGGGCGTCTGCAGGAAGCCGTGTCACGTCACCCTGCGTGTGTATCCGCAGTACCGCACGGGGCTGCCCAAAGAGACCAGCGTCAAGGTCCGTGTCCGTAAACCTATACAACATTTATCAGTATTGCTTAGTTTTTGCAGAAAATTGAGATGAGACTGCCGATGACCTAAAGTCAGGCTTCCTCATCGCATGTCACAACACTGGGAAGCAAAACGCACTCAGGCCTCATTTTGTTCAGTTCCAAAAAGTCCACAGAAATTTCCTCAAAAACTGAAGTCCTGAAAAATTGCTTTATTGATCCTTTTGGAGGGGAAATTCATTTGGCCGAGCAGCAGGTATACAGATATAAAAATAGTTACAGAAAGAAAAGAGGTATAAAAAATGAATTAAACAATCTAAATATAGTTTAGTGTAGATATATAGCTTCACTTTCAGTGTAGTAACTACTTATATTAAAGAATGTTTGGAATGCATTTAGCAAATTGTGTTACCAGATTCTTCTAAAATGGATTTCCTTTCAAGCCCGGCCACACTGCTGGTGGCTCACAGGCTTTGCAGTTCAGTTTTGGGTTATTTTAGGGTGATTATGGGGTTTTTATCTTGATCCAGGGCTCAGGGCTGATAAAGACGCCTCCCTGATTTATACCTGACTGGCAGTTTCAGTTTTTCACAGTGCAGACGATGCAGACTGGATCCTCTGGAGCCCAGCTCAGCCCTGTTACTCAGCCCTGTTACTCAGCCTGTCAGAAAGTTACCTCTGCTGTCAGTGAGGGCTGCTGTTTCCCAGAGACTCTCTCGGTTGTTAAAAAGCGCCCCCCCCTCCCCTGCTGCCCACAGCTCCGCGTGACCCACCGCACTTCGGCCGGGGAGATGGTACGCCTGGTGGTGCAGGAGATGAATGAGGTGTCGCGCCGAATGCTGGGCTCCCCGGAGCGCTGCGTCTACCGTGAGGAGCAGTTGGAGCACTTCGGCCTGGTGCTGTTGCTGGAGGACAGGGAGAAGTGGCTGCAGGACGACTTCCGGCCCCTGGAGCTGCAGAACCCCTGGCTACGCGGCAAGCTCTGTGTGCGCGTCAAGGAGTACTCGCCTCTGGCGCTGCAGTGCAGCCGCGCCACCACGGTGTGAGAGGGGGCGCCGGCGAGCAGCAGGCTCGTACCACTATGCCCTGCTTAGAGGGGGGTCCTCTCTGTGTGTTTCGCCATTTCCATGCACAATGCACAGACAGAGTGACTGTATGTATATCTGTCCTTTTGTACATGCTGCTGTGAAATGAATCCACCCTCCATCCCAAGGATATACTTGTGAAGATCGTTAAGACCCTTTTAATTTCACCAAATGGAAAACAATGTCACTTTTTATATAGACCTTGGAAAGGGAATGTGACAATGTGTGATAATGTGACCAGCCTCCATATGAAGTTAGGAAAGCGATATTCCTTCTGTTCTGCTACAGATAATTCTTAAATCATTTCAAGAAGTGTTGGCAAGCGGAGATCTCTTGGTGCGAGCTCCAAAACCTTCCCAGCATGCCGCTGGGGCCGGTGTTGCTGTAGTAAACATGATGGTCGGCAGCTTGCCCTCAGAGAGGGGTGACGGATCCATCCGAGCCTGCCCTGCACGTCAGCCAGGAAGGGGTTAGGCACGCGTGAGGTAGAGAGGGGCCACCATGGAGGGCAAGACTGCAGGAAATACTGAAAAGGGAAGCAGTGTTCTCCTTAAAGATGTTCTCTTCTGCGTCAGAGCAGCTTGTGAACATTGAGAAGTCTTTAGACATTGACAGTGTTGTACGGTGCTGTGTTTGCAGCCCAGAGCTGCCCAGTGTTTTGTGTTTCACCCACCAGTGGTGTTCCAGTGGCACCAGTATCAGACGTACTTCACCATAGTTCCAGTTGTCCCCTCCCCCCACCGGGAATGGAATGACCAGGACTGGAAGATCACCTCTGAGTTGTTGTACTGTTTTGATTTTTTTAACTTCCAGAAGACTTGTGTTAACTTGTGTTGGTTTGGTAGGAGTTTTCGCACAAACTACTGATGTTTATTTGTAATAGATGAGTCTTGGTTTCTCTGGCATATTGTTTTTATTATTATAATAGATGGACTTAGTGTCACCTGTTACTTATGCTTATACACTCACAGTAATTGAAGACATTTGCTGTTTTTCATGGTTAGCATGAAGCTAAGACACAGGCCAAACTTAACATCTTCACATTAACGACAAAGCCGTTCACTTAGAAATGCCCTCACAGGCTCAGATGGAACGCTTTGTCTCAGCTAGAGCTTGAGTGGTAGGTACACTGGACAAATCCATGAAGGAGACGTAATGTCATTTTTAAAAAATCTATTTTTATTGAACAATAAATGAATATAACAAAAGGCCGCAGTCACTTTGCTGGTTTTTATGGATCGTGACACATCCTGCAGAGAGTCTTACATCTTGCACATTCTTACTTTTAGCAGCGTCGGAAACATCCGGAACTCTTGTGTTTCTTTTGACACTTCCTGTGCCGGAGACAGATCCCAAAGTCCTACTGCGACTCGCTTGCAGCCCACGGGGCTCAGTCACTTGACGGCGCTTCGTGTTTCATATGTTAATGTGGCTCCATATCATCTCCCTGTTTCAGTTACAGAGTGATAAATGTGTGTCTGGCCAGCATGATATCTTTGCTAGTTGGATTCAGAAGAGGAAGGTTGGAAAATATTTTCTTATTTTTAAAAACAAACTACACCCTCCACATAACACTGATGTCATTGGAGGGATCCGATGCTTAAGCTGGCACTTAAGTATTTGCAGTTTGAAGTGTGAATGATAATACTGTCAATTTTTGTTGTTGACTATGTACTGCGGTGCCTCGTAAACAGAAGATTTTTGGTTCAAGTCCCATGGAGGGCCCCTGTAGTCAGGGAGGTGCTTAGCCTGAACAATCTGAAATATTGAGCCATGTAAGTAAAATATTGAGCCATGTAAAAAAAAAACAGTTGGATTTATGTGTATTTATACAAAAGGACATGCATCACACATCTGTCACTCCGCTTGACAGTCTGATCGCTCATGACCACACACCTGAGCCCACACTCTGCCCCCTGGTGGAGCATTGGTGCGTAGAGGATGCACGCTTAGCATGACCGTGTCTGCCACAGCGGTCAACTAATCAAATCAGGGCAGGGAGGGAGGGAGGGCAGAGACGGATCACTTTAACACGTCTTGTCATTTGCGTTGCATTGATCTGTGGGCTGTGGTGCTATGGGCGAAAATATTCATACAAACGAATCTCACAAACCTGGAATTCTGCTCAATATTTTGATTTGCTGCCATGGTGGTAAGCAGGCCGCTAGGGGAACGACCGGTGGCGCTATGGAGAACTTCTCCCTGGGCTTTTTCTCTTTACCCTGTGGGGCAGAAATCTCTGCATGCCTACCCAGCTGCCAAATACTGCAGCACAAACCTCTCTAAACACGAAGGCAAAGCATGCAAATAAACACGCAGACACTGGCCCTTTAAGAAAACTCCTTAACCATTTATCGACAGTAACTTAAGAATCGGCCCGGAATTCTGACACCTCCTAATTTTAAACCGAAAGACTCCAGGAAGAGCTGTGCTAATTTTAGGAGCAGGCGCATCTCAGAATGCTTTTAAGAAAACATTCAGAAAAGTTTGTCAATAGTCATGATTCACATAGTGGAACTCACCATAGAGTCAACATCTTCTCGCGGGACTCAGGAGAAAGCAATCGGATGGATCCATGGGTGGCGGGTGGGGTGTGGGTGAGAGGGGGGTGGCCATGAATTACGAGGGCCGAATTTCTGGTATCCAAATTAAAACCTGCTAGAAAAGAAGATCAGAAATCCACAAGTGAGCAATCATCCGATCCACCTGCTCCTGGAAGAGTGGGGACAGCCTGAGCCCATTACATTCCAGAGACCTGATCCCAGCCGGAGCTGGGCTCCACGTCACCATGGGGGAGTGGCAGCGACTGCCAGGCGACGAGCCCCGGCACTCAGCTCGCTCCCAGGCAGGCTGTGGCCCCTCAGTGCACCGGGGTCTCCCCGGCCCCATCGCATCCTTAGAGCTGCACTCATTAGTGCCTTTAATCTCGCTTCCCGCGGTCTCTGGATTTTGGTGTCTAGACGGGTTTGCTGCCTTGTGACTTGCTTATGGTGTCATGGGGGGCTTTAGTATCATGCAGTGCTCATAGGAAGCTGTGGCGTCGATGCAGCCACTGCCATGGTGCTCTGCTGGTGGTGAGGAATGGTCACACTAAAGCACCTGCACACCCACAGAGAGCACCGGTAGACGCCCATGTGGGCACGGTGAGGGCAAGGTGAGGGCAAATCTCTGTGGGCAAAGCTGCTGGGCCTGAGGTTCCCCGCTGCGGAAATGCGGCGCCAAGGGTCCAGTGACTTACTGTGCAGCCGTGCAGCCGAGCAGCCGCGCAGCCGTGCAGCCGCTGGCGATGCCTGGATTCACGTCTTAGCCCTCTGCAGGCTCCCAGCTCCGCGTACTATTGTGGGGGGCGCAGCCCTAATTATGCCCATGGCCTTTGGCCGCTGGTCACTGCCATAAAGGCATTTACCTTCTCTCACCATAACAGTGCGTGGCCTGTATTAATGTTACTTGTATTTGCTGACAGTAAATCAGCCACTAATTAACCAAAATAAACACACTTGGGAGGCTTTCGATGAAGCTGATCAATGGTTTTTGGTAATTTTCTTCCCATGGTATGGGGGGTGGGCAGAACAGGCTCCCTGTTTGGGAGACTTGTGCTTCCTGGTGCTTCCGGATCAGCGGTACCATCCACACTCTGGCTGATCACCTGTTTTCCCAAACGTTCCGTCATCACTGTCAATGAGCAGAAACGCCACCCAGCCCATGGCTCACTGTGGCAGTCAGGCCTTCTCCCCAAGGGCTATAAACCTTTAAAGCACCTATAAAACACTTGGAAAGGCCTTTTTGAAGTTTTTATGAAGATCTGCCTTTATTGTTCCCCAGAGATGAGCCCCGCTCCGCTGGCGCCTCTGTGCTCTCTGTAAGTGCCAGTGAATTTGAGGGGGGGGGGGCAAAAAGGGAGGGGGAGTGGGTGTTTGTAGAGGTCCCAAAGAGGGATGGGACGAGGGTGTCTGCAGAAGTGAATGTGCCTTTGTGTTGCTGTGTGTGAGGATGCTTTCTCTCTCTCTCTCTCTCTCTCTCTCTCTCTCTCTTTCCTCCTTCACTCACCCCCCACTGTCCCTGAGATTACACAGTACAGGCTGTGCCGTCTCTTCGTTCCTGAAACTGGACAATTTCAGATTCCATTTCTCCCCAAAGAAGCCAAGATCCTTCAGTGGCACATCGGGAATGGGGCAAGTGTTTGCCCCCCCTCTGCCTTCTGCACCCCCTCTGATATTAGTGCACCCCCTTTACCATACACAACCCCTCTGCCGCATGCTCATTCCTTCTACCACTTGCTCATTCCTTCTACCACTTGCTCACCCCTCTCTACCACTTGCTCACCCCTCTCTACCACGCGCTCACCCCCCCACGTCCACCCCCTGCACACCCCCTCTGCCGGACATACAGTCTTGCCTATGGCTGCAGGCAATGGGAGAGGAATTTTAACTCCTGCACAAAATTTCCACACACAACCACACACTTATAAGCAAACCCGATCCGTATTTTTACAGCGTTTAATAATCGGTGTTCTGTTGATGTGGTGAAAAGCGTTACTAGCCAAACCCACCAATGAATAACGAAATCCACAATGGTCTCTCTTTCAGGAAGATTTGGTGAAGTGATGCAGCCTCAGGTCTGCCCCAGGCTCTCATGTAGAGAAAAAAAAAACATGTGCTGTAATGTGAGCTCCCAGTAAAACCAGTGAAACCGGCCAAAGCCAGGTAAGATTATAGTGAAGGTGCTGCCATATTGACATTCCATTCCTACAGATCACACTCCTTAGAAAATATTCTGTACCTGGTAACCTTGAGTGGAGCCCAGCTCTCTGAATGCCTCCTCAGCTTAATGGATTACAGCACCAACCATCAGCCTTGGCATCACTCAAGCCAGCACCTTGCAGACTGACTCAGAGCGTGAGTGACATCAGTATGCGTGAAGGACCAGTACATCAGCAACTATATACTGATTATTTTATTCTCTACATTTTGTCATGCTTATTTATAACTGTACTTCCTTTATTTGTGGGAGCTTGAACTATTCATACAATTTACAAATTGTTTGTACTATAATAAAAGACGAATTTGTAATAGAATCATGTTTCTTAAGAGCAGTGCCCCCGTGGAGAATAAGGGCTGTCTGAAGTATACTTTTGATGGTGCATTAATTTGGTATTTCAATGCTGCCAATTAAACAATCCAGGGAGATTGTTTCTAGTGCACGGACCACCAAGTTCACTTGAAATTAAAAATTTATTTAGATCTTTGCAATCACATTTAACACATAGTGAATTTTACATACCAATAATTTGACTGCAAAGATATTTTAAGTGATTTTTTATTTTTTTTGGGTTTGTTGATTCGAAGAGAGATAGCCCTGCCTGCAGGAAGCCCCAGGGCGCACCGAGGCCCCTCACCGAGGCCCCTCACGTAGGACCCGAGTGCAGGAGAGGTTCAGTGCATCTGCCATCCTTAGAGAACTTAATAGAAATGTGACTTCCCACAATCCTCCTGCAATCCATCTCTTTGAGCTGACCCAGAAACAAACTCCAAGAGCAGTTATTATGAGGGGGTAGTGGGGGGGGGGGGGGGGCATTGGGATTGAAAAACAAAGACATGAATGGAAAAAGGGGGAAATATGAAATTTTATGGCCAGGCAATGCGTGGTTTGTGGGTGTTTTGTGAGTGA
>JABFEA020000010.1:11628850-11646989 GCA_019775915.2 Cyphomyrus plagiostoma | reverse complement strand
GGGGTGGGGGGGTAATCAGATTTATTTGAAGTCATCATCTCGCTGGCAGTGCACTCATTAACTGGGCCCTGCCAGTACCATTGTTCCGTAGCATCAGAAATGCACCAAAGGAATGGAGATTTCCCTAAATCCAGCCCATCAAAGGTACCAGGGCTCACGGTGACGATTCTCTGCCTCTGGATTAGAGTTTGTCAAGTGAAAAAAAGGTGTGTGTGTGTGGGGTGGGGATGGGGGGGGTCACTATGCTAAATTTTAACTGTTCAAAATGCAAAATGTGACACAATTCAGCCTGACTCTGAGGACTGGAGTTGACACTGCCACCAAATAATCTGGAGGATGAGGGTTACAAGGTGAGGGGGAGTGCCTCGTGGACTCCTTGGGACTTACCGAGGCGGGATGAGGCAGAGGGATCGGCACGGAGTGCCTCGTGGACTCCTTGGGACTTACGGAGGCGGGATGAGGCAGAGGGATCGGCACGGAGTGCCTCGTGGACTACTTGGGACTTACAGAGGCGGGATGAGGCAGAGGGATCGGCAGGGAGTGCCTCGTGGACTCCTTGGGACTTACGGAGGCGGGATGAGGCAGAGGGATCGGCAGGGAGTGCCTCGCGGACTCCTTGGGACTTACTGAGGCGGGATGAGGCAGAGAGATCAGCAGGGAGTGCCTCGCGGACTCCTTGGGACTTACCGAGGCGGGATGAGGCAGAGGGATCGGCAGGGAGTGCCTCGCGGACTCCTTGGGACTTACGGAGGCGCAATGAGGCAGAGGGATCGGCAGGGAGTGCCTCGTGGACTCCTTGGGACTTACCGAGGCGGGATGAGGCAGAGGGATTGGCAGGGAGTGCCTCGCGGGCTCCTTGGGACTTACCGAGGCGGGATGAGGCAGAGGGATCGGCACGGAGTGCCTCGCGGACTCCTTGGGACTTACCGAGGCGGGATGAGGCAGAGGGATCGGCTGGGAGTGACTTGCAGACTCCTTGGGACTTATCGAGGCGGGATAAGGCAGAGGTATCGGCAGGGAGTGACTCACGGACTCCTTGGGACTTACAGAATTATTAAGGTGTAATGTGGGACAGATGTAGCCACCATTTGTACTCTATTGCCTAACAAGGTTAAGATAATCACCTCTTGGTTATGGCAAAGTCTTTATCTGCCAGCTTTAAACAGCAGTGATGGAATCCTGGCAAGGGAGGGGTGAGAGGAGAAGTTTATCCGTGGATTGCTTGGCATGGGGAGTGTGGTGGCCCAACCTAAGCCCGTTAAGGACATGAGCCTCCCCTTCCCATGTCACTAATAGTGAGCCAGTCGAGATCAAATTGAGGTAAATCTCTGATACAAAGAGTTTACTCTTCAGGGGTGGATTGGACTATGAAAAGGAGGTTTTACTCCACAGAGAGAACAAAAGGTAGCATGGCAAGGGAGGAGTTGGTGTAAGGTGTGTCTGGCAAGGAGGGGGGGGGGGGTCTAAAACACCCCCAGATCAGAGGCTGGTCTGCCATCAACCAGCAGCAAGATACGTGTGTTTCTGCACATGTGGTGTACAGGCCATTGCAGCCAGCAGAGGGCATAGCGCTGAAGGCACACAACCCAAAAGGGGCCTGGCATTCTAATGCTACCTAATTACTTAATATGAAATGTTCAATAAGATAATAATAATAATAATAATAATGAAGTTGTGCAAGACAATATTCGGATGAGAAACTATAATATTAACATCAGTACATGTTCAGTGAAACCATTGGTGTATTTAGATAAAGTGTGTGACTCCACAGGTTAGCTCTGTAATCCGAAGGTTGCCAGCTTACTTCCCGTGCTTGGCAGAGTGATCATCTCAGTGCCCTCGGTGCCCTTAAGCAAGGCCCTTAAACCCAGAAGCCACTCCAAGAGGTGCCAGACTACTCTCACCTCTATATGCGAGTCTCTAAGAGAGTAATACAAGGGATGTGAAAGTGAAAGACTGTTATACTTGTGCAAATAAAGTTGGCAGTGTGAATATGTCAGAAGAGGGAGCAGCTTTTATTAGAATATTGTTTTGGGTGCAGTGAGAGTGACTCCTAAAGGTTACCCTGAGTTTTAGCCCAATAACAGGAGTGTGAATTATGCCTAAAAGGGATTCAAGTCCTTTGGGACAGAAACATCGACTGAAGGAGCCAAAGCAAATGCCGATCACAGCTCCTCTCTCCTGCTCCCCTGCTCCTCCAAGGCAAGGGGGGCAGTGCACACGAGCCAGTCTTCAAAAAAACAGTCCCCACCGCCCATATCACCAGACCACAAACGTTCACTTTCTGTCCCCAAGAAACCCTTATAAAATCCCTCCAAATTGGGGAGGTAATTAGGCCATTAACTAAGACAGCATCAAGTAGCCGCTCACTACGACTGCAATTAAAACAATAAATACAGAATACATTACCTCCATCAAGTCCTCAGACTTCCTGACATAAGAAAAATAAAAAAGATCACCCATTTATCTTACAATTAGCACATTTTCAAACCTGTTTCAAATTGTTTCAAGGAACACAAAGGCCTCCCCCGCTTTATTTTTTGTCTTGCTGTTTTTTTCTCCCCATCTGTGTTTTCATTGTTTCTTTTCCTTCCACTGGTGTAAAATTTGCCAAATTATAGCTTCAGCTGGCTTGAAAGGCACTGAAGCGGGTGTCAGCTGTCATTACCGTCGAGCACGGCGCCGAACGGCACAAAAAAGTAACAAAAACATCACTCCTAACGAAAATGGGGGGGGGCGTGGGTGAAGAACTCGCATCGTTTTCGATAATTACCAAACGATAACAGGGGGGGCACACAAACGCGGCCACTCAGAAGAAAGCAGGCTTTCTTTTATGGGAAGCTGGAAGTGTTTGTATAGCGAGAAAAAAAAGGCATTGCCTGTCAGGCGAGGAGAACAGTGAATTAAGGGAGAGATAACAGCCTGGGGCTTGGGGAGCTGCTCCATTTCCCAGAAGCCCCGTGCGGCGTGTTTAGGGGGAAGTCGTGGACAGGCCGCATAAACCCCGGGGCTGTAATAGAGGCATGGCGTTATCCGCCCAGCATCAGCCTGATGTTTGACTATGATACAACTGCGCTCCATGTGAGCCGGGAGCTCAAGCACTGTGTTATTAGCGGTTAGCCAAGGGCCCCTGCAGATAAAGCCAGCTCTGCTTCCCCACAGAGGGCCAACAGGCGCCGGGCCTGTCAGGGAGGCTGCTGGGAGACGATGAATAAGCCGGGGCAAACTCCCACGGGGCCCCACTGCCGCTGTGTGCTAGCTAGCCTGACGCTTCTCCTCCTGCAGCCCAGTGGGTTCGAGGGGGGGGGGGGGGGGGAGTAAAAATTCAGCTCCATTCTCCCCCCGACGTGGCTCTGCTACCATTGGAGGTGTCACCTCTCCCACAGCCTCCTAGTGGAGTGTCAGGATATATGTGTGGGTTAGGGTTATACTACGTTGTGGGGACCAAATGTCCCCCACACTGTAATGAAAGCCTGTTTTTTTGACATTGTGGGGACCGTTTCTCAAGGCCCCCACAAAGATCTGTGAATGCAATTTAAAAAGTACAAATGCCAAAAGTTGTATTTTGTTTGGATGCTTATAGTTATGGTTGGGGCTGGGTGGGGGTTGGGGTCGCCATAGTTACCGTTAACATTTTTCCCATAGAAATGAATGAGCGGCCTCCATAAAGATGTTTACCCGACATGCGCGTGAGTGTATGTGTGTGTACTTCGACTATCCTGTGCTGCACAGCTGAGCCCCAGGGCTTGTAAGACCTGGGTTTACGAGGGTGCCTAAGAAAGTATGGCACCATTGAATTAGTAATGCAATAGTTCTCAGTCTTCAGTCTGTTTCTGGCACCCCCCACCCCAAAATCACTTTCATTCCAACCCACACTGATTTCAACCTGCCACATTTGTTATTGGCCTATTAAGGACCATATAAGTCTGATTAAAGTAGGGTTGGAATCAAAACATTGTGGTGCAGGAGGAGGGAAGCACCAGGGACAGAATTGAAAATCACTGTAGTTATACGTGCACCATGAAGTGGAATAAATCAGTCCAGCACAACAGCATGATTGGTCACTAAATTCTGATACACCCTTAGTGATTGTTCTGGACCCTGTGTGTGGTTTCCTGTGTGTGGCTTCGCCCATATGCTGGCCCCACAAACCACAACTCCTCGAAATCGACTTACTCTGACCACGTCTCCAGTGATGATGTCGTTTCTTATCCCCCAGGTGGGAAAACGGCACAGCCTCCTCTGTTCCGTCATTAATACCTACCAGAGTAACTCACCAGCAGGAAATGAGCAGATAAAAAAGGACAGGCTCAAATAAAACTGAAATAAAGCCGCAAATATGTTGTGAAGGCCTACGCTATTGGCATGGGACAAACACTAAACAAAAAGCACAAAAGTGGCACCTGTGTTTAGTTAAACACATGGCAGGCAATTACCCATTGAGAATGAGTCATGCTGAAAAGCCAAGCTGAACATTAGGCGACAGAGACACGCACGGTGCTTTCTGAGGCTAACTACCTCTCGACGTTTAATCACGAGGACCGAGGGCAGCTAATTACCCTCCAGACGGGTCCCTCTCTTGGACCTCGGTGGGACAGCAGCTATTTTTGCCCTGTTTGGATAAGGACAGGAGAGAGCTGCTCCACAGTGTCTCCGTCCCAGTCCAAAGAGCTATTTTAACCCAGTAAGATGCAGCTTGTTTTTGAACCATGTAGGCAGCATCGTGCATTATGGTTTGTAGTCCTGCTTATTTCCATAAGCCACCCATTTATTTTGGTTTGTCCCAAGCTATATTTATCTACATCTGACAAGTTGAACTTGGAACAGAGAACGCAAAAAGCTGAACGGGCGGCCTGGCCCGCTCTGGCGCTTCAGGAGACCCCTTTTGTTTTCACATGTGCATTTCGTAATGAAGTAATTACTGAGTTGTTTTCATAAAGAGACTTCAGAGCTACTTAAATCCCAATTTACAGGGAAGGATGATAAAATATTTCAATAACCTGACCCAGGTTTTATCCTTTCCGTGGGAGACGCGTAATGGATGGGCGGCTTTGAAGGAACGACTCGGCGAGACGGAATGTGACATCTTAATATAGCCTAATTATTTTATAATTATTTGGAGAGTGCAAGAACTGTGTGACACTCGCTGCTCCTCAGCGGGAGTAAATATTTGCTCAGGGTCGCCACAGTGGCGGGTTCCAGGCGCACAGGCCAGCTCCTGCGAGACCGGCGCCCGCGGCTGCCCAGAGCTTCAGAGAACGTGTCACAAAGGAGGCCCCCACCAGGGGAGTGGGGGCCGCACAATAACTGTGACAGTTGTAGTTATTTACAAGATGGATCTTTGCCTGGGGCGTAGGTGACGCCGCTGTTGCTGGTCCCTGGTCCGCTCTGTTGGGGCCAGAAGGGTGCAGCCCCCAGGGTCTGAGTAACTGCAGACACCACCAGAATGTTTTGATTCAACCACATGCTGGATAATTCTGCACCTGCTTCAGTATAAGAGGTTCAGCAGCAACTGGCACTGGAGTTTTTCTGTAAACATGGTAACACTGCAGTTTTACATAATCTGACACCCCGTCCATGTGCATATATGCACGCTCACTGACTCACACACATACCAATTGTTGGACATACAGCAGTAATCCTATTCCTAGTGTAGTATGGGGGGAATGACTGCTAAGGATCTATTCCCAGAATGCCTAGTAGGAGAGTCACAAGCCCAGGAGGCTGAGCTGCAGTTGTCTTAACCTCCTGCTGTGTGCTCGCTGGTCCGCTCATAAATGGATGTTAACTCTGGGCCCCCGGTCAGTCACACTCCCCTGCACACCAGCCCATGACAAGATCCCAACCGTCAAAGAAAATTATAGCTTTAATCAACAGCCAAAACCACTGGCTGCTTTGGAAGCGTCAGTGAAGCTGAAATGGCACATAGCTGCCACTGGAGGGACAATATAGTATATAAATACAATGTAAATGTAAGACGATACTATAGACTGAAGTGTTAAACAACAGTAGCTGTGATGAAGCTGTGTGACAAGGTGCAGTGGATGGGAATATAAAGTAGGGCCAGCTGTGATGAAGCTGCGTGACAAGGTACAGTGGATGGGTATATAAAGTAGGGCCAGCTGTGATGAAGATGCGTGACAAAGTGCAGTGGATGGGAATATAAAGTAGGGTCAGCTGTGATGAAGCTGTGCAACATGGTACAGTGGACTGGAATGTAATGTCACCTGTGATGAAGCTCACGGTTTAATGGAGTATAAAACAGGACTGATGGCAGCCTTCTCTACTTCACCTTGTCAGCCGTAGCTATGTATACTTTCTTCAGTTACAGGCTGGTACCTTATTTATTAGGTGGAGACCACTGGTGCTCCCCATACCGTCCTTATTGTGCTGTAAAGTCTCTCTCCAACTCAAAGCTTAGGCTCCCCTCCCCTCAGAAAGATGAGCTTTGAAGGCGGTCTCACCGGGGGTGTCCCGCCCGACTCCCCAGCTGCTGCAGGTTTATAAACCTCACACAGGTCAGATTGAGCCCCACACGCGTCCTCTCTCGTTCTCATCTTTTCTGTTACCAGGGAGACGGCACAACTCCAGGCCTCATTTATAGAGTATGACCTGTTCCCCTCCCCGCTCCCCCCCCGCTCCCCCAGAGAACCACCCGCATGCCCAACACAGGTCCACCAGAGTCAGAACTGGGCCAATGGGCTACAGCAAGCAAGCAATGAATTAACTCAGTTGGCAGAAAGGATGACTTTTTGTTGTTTTTCTTTTCATTTTTGTCGTTTTTGTTGGATGCTGTCCTCCATAGCAGCTTATTCAGTTGCAGAAAGTAAACATTAAAAAATACATATATACCGAGCGTGAATAATGAATAGACCCATTATCTAAAGAGCCCCCCCCCCTTGCAGCCCAGTAATGATACTACCCACCAGCTACAATAAAACCGTGCGCCCGCCTTGCCCAGAACACTAAACTGCCATCAATCTTGCCCAGGCTTTCGACAAAAACAAACGCTTTCCAGGAAGCGGAGCCTAAAATCCGAACACAAATCAAAACAAGTGCTGTGCAGGGCGATAAAACAGTTGTAATGGTCTAACTCAGGGGCTTTAAGGGAAAAAGCAGGGGAATGTACTGCCCCCTATTGACCATAGGCTGGCATGGATAACAGTCACCCACTCCACACAGTGATGGAGTGTAAGAGGCCTTGGGACTCAATTTATGATTGTCTTAGAACTTGTTTTCACTACATGGCCATCAGCCTTCTTATGATAATACAATAAACGTGGAGAAGTATTAAAATATCAGCCGCAGAGAAACAGCAAGCAGTGCAAGAAATAATGCCAGTCTGACATTCTGCAGTGACTCCTGCAATCACAAGGGGGCACTATTTTCACATTCCCCCCCCCCCCCCCCAAAACCCATTCCAACGAGAAGCACTCATTAAAACGTCTTAGAGAATCGACTATATCCGTGTGAGATTTGCCTTCCCAGAATGCAGAGCGAGACGAAAGATAGCAGCGCTTCCAAATAAGGGTCTATTGTGCTTTTAGCAGAGCTGAGTTCACACACGTGAACTCCTCATCATAAACGTTACCCCCTTCTAACATTTCAAAGTTGGGAGCAGTGTTAAAGGTTGGACCTGTGGGGATACTTCCAGAAGCATCTGCTTTGTGTGTTTAAAAGGGTGTACCCTGGGGAGCCCTCTGCCAGAGCTCATAACTTCCTTGGCATACGAGGACTCAACAATGAGAGACAGCTAGCACTTCTTTTGGGGAGGGGGGGGGTTATATATAGGCCAAAACAGAGTCTATTTTGATCATTCAAATACCATTTCCGTGGTGAAACTGCGGGGAAACCTCAGCAAATACAGGCTTGATAAAATCTGGAGCGACGTGATAAAAATTTATGAGCGTAAGGGGAGGTTTTTTTTAATCGTTCAGGAATATATTGAGATCATGAGTTTCATGTTACTGCATGATCTGTGGCACAACAGACATTCCGAAGCCGACAGCTCAAAGAAAACCACGGCAATTATGTCGACTTGAGTGTTTCCTTGCATGTCTGGAATTGTGTGATTTAAATGACACGTGTATCAGGCTCTCCTGAATGAGACCATTTTTTTCCATTATTTAAACAATGCAAATTAGTATAAATTGGACAAAAAAATAGCTCATAATCCTTGTAACCTGTTGTTGCTTTCGGCTGCTATCATAGAGTTTGCTTTACTTTTTCCTGTCCATGCTATGGTGTTTCTAGATATTGTCATCATGCAGGAAAAGCTGTTTTCAAATAAAAGGAGTTCAGAGAGGGTGGGCTGGGGGGGACTATAATTCCATAAGTGTGCTGGGCCCTGATGGAGGGATCTGCGTCTTGCTGGAAAGACCGTAAACAGCTGCGTGTCGCAGCAGAGCAGACAGCAGCAACGCAGACGGCAGCAACGCAGACGGCAGCAACGCCGAGCGGCGTTCAAACCGCTGGCTCAGTTTCCTCCCTCTTTCCTCTGTCTGAACACTCCGGCTGTGCTGTCAGTGGGGGGAAAAAAAGAAGTGAATTTAACCTTTCATCCAGCATGGGTGGAGGGTCACTGGAGGAGGGGGGGGGGGAGATGGCAGAGAGCGAAAGGTCACAGCACCCCCTGGCAGCCTGCAGCCACACCGGGTCGCGGGGCTGACATCCTTCAAACAGACGTGGGTCCAGGCTATCTGAAGAGGCGACCCTGAAACTCAGCCCTCAGAAAGCAAAGTCAACAAGCAGATGAATAAAAGCCCTGCTTTTGTGTTTCCATCTCCGGACACCGTGGATGAGGAAGCGACCGCGGAGTCTTGTAGAAATAAAGTTCAAATGGCATGATTCCATTAAATTTCACTTCCTAACTGTGTATCATTCATCCATTTTCCATCACCACAATCCAAAACAGGGTCGTGGGGCGCTGGGGCCTATCACAGGAAGGGCAAATCTGAGGAACATTCTAGACAAAGCGTCAGGCAACAACTAACTCGTTTATCAGATACGCTTTAATTTGTTACTGCTATCAACCCAGCCTTATTTTACTAAGTTAAACTCTTGACTCAAGTTCACAAAATAAGAATTGTAATTAGAAAGGATTCCTGAAGTGTTTCTACGCATCGGTGTGATAAAGTCCGTCTCAGGCCAGTTCTTCTCTTAACAATACATCTTAAAGACTTCACAGCGGTTCTGGCAGTTCAGCAGGAATACTGCAAGTGGCTTAGCAAAAAAAAGAAACATCTGACTGCAAATGTCAGGGTGATCTCTCTAACTTTTTGGTTGTTGTACTTGGATCCAGGAAAGCCAGATTTGTTTACCCTCAAAAGTGAAGCCAGTTTCATTTGCTGTCCACAGAGAAATTTTGGTCGTCGATGCGGATTAAGTTCCCATCCAAACTAAACAAAACAACTTTAATGACCTTGCATTCAACTCCAAAATAAAAAAAAAGATCCACACAGAGGATTAGGAATGTAACTTCAGATGTGCGGCTGTTTGATGTCCATCCAGGAATCGGCACAATTCAGAGTTCTGCTGGGGCAGGATTGGCCAGCAGCTTGGGGGCTCATCACACCACCATCACACCACCACACCACCATCACACCACACCACACCACCATCACACCACCACACCACACCACCATCACATCACACCACACCACCATCACACCACCACACCACACCACCATCACATCACACCACACCACCATCACACCACCATCACACCACCATCACACCACCACACCACACCACCATCACACCACCACCACACCACACCATCACACCATCATAACACCACCACACCACCACCACACCACACCATCATAACACCACCACACCACCACCACACCACACCACCATCACACCACCACACAACACCACCATCACACCACAACACCACCACACCACCATCACACCACAACACCACCACACCACCATCACACCACCACACCACACCACCATCACACCACCACACCACCATCACACCACCACATCACACCACCACACCACCATCACACCACCACACCACAATCACACCACACCACCACCACACCACACCACCATCACACCACCACACCACCACCACACCACCATCACACCACCACACCACACCACCATCACACCACACAACACCACCATCACACCACAACACCACCACCATCACACCACACCACCATCACACCACACCACACCACCATCACACCACACCACCATCACACCACCATCACACCACCATCACACCACACCACCACACCACACCACCATCACACCACCACACCACAATCACACCACCACACCATCACACCACACAACACCACCATCACACCACCACACCACACCACCATCACATCACACCACACCACCACACCCCATGTGTTACCCCTGCTTCCTCTGGTTTTGTTTGCTTGCATGGATGTTATGGAGGAGAGGGGGGGCGGAGCTGAATTTGGAATTAAGCAGTTTACATATCTCTGAAGGTCACAATGCCATTACCATCTACCCCCTCTCAACCCACAAACTCAGTCACTCCCTGCTTAAGCTCCGCCCCCTGGCCCCCAGCCAGCTCCCGCATGATTTAGCACCTTTGACCGCATGTGAAGAGTGGAATCAAAGGCCATCATTTTGACTGTGCTTCTCCATGTGAAACCACAGAGGCCAGGTACTCGGGCAGCAGAGCACTGAGCAGATCACTGTACAGTGCAACTACACTGGGACTGGGGTATTTGCAAAAAAGTTTATACATCACTGTACAATAAGATTAATCATGGGGTCCGTGGATCATTATTGTATAATAATCTTAAGTGGGGGGGGGGGGGAGGGTTCTTTAGAGGAAACTGCAATGACTAATAATGGCGGTTGGGGGTCTTTATGGGAAACAGCAATTAAGTTAACAGTTTACTGTACAATAAGAGCAGGGTGTATTTGCAGTAAACAGTTACAGGAACATACAAAAGCTGTCTGGCTTCAGCGGTGGTCCCACAACCATATGCTATCGGTGGACTTGTTAAGCAACCGCCTGTGTCACAAGCGCCCCTGGCAAATACAAACCAGTCTACATGAAATGCTATAGGTTAGCCGGCAATAAAGATGAGCCCCACCTGGCAACCCACCACACTGGGTAATCTGTCATAGAGACGCAGAGAAGAAAGTTTGCATTGATTCGCTCTTATAAGTGAACTCGATTCTCCTGACCACAGAATTTTAAATGTTTTATTGTGTTGCAGTACCAAAGGTCTGCCATGCCTCAACCATGCCCCAACCATGCCCCAACTCAGCCCTTCCTGGGAAGACCGGGCTGGCCATTGATTTTCAGGGCATTGTGAAACGAACCCGCAACGATGAAGAGCACTCGGGAATGTTTACTCAGCCGCTTTCACAGCCGTATCAAAACAGAGACGCGAGCGAAGCCAACAGGAATAACGGGAGGGAGCGCTGTGCAGGTGCCGCTCCTCCGCCGCGGCGGTAAAAACAACGGCAAGAAACGTGTACTTTGTTATCGATTTTCACCGTTTCAAAGCGAGCCTGTGACTGGCAGGAGAAGCTGTAAAACTCTGCGTGGCTTCTTGATCTATGCCATGCCCATAAACTTGGTTTTATTAAGAATTCCTGGTTTTGTAAACGGATAAATCACGTCTCTGTTTGGGGCGGGGGTTTCTGCATAGCAACAAAAATAAGGAAATAAAACAAACATCGCTTTCGTCTATTTTTACCGCCTAATGCCTAAATCTGAGACTTGAATATAAGCGTTGCAGACAGAGACCTTAGAAATTCTTCCTGTGCGGATGGTGAAGTGAATCAGTGGAAATGATGAAATTGGATTAACACTTTGGAGAGTTAAATGTGTTTACATTTATGCTCACGTGTGGTGTGGCCAGAGGTGTCGAAACACACGCAACATACTAGGTTTTCTCAGGAATAAACAGCTTTGCAGGCTCACAGCCAAGGTTGTCATAACTGATCAATTTATTTATTAAGTTTCTCTAGAGCTCGTGGGACGTAAATGATGTCTGTTTCTAAGAGTTGCAAAGTTTACATTTTAATCACAGGATCAGGTTGCCCAAAACTTGGGATGCGGGTAACAGGCGGTGAATGTCTATCTTGTTTGGGAGCTTTTCATGCGATTTCAAAAAGTCTCTAAACTTCACAACCAACCCGCCTATCTATTCCTGACATATTCCATTTTTTCAAATTTATTTAACCAACGATGGTAGGTGCGTTTTTTTAAACATATGGTTGTGACACCGTGTTACCGCATGTCACTAACAATGTTAAGATAGTGTGACAGGATGTTCAGCTGCTGACATTACAGACAAAAGGTAAATGAGAAGACAGAAGGGGATGCACCTTCGCCTGTGGTACAGTACAGGGTTCAAAGTATGGTGGCGGGAGATGGAGATAAATAGTGAGAGATGAGACAGTTTGAGGAAGGGGGGGAATGTAAACAGAGAGATAGAGAGGGCGAGGCGGGAGGGTGTTCCAGGAAAATGCCCTGCAGATGATGCAGTGTAGACCGGGGCAGTACTTCTCCGTGGACCTGGTGTTACCTACATGGTGTAAATGTTCACACTGGCTCAGTATAGAGCCCCTAACCAACGCCAATCACAGGCACTCGTAGTTTATATTTTTGTACAATCTACACTGACAAGTCAGTGTAAGAAATAGGAGTATTAAACAAGATCAAACATACATGATCGTAATCCGTAAGCATGCTTAAGCTGATCGGGCAGACGAGACATCTTAAGATAAATAAAGACATCACTATATACTGTATGAGAAATGCACAGCACCATCTTCTGGTTAGGAAGACATCTTTACTGGCAGATACATACAATGAGCGGATGACCCTACAGCTACAAAAAAACATATTATTTAAGCATTCCTGCTGGCAGGGAGCAGCGACAATCGTCTGCTTCATACACCCCCACCACCAAGTGATCAGACTCAGCACACCCTGCACATCACAGGAAGATTTACAGGACAGCAAACCTTGGGATAATTTTCTGGGATCTAACCATGCATACACACACTTGTCAGTCACAATTGTTTTATTGTACTATATCATGTGATGCAAATGCTGAATTTTTGGACCTAAGTTCCATCTGGGTGGGCCCGGGACCACCCGTGCCCACCCATACCGGTAAACACATGGTAAACAGAAGAAAGGGTCTAAATTAAACCCATTTTGGACGGCTCCTGCGTATCTATTATGTCTGGGGGTCTGCTGGTGCTTTTCTAAATTGCAGGCTTTTGAAGGCTTCCCTCAGAAATGGCCATCATTACACGGCTGGTACTTCATACAAAGCCGGCTAATTCTGAGCACAATGTAATCGGTTATATGCTTTATCTTCCCATTACAAGGCTGTTATGAGCTGGGCCCGCCTCAGTGAACAGGCATATGTTTCACGAGAATGAGAGAGGATTACCGCAAAGTGCAAACGACACTGCGTCACTGGGAGTGATAACCGTCGGAAAGTCACAGAAGTGCTCAACACTTTGCTCAACAATGTGAAAAGCAGCCTGATTGTCCAACCTGCCCCATTTTAAAGGGCTTCAACCAGCCACTGTGATTTTCAGTGGGGGCACCTAAGAGACCGTGTGGCATGTATATTCAATGCTAGGAGCCGAAAGGTTTCGAAGCAGTTGGCCTCACTGGATCCTCATGATGCCGCTGTCCATAATATCGAGCCATTGTGATATTGTGTAGCGAGTTCCGGTTTGTGAGGGTCGGGGGCACTCAAGCATACATAAAACATAAGGGGTCAAATTTAATTGCATCGCAGAGAGGCGATGAGACAAGACTAATTATCTTTATGGTTTGACAGCAATATTTTATTTGACTTTAGCACTGGGCGCTGCTAACTTGGCTGGCGGGCGCGAGTGAGGGAGATTTATTCCCCCTTGAGCTGAGTCAGCTCATATGGCATCTTTGTTTCCCCCAACAGTTGGAATGACCGAGGTAATTCACGTCAGGATTTATTCATCCTGTTGTCATATTTCAAAAACCAAAAAGCCTTGATGCTCCAATTTTTCTGCTTTTTGTTTTTTGTACTTTTGTGCATCGCGTGTTTTTATTTCCATTATGACAATTGGCTGGTTATGTCTGTGACGGAATTCAGAGCCCTGCCTCTCAGGGATGGGCTGGTCGGGGGAAAAGAGAGGTGAATCCCCTGTAAAATGAAAATAAAATCGAATTAGAAACAACAGAGGAGAGGAGGCAGATACCCGAGGGGAGGGGATGGGGGGGTGAGTAGTGCTTTCGGGTCTCTGGCCGACCACTCTGGGTTTATCAAAGGAGCACTTGAAAGGGTTTCTGAGGTATTAAACAGGTAGGCAGAGTGCAGAGAGAATGGAGGAACAGAGAGGGAGGGAGGGAGATGGGGGAAGCAGTTCTGCACACTCTGCGCTGCCTCACCTCATCTTGCACCCCCAACCCCCCCGGCCCGGCCAGCCCCCCCGGCCTGGCCAGCCCCCGGGGTGATCCCTCAGGGCCCAAGCCGACTTCAAGGGCTCAGGCTGGGAGGACGTCAAATGGACCAGCATCATCTATGTGTAAAAGTTGAGTGTTTTACTAGCAGACCAAAGTAAAGGTATGGGCTGAAATTGACCACGCACCATGCCCCCCCCCCATGTTAAGGTGCAGTAAATAACATTGCCTCAACAATCCTAACATGTCACTACAGAAAGATGGTGAAAAAAATTTAAATTTGCATCAAACCTATGAGAAATCGAACCTGCAATTCCTATGTCTTCAACTTAAGGAAAAAAATGACGCTTAAAGGAAAGTCCCCCCCCTCCACTCATGAAGGTAAATTTTGAACTGCATAAATATAACAATCATTGAGTTAGTATGTTCTGTATTTCAGAGCTACAAGGCTCAGATTTGAACAGAAACATCCATCTATTTTTCATGTGCTCTCAAGCACTGTGTGGCTCAGCAGGCTAAGCCTCTCTGCCTGTGATTGGAAGGTTCAGCAGAGCAGTTGCATGTTTGTGGCCCCGTGACCAAGGCCCCTAACCCCCAGCTCCATGGGTGCCGCTAGAGGCGGCTGCCCTTTGCCGCCAAGCTTGCTCACACTTATGTCATGGACAGCAAGTTGGGGTAAGCGAAAAGAGAATTTACCCATGGGGATCTATGTAAGTGTCATTATTATTATCATCTTGGTCAGGGATACAGAGGGCATTTCACAGCCTATCCTCAGCACCATAGGGCAAAAGACAAAGGTAGATCCTGAACAGGATACAGGTCCATCAGTAGACACACACACTTTTTCAAAAATCCTTTTTTCAAAAAAGTGAGATCAATTCCTTGTCAATAAAGTGTCATTATCACCTTTTCACCAAGAGATCAATAAACCGAGAATGGATTATGAAAATCCACTAAAGAATGTCAGACTGCCTGTGTCTTACTGGGCAGCTCAAGGCATGACCTCCTAAAGTACAAATTACAAGGCGTGAAACATTTCCAGGATGGTATCGTGGTTTCAGAAGCAAGGCGTGAAGATGTGTTCTCTTCTTTCTGTTGTTTTAACTGAACTGCACCAAGGAGAGAAGATGAGGGAAACGGTGTGTCGACTATCACACGGCCTCTGTGTTGCAGTGTCGCTCAGGAGTGATGCGTCTACTTTAATAAGTAAATAACATGCTGTATTGTAAGCTATAAGCACGCTCACCATTCATCTCTGTTTTTCTCCCTGTGATATTTTCCTACATGAACTATACATCAAGAAAACACTTGGACTTTTAAACTCCTTTTTCCTCTGAAGTCTCACCTATCTGTGATTCAAGCACGTTCCACGCACTTTTGAAAAAGTTTCTTCAGTGCGGGGCAGCCAAACTGCAGGCATCTCCAAAAAACTTTTTCCACAGCTAGTGGAGTGCACGTGGATTTAGCCCTTTCCCCGTACCCTCTAGGAAATTTTAATGGAGAAAATCCTGTTTCAATTTTATAAATCCTACAGGGTCTTCAGACTTTTTTTTTCCTTCTTCTTCAAACAAGCCTTTCATTGCGGGCCGATCCCAGCCTGGGTGCTGCTCAAAGACCGAGTAAAAAAACTGAGTATTGTGTTGGGACACGGACATGCTGAATAATGGATCTACGTCTTCTGCTATCTTCACTATCCCTGGGAAGAGCTTGTGTTTATGCTCAGGTTTGTCGTATTAAACAAAAGTCTAGAAGAAACAGAAAACATGGACCGCCTCCCCCTCCTTGTTGGTTTATTATAAACACGGTTTAAAAAGTTGAAAATTAAAAAAAAACATTTTCAAGTTTCACCTCCAGTCTTTACAGACATTTCCTCTCTGAACATCTCTCTGTCGCAACACAATCATTACAAATCGATTGCAAAATAGCTAACAATCATGATTAAATCATTAAACTCTTGTCTACGCTTCAAAGAATGGAGAGAAAATTAACTTCCCACAAACCTCATTTTTCCCCCCGAACATGAAATAATGATTTTCTGCCAGTCTAATTACAAAGCCAACATCTGATCAAGTCGGCATCCAGAGGGGATTATCACATGTGCGAGTATTAGACCTCATTACCAGCTTGAGTGCAAAATTATTACATCTTGTAATTGGATGGTGAGATTTATATACAGATCGGGCTGGTTTCTCTAAGATTGTAATTACAAGCTTCGTTGGTTTAGCCACTTATCACTCAGCGCAGGCGAGATGAGTATATGCAACCCAAAGAGCATTTCATTAACCTTTAACCCTGTTGGGGAAAAACCACTGTAACATCCATGTCTGCATTAGGGAAAACAGCTAAATTCACAGATGAAACAATTTACTACTCCTCAGTAAATAAGGCTTTATTTTGCTTAACCCCCCAATGAACTATCTGGGCAAATTGTACAAATAAACCATTCATTTTATTGTTGACTAGGATCCATTTTCTAATTATCAGGAGTAACTGTTTGAATAAACACTCATCTGTTTAGATGCAGATTGCAGGGAAAACAGCATTCTGCAGCACAGCCTGAAAGATATCTCTGCACAAATGGAAAATGCAACAAAAGAAATGCATGGCTCGTCCATGCTGCCTCAACCACTTAGCTGCTTACCCCCCAAGCGAGCTGTGCAGAGAGAGAAAAAAATGCAGCAGAAATTATACTTTTAAAGGGTTTTTTAGCTCAATAAATTATTAACTGAGCTTTTGGAATTAATGTGCGGACGCAAGTTAAACGGCCTGATTCTGTGACACAAATCTGCCAGTTGCGATTAGTGGGGGCAACAACCGTCCGACTCCTGCAGCTGTGAAGCGCCTTGTCACATCAGAGGCTTTTTTTAAGAGAGTAATCAATCAGCTAAAGGATCATCATAGCTGTGTCACAACCAAAGTCTCTATATAAACACTCAGTGGCCACATTGTTAGGTACTCTTATGTAGTACCAGGTATCTGTTCATCTACATTAAGGGTTGACAAGTTCAGAGACGCCTTTCCGCACACCATTGTTGTACTGAGCTGTTATTTTTGCACTTAGCTGTTAGCGTGTTAGCCGTATGCTTTAATGAACCTGGCCATTCTCCTCTGACCTCTCTCATTAACAAGTTGTTTTTGACATCACAGCTCTCAGTGACTGTATTTTTGTTGCTTGCAATCAACCTACATTTCAAATCACTTAGATGAACCTCCTGACCCTGTATGTGGTCTGTATGTCCTCATTTTTTCAGCCACACGACTTGCTGTTTGGCGGAGCAGGCTGCTTGTATTAATTAGTAGGTATACTTAATAAAGTGGCCATTGACCGTATATACAGGGTTACGGCAGGGGCAATTCTAGGGATTTACTCTTAGGGAGGCCCCACCCTCATCAAGGCTGCTACTTTCATTCCGAAGTAATTCATGATGCCCCTGCATCCCGATGTCTACTGTGATCAAATCTCCCAAGGTGGGTATGAAATATATATGACAATGTGGGACATATCACTAAATGAATTTGGGCGCAGTAATTAAACATTGTGGAAGAACCCCCCTTTACTTAGAGTCCACAATCACCTGTGCCCCAAAGCAAGCCTAACCCTGTCACTATCACTAACCCTAAATCTAATCCTAGTTCTAACCTCTCCTGGTCCCTCAACACCAGCTCCATAGCCAAGAAAGCCCAACAGCGTCTCTACTTTCTGCGGAGGCTGAG
>JABFEA020000010.1:11606946-11617313 GCA_019775915.2 Cyphomyrus plagiostoma | reverse complement strand
CCCCCCCCCCCCCCCCCCCCCCCCCCCCCCCCCGCCCCCCGCCCGCCGCCCCCCCCCCGAACTTCAGTACTACTAAACTAAATAAAGATCATGAACTATAGCCCTAAGAAATGAACTGGGACTTACAGGACCCTGGAATGAGCAGCTGAGTGGCCCCCCAGTGGCACAGCCCTCCCAAAGCTTCCAGTATGATGCGGGCAGCTCGCTTATTCTGCCTATAAATCCCCCCACCCCCCCCCCAAACAATTACTAGAGCCACTGCTAATGAAAAAATGTCAATTGCATGCAGTCAAAATAAGACAAATATTTACCACCATACAGTAATTGTAGAGATGGGTAGTGTAATTATTTTAGAATACCACAGTCATGCTTATGGATGGCAGCTGGGGAACCGATCTGTGTAACTTTGAATAATTGAACTTTATTGAAGTAATTTCTCTTAATATTAAGCTGAATGTTAAATATTGTCATAGCCATTCAGATAAGCAGGTGATTATTTGGTAGTTTGCCGGTAATGCGTTCCCCGGTAATCATGGGCTTGTGCCTTCCAACAAGTTTCTTTAAACAAACAGATAACTAGAGCAAATGGACCACAATGGGACCGACCATCTGATGGGAACAAAATAACAAAGGATATTAAACAACCATCGTTATTAGCGACCAACATAATAAATACTGAAATATGAAATCTCTGTTCTGCCTCAAAAGAAAAAAATCCACTCGACAAATAAGCTCCGAACTGGAACTGATGGGTAGAAAATTATTTACTGAATTTTCAACAGTTTTGTGAAAAAAAATTATATATATACACACTATGAGAGCATTTCCCTAACTGTATATTGTACATGTATTGTACAGTGTCTCCTTTGGCCCAGTTCTGAAGAAGAGGAAGGCCAGGACATTATGCACGCATACACACAAATTAGGGAATCATAGCAGTATGGTGCATGTTGTCACTTGGGAACCCCACTAAAATACTAGAATTCAGTACAGCAATCCCAGAATGCACCACAACTAGGCAGAATTTCAGTAAAATCTGCCATATATAAATGTATTTAATATATGCAAGAAAAGCCAAATTAAAATCAGACAAAGACTATATCATAATAATAATTTAATTCTTAAATTCTCTAATTATTAAAAAAAAATATTATAATTAAGCAATCATTCTTCACAGAGTGGGCCGATTTCAGTCCCGCTGAAAAATGAATGTATCACATCAGGACTGAACCGAATGGAAAATGGAACCACTGCAGTGAAGCAACTCGGCAGTGAAGCAGCTCTGCAGTGAAGCAGCTCAGCAGAGAAGCAATGGATGCTCAGGTAAACACAGCAAACTCTGAGAGAGAGCCTGAGACAGATAAGCTGTAGAATTACTTGCCATGTTCCCAAAGTGTACTGAAGAAATACATTTTAATGTCACGCATGTAGCTGCACACTCGCACTTCATGTAAAGCTTGAGGGAAATAATGTTTTAATACTTGTCTTTCTGCCTCAAGGAGAGGACACAGATCTGAGACGTATTGGCTTTTTTAAAACATTTTGACACTTAAAACCTACAGCAGTTTCCTGGTTGTAAACATATGATAAGAAATCAATAGCAGTCAGCAACTAAGAGAAAACAGATAAATATGAAATACAGCTGCACAAAACAGTATAGATTTCCAATTGGTGTCACGTGACAGGGGCTGCTTTGAAATGCAAATATTAATTTATGCACATTTCACTTTCTTAGTAAAGAGCCCCTATTGATTGGCTAAAACAAATTCTATTGATCATTGAATATTTAATAGCAATAATGAATTTCTTGAGCACTCCAGGACCCTTGAGAAAAAGCTAAACGAACCAGCTTGTGTTTCTAAATGTATCGTAAATCTTCATCCAATGAATTATGGAGAGTTTCCATTGTATTGTATTAATTGTTCATCACAGTTGTAGCCAAAAACCATATTGTGTCTGTGTCTGTGTGTGTGTGTGTGTGTGTGTGTGTGTGTGTGTGTTTGGGTGGACCTTAGTATTCAAGTCACACCCAACACAGTAAAAAAAACAGGAGCGAAGTAAAGTTGTGTTCTTCAGAAAATACGGAGTCTGCATTCTCAATACACGGATTTTCTGGGACCTGATTAAAAATAGTCACAGTATGAAAGACAGGCAGAGAAAGGAGTTTGTTGTGCTTTGAATATAAATGAAGCTTTGTAAACAGAAAATCTGCATTCACCACAAAGTGCGCAGTAGATCACCCCTGGGTAATGAACCTATCTCGGTGACATCACCTCCTTGGCTTGTATGGGGAGATTAAATCTCTCTTACACAATGCGCTGCTGGCATTTGGAATGTAAGCTCCAGGCACAAGGTCTGACACTGGGATGTCACGGCAAATGGGACAGGAATCGGTGGGAGGTGGGGGGGCAGGATGGGGGGGGGGGTGTAGTTGACACAGCTGCGCTCATATCGGGATGGGCTCGCCCCTCTTCGGTGCAAGCTACCCATGCGCGGATGAAGGCCGCCTTTCAAGGTCCTTCAAATTGATTCTCATGAGGGGACAAAAAAATGTCTCCTAAATCGGGTGACATAATTTATGACGTTAAAAAGCTTGGAAACAGGAAAAGGTTGCTGTAGGAATAACATTAAAGGGCACTGCATACCACGTATGCCGCTGTTAAACAAAGTGCCAATCAATATCTCTTTTATTAGCCGCAATCAATGCTTGCTTGGCGGAGTGAGCCAATTAACGGTATCGACCGGGTGGGCAGAGACTGGATGCGTTCATTCCGCAAGTTTAATTTTTCCCTCTTCCTCCGGGTGAGGGGCTGTCCCGCCCACTTCTTTATCTCCAGATTCCCACAACGGGATCTCACGCTGGACGACGGCCTGACGCAAAACAGAGTTTCCCCAGCCTTGTGGCAGGAAGAGCTTACCGGGAAGAAAAGATCATTCTAACACTCAGCAAGGCCCCCCACTCGCTCGCCCCCTATCCTTCTGTACAGTCCCGGAGCGGTCACTCAGCTTCCGGGTTTTACTTTCCAAAGGAAAGATTGCTGATGATAATAATTGCTGACATCATACACCCATTTCCCGTTTCCAAGAGGCTAACTTTCAATATTCTCTTAACAGGCTGCCTTTGGAAAATTACATAATCCAATGAATTCAAGATGAGAAACATCATACTGCAGAGCTGAGAGTTCCTATGGTATGAAATATTTAAGGTTTGTCTCAAAAGAGCTGCAGTTACATTTCTGCTTTCTTTGTTGTAATTTGCAGGTGCACTGAGTAGTCGGTACAAATTGTAGTAATAAAATGAGTAACTGTTTATCTGTTGGTGAGCAGTTATGCTGGTATGTTGCCTTGGTCAGGCACAAGGTAAAATATCTTACCTACAATAACTACAAAGACTAACAAACAATATTAAAACTATGTGTCATTTTTTGTTGAAACAGTACATTAATCTTCATTAATCTGTAAAATCTCTGTTCTGAAATTGGTGGCAGATTGGATCCTCTCAACGGTTCATGGCTTTGTGTTTTTGCCTCACTGTTAATTATAAAGCTTCCTCTGTCATGGAAGGTATAACCTTTGACTGCTAGATAATTACCATCACAGCAGGTCTCCACGGTTTCCATACGCCGGACTTGCTGCTGTGGGGATCTTCCTCTTAACTCTATATGTAGGCCACCGTCACTCTCTAGGTGTTTTCTCCTCCGGTGGGACATCCAAGCCGACGGATAAAAACACATCTGCTCTGCGTCAGATTGCGGAGGGGAAGAGCTTATCATGTAGGGTTATCGGAGCTCTCTGATATCTGACCCAGGTTATAGAACGGACTGTGGTGTCCTGGAGAGAGTTTACAGAGCTAACGCGGATACAGAGGAAGGGAAAGAGCGACATGGGATTCCTGGAGGTGACAGCGCTCCTTACAGGAAGATAAGGCGAGAGCCAGGACCTCCGGAACACTCTCAAAAACACATCCCGTTAAACTCAGCACAAGTCATCGTTACAGAATAGCGGCGATGCTGTGTGACTCAGGCCCTGTTCCGAAGAACAATCTATAACTCAAAAGTGGAATGTTTCCTCTGACATATATTTCTCCCTATAAAAATGTGACAGACACACAGAAAATGAACATGCCACTCCAGAGCACTAACATGCCTTTAGCATGTGGAACTGAAGTCGATCTGTATAAAGCAGGGGTGTCACACTCCAGTCCTGGGGGGCCGCAGCCCTGTGTAGCTCAGTTCTTTCCCTGTTCCACCACAAATTATTCATCTGAAGAGCTGTTCTGTAATTAGCACAAGGAGTTGAATCAAGTGTGTTAAATGAGGGGAAACCCAAAAATGTGCAGGGCTTCGGCCCCCCAGGACTGGAGTCTGACACCCCTGGTCTAAATGCAGCTTTCTGATGTTACCCGGCACCGACACGTTTAATAAGCAAAACCACTGCAATGGACAGAAGAAAGCAAAGCAAAGACAAAAAGGCACCAGAATACATCTTAACATGGAATCACAGAGCTGAGCCCACAAGCTGGATCAAAAAGTCCACTAGACATCACATCAGCGAGATGTGTTTACATACCCAATGACACCTAATACGTATTGGGCGTCGAGTTCTCTTTTTCCATCTTCGTCGGGCAAAGGATCTTCAACAGTTCGACTTAAAGGCTTTCAAAGATTTGTTTCGGTTGCTACCAAATGAATAACTTGTTCACTGGCCATGAAAGTTTAACCTGGCCTCCTCATTTAGAGGCGTTCTTTGATGAATTAAAGACGATCAGAGTTTATTCTCAGATTTCAGAAGATGGGCTTACCTTTCCGTGGCACTGAAATTTTAATGGGTGGGATCCATTCTATTCTGAAGGTCTTCGGCGAGAGTGCCAGACTACTTACACAGAGCTACCCTGTAACCCGAGATTGGAGATGTGGTCCACCAAGAAGGCCCTTCACATCTTTCCACCAGCATTACTGTTTATTTATTTATCAGCAGTCTTCTGGGTTTATCTGGAATATTGTGAATGAAACATACAGCATGCTATAGACAGTAATAATGTGACCACTGTTGGTATATTCTTTGATCAGATAGTCAGAATTCACTGGTAGCTCTTCGGAGTATAACCTTCATATTGTAAGAGTATGACTTTCAAGGATAACTAAGTTTTCTCCTTCCCACAGCTTGGAGCTTTAACACACTGCGCCACTATATTCCAACGCTGCTAGCATGGAGTGCCGTTGTCCAGGTGAAGAGGAAGCCCCCTAAAGGGAAGCCAATTGTCCAAATGAAACAGCTCAGCTTCCCCTCTCCCCAAAGCCCCCCACCCCCACCCCACCATCTCCACTCACTGCCCAGATTGAGCAAATGCATCCAAAGCTCACATTGACCCAAGGGCATTGTCAGGCAGAGGTGGAAAATTCAGGTTCAGAAGGTACAAATCCAGACCAAGATTTCATTTCAACCAACCAGTTGAAGATAAAGAGACACATTCACACAGAACTCAGTTGGATGATTGAAACAATATCTTGGTCTGGATTTATACTTTCTGAACCCGAACTTTCCACTTTCCACCTCTGTTGCCAGGTTTTTTGTAATAAAGGACCAAAACAACTCAGACATAACAAACCTTAAACCCGAGGGTAAGTGCTCAGATTATATTACTATTATGTTGTGGCAAAGATCTTCCTACAAACATACTTCTACATTTACAATCTTAAGGACATAAGTAAGAAAGCCTAAGTCCCAGGAAAGCAGTAATGGTCCCAATCATAACAGTTCAAGGGACATCAGAGAGCTACGGAGAAGTTTCCTTGTTTTGCCTGAGAGCAGGCAACAGATCTGCAAACATATCCTCCCTTGCCTCCAAAAAAAAAAAACATAAAAAATGCAGTCCGAAAGCAGAAGTTATTGGCTGAAGCCGTACTCTCATTCGGGGCATAAACATACACGTGTGAGTACAGGCCCCAGAATAGCTTAAGTAGCACTCATTTGAAACTCCGCACTTTTCAAATGCCATAAATCTGAATTAGGTGTGAGAGCTTTCACAGCTGCTCAGCTCCTCTCTGGAATCAGCCCCTGGCAGTACACAGAAATAGCTCAGAATTAGCAATCATTTACACTGTTAAAAATGCAGAGTGGAGCAAACTGCACTACAGCAGATAGTCAGTGGTAACCAGATCATTACATTAAATTACTTTGCTTAGAAAGAGGTTTAATTCGAAGTGACTTGTACCAATTAGACATGTGCATGTTCAGTTTCTTTTTTGTACAATTGGACGTTTTATTTATCTATCTGTCTGTCTGTCTGTCTGTTTACATTCAAGTGAAGTGTGTCACTCGAAGGAAAAACAGCAGGACATCTTCACAGGAGTTCCTGCCAGAGAAAGTCGATGAATCACAGGATGTTCACAAAAAAACGAGCCACTTCAGAGCTCCGGTGAGATGGCCAAGGCTACGATCCCAATTCAAGGGACAAAATGCTTGTTTGGCCAGAAAACGCAAGTGCATCTGTGTTTAGTGTTTCCAGGTTGCTGCCACATCTTGTGCTGGAATTCAACGTGCCAGTTAACAAGGATGACTAGACTGATGAGGAAGGCAAAGATGAAACAGTACTGATTACAGTACGGATTAACAGTACCGATTAAATATTCCTGACGAATGTGGCTCTCCCACATAATCTTTTCTCAGGTACCTTAAAACTCTACCAAAGGATGTGCCATCCAACTCCTTGCCGACAGGTGTCACTATGTACCACAAAGACATCGAATAAAATATCACATATTTGCATGTTTGGAACAGCGAATGACTTGTCGATTTAACGCAATCTTCTGCTGTTAGATGTTAGGTTCTTATCCTGCAAGTCGAAATTTACTACTGCCAGTGCAAGGCTGCAATAAGATGACGTCACTGGCAATGCAAAAAGAGTCAAAGGTTATGTTGCAGCAATGTTATGAACTAGTTTACAATGTCTAATAAGTGGTGCAATCAAAGGTATATAATTTCAACTTCTATACACTTAATGAGACCTTTGATGTTGGCAGCAATACTACATCTGCCTTTAAGCTTAAAAGGTTTGCTTGGGCTGTATTAGAGACTGGCCCGGATTGCATAAAAGCAGAAAATAACTTTGGTCAGGCCCCAGTGTCGACCGTCTATGTGATTTGAATGGAAAATAAAAATTAAATTAAATATCCATGTCAGTATGAAAAATTGACAGACAGCTATTGCATAAAATAGCAACATCTTTGAAATACAAAAAAAAATCTTTTAGGAATGGCTGACATTTATATTGAATTTTATTACCGTGAAATGACATCAGGGCTCTGTTAGGAATTAAGGAGAATGAAAGTTGTCTTTTAGTGTTTGTGCCCGGGTTGGCATACTGTACGTGGTACTGAGGGCAAACACAGGCCACTACATATGTAACAAATTCATCTCTGCGCCAAAATCCATAAAGCAGCATCAGGAACAAGTACCATGTGAAACAGCCAATGGTGTTTAACTAGGGAGATGAGCGGCCAATCGCTGCCTTCTTTTACTGTCAGCTGATCACTGATCATGCACTCAGTTTACCCTCAATGTCTGAACACAATGCCCAGGGACTTTGTGAGGCAGGAGAGACTCTATTGGCCAAAATGGGCACAAACCAAGTCCCCTGCCTTGGGGTGACAGCAGGGACACGGTGGTTTTTATAAAAACCTTCACCAAGAAGCATTAATGACTGGAACGTGCCAGTCCTGGTGGGGGGGGGGGGGATTCAAGATGGAGGAGACAAACTGTAACGCTGGCCGAAAAGCATTGATGATATATTTAGCCTCATCTGGGTTACGTTTGCAAGCGGCCATCGAAAGGCCCAAGTGTGTGTGTAGCAAATGAGGAACAGGGCCCTCCTCAATTTCAACTGTCATCAATATAGATGCTCTGCAAAGGTTCGGCCCTCGTACAGGGCCTGTTCCGAATTATCCTTCGCCTGCGGAATTACCTGGAGATGAAAGCAGCCGGATCAATTTTCCAAAACCTGTGGTATAACCGCGGCTAAGCGAAAATGACAACCAATTGGTCACTTTAATTCAGCCATTTGAAAACCTCGGGGACAAAATGCAACATGTGCAATAAGGGGAGATGAATTCATGTTTTTTTTTTTTCCCTTCTATTTTCTCCTTTCTCATACGCAACACAAGTCTTGTTTTAGCTTGGAAACAATTATCCTGTCCCATGCACTGTGATGTCGTACTGAGTACAGAGTCCGAGCAGAACAGATGCTTAAGTTTTATATTAAGGGTTGTTTGTGTATGTGCGTGTTTTTTTTCTATTTTGTATGGCACATGGAGAGTCTCTTTTTGAAGCCGTATCAGGTGGTAAAGTAAGTCTCACAGTTCCAGGGACGCAGGTCTGCCACTCCCCTGCTTCTAGAGAGTGGGCCACCCTAATCCATCCTCCACGGACGCTTTCCAACACATGTCAGCTGCTCTGAGTGGTACCCTCCCCTCCCCGGCTGCTCACCTGAGCTCGCACTGAAAACAAACGGGGAAGAGAAGGAGAAAGCCTGCAGTTCGACTGATGCCTGACGCCGCTGCCAACTTAGCGAGGATTATGCTCCTTCTACCAGCTCCGGCCTCCAGGGACTAATCCTCCGGAAAGTCCTCGCAAAGCCTCTCAAAACAGTTTATGCAAACAAACATCAAGCGGAGCTATTTGTATTGGCGTGGCTTTTCACTTAGCCGCCGTCAACGAGGACCAGATGGCCCACTCTGGGAGCCAGCGAGGGGGGGGCACAGGGCACCACGGAGGGGAGGGCACGGGGCACCACGGTGCCTCAGCAGAGCGCAGATCGCAGGCTCCCCTTTGTTAATTCCATTATGCTCTTGTTTTATGTCAGGCGGGTAGGGGATGGAGGACTGAAAGTCTTGTCCTGCATTTGATTTAAGGCTTCCCAAGGAAGGGGGACGGCGAGGGGGGTTGAGACAGCTTCAGTTTTGTGACACGACCCCCCACCCCAGAAATTTCCCAAGGTGCTTGGTGCCCTTGTTTTTTCCACAAACCAAAATCCTACAGTTTTAAAGGGGAGATTAGGAACAGAATGGCTTCTCGAAACCTTGCTAATTACACCTCCGATTGCTGCTGCTGTCTTTGCTTGTGGTTTTGGGGGGAGGTGGTTTGGATGACATGGAACAAGGGCAAATTCAACACAGGAAGACGCGCAGAACACAGAAGGCATCGAGAGATGCACAGTGCCGTCGATGTCTGGCACCTTGACAAACAAGGAAGGGGCTTTAAATGAGTGCGATCCGAACACGGCGTGGCAGAAACAGCCAGAAAGTACCACTTAGGTAGGTTGGACCGTTCAAAGGTACAGGAGCACTTCCCACTACAGAAGCAAACCCTGTGGCACTTAGATCATGAAACCAGGTCTTTACATGTGGGAGCAGCACCTCTCAGGCCACTTCCCTTCCCCTAGAGTTGGTGAAACTGGAGACGATGGTGGGATTCGCTCTCCGCCCCTTGCCCCCCAGGCCACCTTATGGGGGTAGGGGTTCAGCTTGAAGACGAGGAGAAACACTGAAGTATAGACAGAGAGTGAGCGAGAGAGGCGGAGGGAGAGAGCCCTCTCTGTCACTAGTCATTTTCCAGTGTAGCAGCCAACACGCACTTTCAGTGACAGGCTACAAATCCCTGACACCACCACTGATGATGGCTCCGCAGCAAAGCCTTTCGAGACCTCAGCCAACACAACGAACTTCTGTGTCCTCCCCAGAGGAGGCAGGATTCCTCACCCTGCTATGTCAGTCAACTACCTCTGCATCCAAACACTGCGGGTGACTAATATGCCAATCAGAGGTCTCCATTCTAATCAGACACCTTCATCTGCCGATCAGACACCTTTTTCTAATCATATTCTTATAGACCCAAAAGTTTGATATTTGAATTTACCTCCATATAGATATTACAGTTATTGGAACCCTAGACTGCACGAGACCATAGAAGCAATGTTCATTCATTGCTCCTCATTGTTTTATTGTAGTAATTGTTTGGGTAGTAAATCACTGTGTTTGAGGTGTCCTAAAGTCACTGACTAGAATTTAACATCATGAGTAACTTCCCTTTGTCTCTGTCACCCATCCAGACATTACGGACTTCTTCATTTGTGGTTGCTTCCAAGTTTACAGATATTACACAATATTGAACTTTGACCCCTCGTGCCTCGGGCTTTTGGTCAGGGGTTCAGGTGTGGCCAAACAAAGGGGCTTCCAGCACAAGCACCTTGACCTCAGCTGTGATGGGGGGGGGGGGGGGGGGCGAAGGGGCATTGCCACTAAGGGGAGAGACCCGGAACCAGGGTGAAACAAAAAAGAAAAAAAACCGAAAACCATAAATGGACCCAAGGG
>JABFEA020000010.1:11585572-11605557 GCA_019775915.2 Cyphomyrus plagiostoma | reverse complement strand
ATATTGCCAACTTACACATTTTGAATGAAAGCTATAAAGCACCATATTCTACTTCAAGGCACAATAGCTCTTAAGACGTTCAGCTCTTCGTTACCAAACGTCCAGAGTAGCACACACCACAGACAGGCGTGTGTTTTGGTTTTTTTTTTTTTTTATCATAAATGCGTACTGTTTTCTAGACTTTGATGGGCAGGACGGGGCAGAAGCGGCCAGGCTGTATCAGGGACTTCAGAGGAGCGGGTCAGCCGGATGTGTCATTACGATTAGTGTTCAAATTGGCTGTCGTCAGATGGGTCCGCGCGGCTCCTTTCGGATGAATAATGCATGTGTCTGTCCAGCGGCAGCTGTGCCCGCATACATACGCCAGTGGGGAATTTTATATATTTGGTTATACTTTTGCACCTTAACATTACAATGCATTTCTTCACTAAATTTTACTTTTGTTGCCCGGAAGAGTCCATATGATTCACAGTGAAGACGTTGACGGCAAAGGAAATTATAAAAAATCTGAAATTTTCGAATGGGCCAGATAAATCACTGTAGAATGAGAACTGGGTGTGTGTGTGTGTGTGTGTGTGGGGGGGGGGGGGTTTCAAACATAGGTGATAAATAAAACTAAAAGGACACTGCGGTTTATTTCTAAACACGTGTAAATAATCCCAAGTGGAACACGAGCATAGTTTATGATACCTGTCTCCGGTATTATATGCTTTTAATCCATTTATGTGTAACTAAACAGACTTCGTGGTAGTTTGAGGTGCACATTAGTTTAAATGCCTGTATGGGACTCTAGAAAATAAAATATATTCGGTACAAATCTTCAAATTAATCTGTCACAGTTATTCAAAGGCGGCTACTGAAAGGCGTTTATATATTTACTATAAATTGAGATGCTTATGTGGGGCGGGGGGGCTTATAATAATAATAATAATTATAATAATAATAATGTTCCTCCTTTTGCTTGTTTTTATCTTGTCTACAACAAGAAATTTCCAAATCCGGATAATTCCTGGAATTACACTGGAAAAAAACAGAATATGTGTTTTGTGATATATTTCTAAGCAATAGTTTTAAATATCCTGTATCCTCTTAATTCGTATTTGGTTCAAATGTGTACCTCATATAGGCAGGTGCGGGTGACTTCTGTAGTTTTATACAGGACTAATTAACTTACATTCACCATGCGTCACGATATAAAAACGACCAGTTCATTTAATAACGTTGCTATGATAAACGTCGCCTGCTGCAATTTGTTGTGCTGAATTTAAAATTATAGTTTAGGAAATTTCCGAAGAGAAGACAAACTGCGAGGGTTTAAATAACAACCTGACAGCGGGAAATTCGTGCTTTATTTATAAGATACGAGTATAGTAAGTAAAATCTTTGTCGTAAATAAGATGTGAGCAGTACAGAAATAGTACTGCCCAGGGAGCCTGCATTGTTTAATCTTGTCTATTATTAGCAGATAGCAGAATACTGTACATTAAGAGGCCATAGGAATGAAAATCTTCTAAGCTATATATAGGCAAATATTTTTGCACATCGTTAACAATCATTTAAAAACCAATAAATAATAATACCAATAATAATAATAAAAAAACTTCCTAGCACAGTATTCTACACCATGTTAAAAAACCAGTTTCATGGCCGACATATTAAAATACAGATTAGGCCTACTTTTAAATTTGGTACTTGGGGCATACAGACTGTAGTCAATATTTCAGAAATGACGTTTGGGTATGTGTCCCGCATTCCTTGCAGCACCCCTGCTAGCTCAGTCCGAGACTCTCATCCCATCGAGGTCACCACCTCTGTGTTGCACCATGACCGGGAGTGGAAATGCCAACTTCCAAAAGCCAGACACTTGTCAAGGCGCGGTAAGTTACACGGGGATGCGAGATCGGTGTGGTATAGCCTTTGCTATTAACTTTTAATGAGTAACAAGGCGCCCATCATGCGGCTTATCGCTTCCATCTTACTACTTTTATCCGCAGACGGGATCTGTGCCTCCTTCCCGCAGCTCTCTGGCGCCACTCGAAGAGAAACCCCGCAATTGCAGGCGCCTCCCCGAGGACTCGTCTCGCTTTTCATCAAGGGCAAAGGCAATGAAATATACGCCCCATATTCTCCTTGGTGTTAGCTCGAATTCAGACGGGGAGGGGGCACGCTGGAGCTGCATAGTGTACCTGTTACAGCGTAATACTGGATGACATGACAACCGGTGAATGGTTATTACAACTTATCTTGCATTCTCAATATTGACATGTGGGTTTAAAAATCGACTGTCTAAAGCACTCCTTTGCTAAGAGTTTATTAGTCAAGGTCATAAAAACTGCTATTTATGTGGAAACGGAAACGTATTACATCAGACAAATACAGGCTGTTCATCTTCGCGAAAAACAGAGGCTAATCACTAAATAAGTGTCTTCCCTGTCTTTCAAGTGTGCAATAATTTAAACGATTATTCCCTAAGCTTTATATTACTGGACATTAACAAAGAAACTCCAGTGGCTGTGTTTTTTCCACTTAGAATTTCTCCTCGAAGGCAAATTTGCTGTGTAACTCATTCGTTAAACACGAGCAGAGCCATTTGTTAATTGATGCAATTACACGTTACTTGTAATGGCCAGGTTGGTCTCCAGGCAGACATCAATCAGACATCTATTGACCTGCCAAACTCCTTTTCAGCCATTCCTGTTGGGACTCTTTCTGACTCTAATAGGGAAAAATGGGAACATCATCAGCATTAATTTAGGGCCGGACCTCTGGCCGGGACGGTCGACATCGGAAAGGCGTTGGAAAAGTGTCAATCTGGAAAAGCGACCCAAGGGAGTAGCGCAGTGTTTGCTCAACTCATTTTCTGCTTCCCGCTGAATGAAAACAAAGATGTACCTTTAAGTATACTTTAACCGGAGTCAGTTAAAAGCAGAATCTGACGTCCCAAAGCGTCTGTCCCTGTCCCTGCAACTGCACCGCTATAGTCATTTCTTTTAACTGCTTGATACATGCACGGATAAAGGTGTTTTAAAAGGCGCACAGATATGAATCGATGTATAAGGCAGTCTGCATTAAAAACTATTACTACAATAATATAGTATCGATAGAAAACATTCGTTTGATATACACGTGATAATTTAAACAAACGATCGTATTTACATGGCAATGCGCGTTCTCAGAGAAACTTACACTGTGTTTCCCGAACAGTTTCTAGTAGCCGTCGGTATGTTTCCTTAATTCGTACATTTCTATCGGAAAGGAGCGTGTCATATTAAGTTAACGGGATGCGCACCTTAAGGAAGCGCGATGTTAGATGCGATTGGTAAAGACATTATTCTATCCGTGCGGCCGTGCCGTTCCGGGATTACAGTGACGTCACATTGATACCCTTGCATGGATGAATGCTAAAGAACTATAGAGGCACAAATAATAGCACAAGCAGAGTCCATATCTTGCAAGTCTTAGGATATCCTTTAAGCCCTCTTCAGCCAAGGCACAATAATATTTTTGTGGCTGATGCAGTTTAATGTTGTTTGCTACTCTTTTTCTTTGGAGGATTATCTACATACATCTGTATGTGAAAACTATTTGCTGCTTTAAACAGCTTCAAGCCTTCTTCTTAAGTGCAGTCATCTATTATTGACAAAAGGCCGTGCGTGGAAATGTCTCTGAGAATGTGCATTTGAAGTGCATTTGGTTATAATCGATCAAAGGGAAGATAATTGCTGATGGTAACAAAAGAAGGAGCCATGTCTTTCTCGCAGTTCGGATATCCTTATAATACAACTTCACAGGTAAGGGAAAATACAATATTGTGTTTTTTACCATTACACCTGAAGCAGTAAGGTGGTCGGGCTATTACTGAGGACAATTATATTTCTACTATATTCATGTTATGTCTTCCATAAGTTAACGTTAAAACTGCATTAAAATGCGGGACATCTTCAAGTATATTTTATTATTTCTAAAACAAGTATGTCAATATTCCGGTGGTTTAAATTTAAAAAATTGCGAGCGGATTATAAAAGTAGAAATATTTACACTGCCATCAAGGGAACAACTAACTTCAAGCACAATTTGACGTTTAGCCTGTTAGCTGTTGCAGTTATTAACATCGCCTTCGGCGTATTTTGATATATTTAAACAGTTTTTGAAATTATGCAGTAGCTATAGCGTACAATTGCGAGTTCGATTTATCGGACCTGCATATCCAACAATCAATATACTGAATAGTGGAAGTTTACGTGATATATTATTTGAGGGAAACTTTTTTTCAAAGTTGAAACCCTTACTTAAGTCAACTCTGTCCGTACATGGCTGTGGCGATGACAAACAATTTCTCTCGTTCTTTAAAACGTATTGCCGCGAAATAAAATGTTCGGTCTTGGTATTTATATTATCTGCATACATTCACGTCATTCCATCGTTACTCAGGTTATATAACATATTCCATTTAAGATCTGTAATTTCATGTAAAGCATACATAAAAGGCCATGTTGTTTTGCATGTAGTTATGTCTTAAATCTATAACTTGATATATTCTATACTGCTCACCTCTGTGGCCTTTCTCTAAAATATTGTAGAGCCAGATCATTTATAAAGAGAATATAGCCTACAGCCCACACGACTGACATGTGTATCAAAATTCTCTTTACGCAGTTTTTCGTGTCGGCAAACCCCAGTACGACTTGCTGCGATTCGATTTCCAGGTCGGTCTCTGATGGGTCCGGCGGTTCCCAGACTGCAGCTGCGTTTTGCTGCCCTCCTTACGAGAACCGACTGCTGGCGAGCACACGGGGCGAGCTCAACGCGGCTCTCGGGATGTACGGCTCGCCTTACGCGGCAGCAGGCGGTCAGAACTACGCCAACTACTTCCCATACAGCACAGACCCCTCGGCGCTCTACTCCACGCTGGTAAGTGTGCACTTTCGTCTCACTCATCGATCCTTTTCGACGGGCTTATCGATTGTCATTGTTTTAATAATGTTTATGCCTCTATCTTGAGCTTTAACTACTGTTACTTGTTTAACAAGTACAGAAGCTTTTTTTTAACGCGGTGAATAACATTTCTTGGATTAATGGTTTAATTAGGTTGACTGTATTATGCAGCTGTTAAGTAGGGGAAAATATAATGATTAAAAAGAATTAGCTTCCTATTGTAATATGTGACTATATTTCATGGTAATATTTTAAAAGCTACAATTACGACAATTGTAACACTCCATCGCGCACTGAGACGTTACTGAAACAATGTATGTTGTTTGTAATGCATTTTAAGTTAAATGGTTTAGCATTTAAAGAGTGACACACATACTGTACTTGCAGTCTACCTTTGAATTGTGACAGCTCTTACGGTTTTAGACCCCACAGTACGACATCAAGGATGGCGCTGGGAATTTGCACTCGTCTATCACCCAATCGGCTGCCTATTATCCCTACGATCACTCTCTAGGGCAGTACCAGTATGACAGGTACAAACGTATCATTCTTATCTTAATTACAACTGTCCTGTTAATTGTAACAGTATCCATCTATAAAACTATGCTGGGGAAACTAAAGAATGTGTTCCAGAGAAATTATATAGTTTTGCATTAAACATTTCTAAGAATATCAATACTTTTTGTGTTTGTTTTTACAATACACAGCGATTGGAGTTGCATTGTGACATAACTGCACAGGATACACATATGATGTGGTTGTTCTGTGATTAAAGCTGATGGCTTCCATCTGTGATTGAAACGGCAGGTACGGAACCGTAGACTTCAACGGATCGTCGAGGAGGAAGAATGCCACAAGGGAGACCACCAGCACCCTAAAAACCTGGCTTTACGAGCACCGCAAGAACCCGTACCCCACTAAGGGGGAGAAAATCATGCTGGCCATCATCACCAAAATGACCCTCACCCAAGTGTCCACCTGGTTCGCCAACGCCAGGAGAAGGCTAAAGAAGGAGAACAAGATGACCTGGGCACCCAAGAATAAAGCTGGGGAGGACAAGAAGGATGACCTGGAGAAAATCGAGCCGGAGTGTGTCAGCAAAGGTGAGCATCTCTGCTTCCTGCATATATCCATCAGGATTTTAAGCGCTTTATCATACAAAGGTTACACTTATAGAGGAGTAATAATAATACTAATAATAAATAATGCAATAAAATCTTGCATATTAGTGAACATCGACTCAGTTAGTTTTCACAGTTAATAATCAGAACCCAAAACCCATTCAATACACAAGTGGTTTATGTTACAGCCCATGCTGTAGCCTGCTTGGTAGCCATAGGCTACATTAAATGCAGAAGCTCCCAGCAGCTTCTCTTTGTGATGCCTTGGCAAACAGCCTTTTCCTCAGTCTATGCCTTTATTTACGCCTAGACTCCAAGGTGTGTAAGGAGGACAAGGGCCTACGGTTGAGTGACTTAGAAGACATGGACGATGAGGACTGCGACAAGCTTGGTGATGACTGTGAGAAAGGCTCCCGTGAACAGCAAGACCTTACCTCCAGTTTGCCGGGGGAGCCCGCAAAGAGGGACTATGGCAGCACCCTGACTTTCCCCAGCTGCTTCCACACGTTCGGCAGCGAAAATAAGGGCACGGCGGCGATGGCCTCCGACTTCCTGGGCCCCTGTGCAGGCAAAGTGCCGGCTTCAGCCCTGCCGCTGTTTCAGGCAGCGGGGAAGTCCCTCATCTGGTCACCAGCGCGGACCGCAGATGTTAGTGTACCACAAGGTGCCTCGCATGACGGCGAACTCATAACCGAGGCTCTCGGGATGGACTGCCGGCTCCAGACAGCCAGGCCCCCTGCGTCCAGTGCTGGCCAGTGTGAAGACACGGCCGGTCAGCGGGAACCTGTGACTGTAGGCCCCGCAGCAAGTTCGTTCCACGAGGGACCATCCTCCCACAGCAAAAGCTACAGCCACTCCAGCTTTAACCAGAAGAGCCTGCACAGCAGATCCTACTCCCTGCTCCCGGACACATGCCAGTACCTGTCAATGGAAGGAGCCCCAAGAGCACTGACTCGCTAGCCAGAATCCACCCCGGGAGCCCTAACCACACGCATTTGCTCTGTCTGCTCTTCTTACATTTAACAGACGCAAATATTTGCTCTGCTTACACTTTCTGATTGCCGACTCCTGCAACATCTCATGCAGAAAACCTGTATTGTGTTTCTATAGGACATGATTTGAGTTTTTCCCCCTATGCTAATATTTTGAAACTTCTTGTGTTGGACCCACTTAATCTGAAAAGATAGGATGTATATTATTGGCACACGCATATAAACTTTGTTCAGTTACATGATTTTTCCTTAATAATATTTCACACATCATTTTTATTTGATTTACTGTGGTGAATCAAATGACCATTCAAAAAATAAGTTTATTATGTGATTCTTCTGAAGTGTTTGAATCATCGCCATATTTGCACTTGTGTCAAATATACAAATATAATAAAGCAGATACCTGCACGCACAGGCGAATCCAGACACTGATTTAGCTTTTATTTACTACTGATTTTACTGCAGTTAGTTATTCGTAACCCATCAAGCAAGCGGAATTGTTTGATTAAATTTTCTGCATTTCAAGTTCACCGTTGACAAAACCTTCATCGCTTCCCGTATATTAACATAAATCCAAAATATTTCCCAACCACTTCGCTTTTGAAGGATTGCTTGTACCTATAAATACATTAAGCGTCTACGTTTAAAACTTCATTTAAAGACACAGACCCACAATATGCCCTAAAATCAAATGACTGCTTCAGGTTTCCAGGAAAGTCCATTAAATGCAATTTAAAAACGGGGTCGAGGTAAATTACAGAAAAACACAATCATACTTATGCATATCCTGTATTTAATTTAATAGAATAACTGATCTGCTTCCAGGGCCTGCAGTTTCAAATTCGTAATTGCTGCTGTATCTTTATATATATATAATATGTGACTTTTTCCTTTACTGTGTTGGCCAACGTGCAGTTTTCAAACGCTGGGTCACCAATACAAATTATGCACTGTGGACCAGCGATTTAGAAGCGATCTTCCAAGCCGTCAGCTGTGAACAGTTTAAACATTTTGAACTCTGTCAGTGTTAGACGTTTTTTGCGACTGTAGAGGCAGCCCCGACTTTTGCACAATGTTGTTTTTACGGTCATGTGGACTATGTGAAAGATATATATTTAAAAAACGACTGATTTCTGATGTATGCACTTGGCAATCGTAGTCGGGCAATTTGAACAATTAATTTATTTAATTTATGAGCCATTTTGTAATGTGTTTTAAGTGTTTTAAATTTTGCATCGTTTCGAAGTTGCTTACATGTGATAAGTGTAATTTGTTTCAATTTGATTGTTAGCTTATAATACAGGTACTTTTGTTTGATGTTTGTTGCATATGGAATGGTATACTGTATACTATATTGCCTGTCAATGTATAAAATAATATCTGTGTTTATTTTGGTTGTGGGAAAGCATTTTGGCCATGTCGGAAAAATTTTATAACAATGCATTTTACAAGACACAAGCTTCTGGGTCGTGATTTCAGGGTTCACGTAGTATTAAAGGATTGAAAGTTTTCCTTGACCAAAGTTCGTTGTCAGGCGGCTCAAAAACTAGAGCAGTGCGGGAAGGTCATAATCCAGTCAGAGGCATGAATGCGCTTTACATGGCCGGACAGAAAGGAAATATCATCTCGTCATTGTTTATATTTAATTGGAAGTGACATCAAACATTTTGTTACTGTTCGGGCTAACAACGTAGCAAGAATACGGGATGAATGCATCTTTGTGCCCGCTGCAGGGGGACCAGTTGCAGTAATTTAATAATTGTGGCAACCAGGAGGTCGCTTATAGATCAATCCGATAAGAACAATTCCCATGGTTCACCGGGGCCACTATTTAAAAGTTTAACTGTTTTGTCGTTGATCTGTCAAATGACTCCTTAAAGCCCGCCAATTTGGGAATACTTTTGCAAAATACCAATAGGCAGGCAAAATATGCTAAATAGCTATGCGAAAAAACATGAAAACTTATTTTCTCGAGAAGGGTTAAGAAAAGTATTTTTAATGGTCCCTGAAAATTGCACGGGGGGTATGCTATCCCTGATAGTTCGCGAATTTTGTCTAAACTCATTTTGATTTTCCTTTAATGTGAGATTGTATGAAAACTATCTTTATTTAAGGATTACATAACATATAATTAAAATATTTAATTGCATGCATTTTTAGACGTTGCCATTTCAGGTATTAATTTTTAAAAGTTCAGATGAAACATTCCGCCGATTTTCTTAAATGAAGCACACAAATCATTTTAACCGCTATATTGATTCTTTTAATTATCGACACTGTCGATTCGACAGAACCTATAGTGTGTGAATACGGGATCAAATGTTAGTGCACTGAAGGAATTATATAAACATTAGGTCCCTCTGAAGAAACTTCACTCTTGCGTAATAAAGAGAATCTTGGGATCCACAGCAAATGACCCTCGGCTTACACGCGCTCAAATTAAACTACGAGAAGATAAACATTATTTCAGATCGGATTTTTGAGATTAGTGTTTGTAATGAAAGGCATTAGGTCTATTTGAAGGCGTTATCCGCTTGCTAACTTGTGCCACTGGCCTTTTGAGACACGTAGCACAGAAATCTGTCGCACCGATGTTCTTCTGACTATTCAGGAAAGCAGAAAATTGCACCGAGGACTCCCGAACGATTTATATATGCTAACTGTAGCAAATATTTGCAATTTATCTTCCGAAGCTGTTTCCTACAGTGTAAGTATCTATTTTCTTTACCCAATTCTTTTAATTTAGCTGTAATGATACCACGTGACCGTTATAAATTAAGGTTAGTGACTGCTGACGCAATAAAAATATGTCCTGCAATATAGAAATAGATAACTTACGTCTGCAAATTGAAAATATGTCATTGCATCTTTCCATTGTACTATTTCTGTATGAAATCCAAATTTTTAATACCTTTTGTTAAGTGGTAAGTTTTGGACGTCTTGCATGCCCTTACAAAGCAACCCAGTTAATAGTTAAAACCAGAAATAATAAACTATTGAAACTGTAGAACCTACTCTATATTCAGCTGATGTAATACTTATTGTCCTGGATACACATAACCATTGGTTTACTGTTGTACATTGTTTACTGTGTATTTGAACAAGGTGTATGTGTGTATGGTCTGGGCAGTGGTTGGCTACGCCTCATTTTTGGGCAAGAGATATTACTTTCTACCTTCCCAAGTGAAAACAACGCTGGGGTGAGTTCTGCTGGGTTTTTTTTTTTTTCTGCGGGGTCAGTTCACCATGATTCAAGATTATCCAGCCAGACCAGCATTGTTCCACAATCTGCCATGTCGGCAAGATCTGTATCGCAAATCGCCCTAAATATAATCTTCTGGAATCATATTCTGAATACTGTTTTGATTAAAACTTGAAGACGGACACGACGGTCAATGACATGGAAAAGAATTTAAGGCCCCCGCATTAGCATGTAATGAAAACGGGTCGCCTTGACTTACAGACCCACTGCACAGGACTGGCATTGCCAGTGGTGTTGACTGACCTTACTGATGCCCCTGAACATTTGTAATTAAGCAGTTACTGTCACCTTTTATACATGGATGCATATGGCACGAGTTAAATACAAAAGAGCCAAGACACCGTTTACAGCTGTTGAGTTACAGCAAGTCTCCGCGTTCAGCATGTTTAATTTTGGTTACTGAAATTGTGCCTTGTGGTCAGGAAGGAGCCTGCCGCCCTGGCACTGCTCGCGAACATGAAGATGTTTGGAGGTAGATTAAATATTTAGACGGGGGTTAATTAAAGCTGGGGCGGCAGGCAGAAGCAGCCAAACATTATTGAAGGTAATGATGCATACAGAATGGGATTACCACGGTAACACGATACCTGAGGGGACAGGGAGCAGCGGAAGGGAACGGCCGCGCTTCTCGGCACTCCTCTCCAGCCTGTCTGTTTGACGGCCGATAGACAGCATGAACTTTGAGGGCCGCTGCGTTTACAAAGAACCTTCTCGTTTGAGTTCTGACTGCAATGGAACCACACGGCTGAGCCAAGATCGGCCCCAAGGAGAATAAGACAAGGGCCCATTTAGCTGCACCGGTGGGGATACAGTGATGCACGTTACGATTGTCATTCTCGCAATATGGACGGCTGATGGCGGTATACAATGTACTGATGTTCCACATGTATTTCAGGCCTAGAAACAAGATGCTGTTTAATTAAACTTGAGTCTGACACTTTAAATGCGGAGAGCATAAAACATTTATACTCAGAAATGTATGCACGCAAAATTATCAGTATCATCATAATTACCGATCCTTTCTCTTGCTTTATTATTTTTAATATGTATTTGGAATGGGGGCCGCTGGACACTTAATCCCAAACACCCCTTGGATAAGGCTTCTGCAAAAAAGAAAAAAAAAACATTAAGAAATATAAAACTACACATGCACCGTGAGTAAGCAAGCTAGGGAGCGGTAGGTCTGACTGCTCTGTAAACAGGCTGAGAGAAACAGCAGCTTTATCTAGACCTCAGCGATATAAAAAGCAGCCACTTGAACCAAACTGAGCCCTCATTAGGCCAAGTTACCGACTGGTGTCAAGTGGGGTGCAGCCACCGCAGGCTTAGTCGAGCAGACGCTGGCGGACCAGATTAAGCCCAGCGCAGATCCACAAGTGTGCAATCGGCCTCCTGCTGTCAGGCTTCCCCAGCCAGGCCGAGGCTGTTAGCAGTTTGCCCTTTCTGAGCATGGGGCTCCTTCAAAGCCAAGCAGCCTTACATTCAGCCGTTCGCCCCACCTTGGAAGGGCACACTTCATACATAATAGTGCTGCATATACACTAAAGCCTGTCTGTAATTCAGACAAAGGAGAACCCAATTAAATGTACACTTAAAGCCAAAAACAATCTAAAGAACAACATACGTTGAATTTTTCAATCATCAGATTTCTTTTGTCTTAGCACAGTTAATTTTATGTCATCATTGGCTGTGGGTAGCTCTGCCTCTTCTGTTCTCTTTATGTGTGTGTGGGGGGGGGGGGTTTGAATATTCCCCCATGTCATGAAGGCTTCCTCTAGGTACTCCAGCTGTCTTCCTGCAGCCCAGAAACATGGAGTAAGGCTAAGCGGTGTCACTGTCCATAGAATATGATTCAGTGTGTGAGAGACTGCATGTCTGTGCCCTGCGATGGCCTGGCATCCCCTAGAGGATGTATACCAGGCTTGTGCCCCCGCACTGCCATAGGATACAGGTGACCCTGACTAGGAAGAGAGGCTAAAAAATTGATGGACAGACAGACACAGATTCTTCAATAAAAAAAAAAAACAACCTCATATTTCAGCACAGCTATGAGATTTGAAGATTAAAGGAAAGTTGGAAAGGGGAGACATCACTTTTATGCCAGAAATTATGTCACGTGGGACACTTTTGCTTGTTAAAAAGCATTTTCAGTGTTATATATTATAGTGAGTTAAGGCAGAGTGAGCAGTGTTACTGTGGCTATTTAAGAAAGGCAGGAAAAATCAATCATCCAATTTACCCAGTCGGGGGAAGTATTATTTCAAACCAAAAGTAACTATACGTTGGCAGTTACAATGTAACGGTATCACGTCATTTCAGTGTTTCTTCCTTGTAGTGTTTTGTTACCAAACTATCACAGAAATGTTTTGTCAACTTTACATTATTACTGTTGAAAATGGATGCACTACTTTTTCCATTGTAGTAACTTACTAAGATGGGCGGAAAACTAATTTAAAACCAATATGAAGCTTTAAATGAAATGATATAAATGATTCCCTGCAAGGTTAGGAAGCACAAAACAATTTTGTTTAACACTTTTTCTCCTCACCCACACAAGCCATGGAAGGAGATGTCAATGAGAATTATTCCCAATAATGCTGTCCTGTGACATCACAATTTTAGCTCACAGAATCCAAGTGTGACATCAACTGTACTGCCACCGGAAGCAGTACCTAATTAATGCCAATAAGAGCCTTAGCAACAGCAAAGTAAATGGCAGTGTTTGACAAATGAGCTAAGGTGGAGGTTCTATTTGAAGTGTCCTATACTGCTCACAGCTCGAAAGATGGCGGAGTGGGGGGCACTCATACACTTCACTGCATGCCGTCCATGAACGCAGTGAGATTTAGGCTGGATATTGTTCCTGGGGAGGCCTCGCTCCCGCTCACTCATGTCCTCACCAGGCCCTGCTAATGAATTTTGGCGAAGATAATGACTGGCCAAAGACAGAGGCCTGAGCGCTGATGAAAACCGCCATTGTGTGTGGGGGCAGAGGCAGTGTGGTGAACTCCTGGACTTCCTATGGCCTTTCCATGAACCGTGGCACCCTTTACCCCCCAGTCAGGGCTCCTGGGTGTGCCGCGCTCACCAGTATTCCACCAGGATCCCTGGCATCCAATCATTAGCTTTGACTGAAACAAGATTAAAAAAAAAAAAAAAAAAACTTGGACCATATACACATCTCTCATGGGGGAAGAGGACTTGACCAAGGTACTGCCTTGAGATGAAGCACTCAAAAATCTCTGCACGCCAAGCTCATTCATATCTCTGGCAGCGATCCCACTGCAGATGTGACGTTACAGATCTGGGTCGGCTGCTTAGCATCGGTGCTGCTGCACGTGTCTTCAGGCCGACAGATTGTTGGGCCCGGGGTTTCGGCCCACTGTAGGTGCCGCGGAGGGAATCCCGGGGGTGTGGCCCCCTTCAGGTCTACGCGCAATTATAAAAAAGGGCCCTGAATTCCCATAATGCATGACATCATACTGCTGTGTTCGCTGCACCCACTACATTTAAATCAGAGTAGGACCATAGCTGCACTCCCATAGCGGGGACCCATGAAAATATCCTACATCTGTCACCAAATGACTGCCCTTTCTGTCACCTCCCAATACCCTGTTTGGAGAGACAGAGGGAAAATCCAAATTTCCAAAAGAGATTCCTCCTTGTAGGTGCATTCCAAATAAATGAAGTAAGTGGGAATACATTAAATAACTATATAGATTAAAATCTGACCTTGACGGACTTCTTGTGGGCTGGGGTAGCTGATGTGCGCTTCACTCTGTGACCTTACCCACACGTGGACAGTGTCCGTTTAATCTCCTGTGTCATTTTAATGCCCTCCAGTAATCCGCCTTTTTATTTAATCTCCACTTTACTTCTGCTTTTCCTCTGCCTTATCGGAGTCATCTGTCCATTTCTTTGTGCGCCTTCTGTTAAACATTAGCCCGCACTTTCTCCGAGGCCACGCTGCGGTCCCGTCCAGCTGCCGGCTCAGCTTCAGGGACCTGCTGGGGAGGCAGACGGTTAGTAACCTGAAGAGGAGGCAGGGCAGAATCAGCTATGGCGGCTCGTCAGATGAAAATGCTATTTGAACATACACTTACAATTTTTAAAGGCTGCGTACTTTTATTCAACTGTTGCTTTAGTTGTTTAATAGTCAAATGTATGATATTTGTAACATTTTTCAATTGTTTAGAAACATTATTGCCATTATTTTGTATAGTAATTTTTATAGTGTGACGCCAAAAATGGCAGGTGTTTCCAAAAATTTGGCCACTAGTGAATATAGCACAAAAAATTAAAAGTTATATGGGAAAATGTGGCCTGTGTTGGTCGTACCAGTGGTGGTCCAGGTGGGGCTGTGTAGCCTGGAATGTTGAGAAATATCAGTGAAAATAACATTAGACTATATATTGTTTAGGGTTAAAACATCGATTAACCAAATACACATATTAGAACTTATTCATAAATAACCAGCCTACATAAATTACTTTCAGAAACACTACCATCATCATCAGTATAAATTAGCCATTCCTCATAACCCTCAAGAAATGTTTCAAAGCAGTTTAATCTCCGGCCTTTGCAAACCAAATGCAGCTCCCACAAGCTGCGCAAACTGCTCCGTGTTTCATCACCCCACACTTCCATTTGTTTCTCTGCCGTTACGATGTTTACTTCGGCCTTCCCAGATCTACTCACCAGGTAGGAGTCACCCGTATGTGTCACAGACCTTCAGATTTCATGACCGAAGTCAGCTGCCAGGCGTGCGATCGGGCAGCAGGGGGCGGGAAGGTGAGTCCTTAGGAGACCTCCTAAGATTTATGGTGACAGAGGCACCATGGCAACGCTCAGCCAAGCAGGTGGAGCCCAAGACGCCACGTAGCGCATTTCTGCTGCACTGCTGAGTGCCAGTGGACTCATGAGGGAGCTCGTTAATGAGGAGGCCTCAAGCCACTTTTATCCTGGCCAGTCGCCTAAGAGCCACAAGGGAAAGGCAAGCAGAAATTTTACATGTGCTGCTGTGTGCTTGAGGAACTCCCTCCATAAGCTCTACTGGCCTTCCTACTCACACATTAAAATATCGTGTCTCCCCTCTTATTTACCTAACAGAAAAAAATCAAGCCTTCTTTTAGTGCCAGTAAAGCACAAACTAAGGATTTCATATATTGACCTGCTCTGTATCTCACTGCCTCAGTGTGTACCAAAACAAATGCCCAGATTTATCAGGCCATGCGAATTCCAACCTTATATCACTCAGAGTTTCTTTCCTTTTAGCCAATGCTGAGGTGTGTTAACGCCAGAATCGAGCGGGGGGAGGTGGGGGGGGGGGGAGAGAAAGTGTCATAACGAATTTAATCGCCGGGGCGTCTGGCTCTGCTGCCATGTCGACAATCCGGTCCTGACATCGCTTTTAAATCATCTGCCTCAGCATAAGAGCATCAGAGAGAGTGGGAGTCGTGACACGCTCACATTCTGAAGGTGAGGGGTAAATAAAAGAACAGAAAGAAAGCAGGCCAGGGAGGGCAGAGACCACACATTATCTGAGTACAGCCTTAAACACTGTGTGTGTCATAATGATTCCATTATTTCCGTGTGGTTTCTTCAGGAGAACAAGCGGTGAATCTCTAAGCCATCTCCAACTGCAGGTTCATTGCCATGGGTTTTATTGCCCAGCTTGTTCCAGCTATTATTAATTTATTTTGTAACCCTTACATTTTAAATCAGCGCTTTCATGTGGAAACCCAAGAAACCGCAGCCTTTCCATTTTCCAAGGTGGGCTGAGACATATTTATGCCCTGATGCGAGATGCTGCTTTAATCAGACCCTGCACCGTGCTCTTGAGGAATTTGCTTTCGGGAAAACGCCATCTCCCTGAGTCATATATGCCCCTTTAAGTTACTGCGCTCCTTGATGTGGTTCCACATTAAAAAATGCAAAACATTTGTTTAGAATTGGTCAGGATTGTTATCAAATGTTGGGTTGCTGCAAAGTGCTTCAAAATGCACAGTTTAGCTCCCTCTACAGGACACAGAATAAATGCACTTTGCTGCTCAGTTGTGTCGTATTGGACATCAGGATAACACACAAACTGAATTGTTAACCTACTAGTGACATCTAAAGGAATGCCACGGCATTGAACGGTCTCAAAGCCTAAAATGATGGTCTCATTCTGAACTGGTGGGTATTGAAATTTAAACTGGGGAGGACCAAAGTGCCGCTTAGCCAGGCGTAAACCCTCAAAATGGAGGCCGAGCCCGTGGGTAGAGTGTCAGGCAGCTTACAGCTACAGGCACACAGACACGACCTGCGATATCCACAACATGACCCTTGGTGGGGAAAACAAAATAAGACATGTGACAGAACCTCTCTAGGGTACGACCAGGGGGACAAATGAAGAGAGTGAAAATAGAACAAAACGTCATCAATTTCTGGCGTAATGTCAGGGGGGGGAGTTACATCTAATCTGTCCCACTGAGTTCACTGTTTCACAATTTGCCTTGTTCTATAATCCCACAATGTGTTTCATGCTGTCTAGTTTGCAACGTAGATTTATGAAACCAATATGTTCTTTTCCATCCTTTAAAAGACTATAAGGCATTAAGGTTGAGGCCCATTATGGCAAACACACATTTTCCCCAGCATTAGGAGTTATGGGAATAGCCATCCTCAAAATGAAAGCCATAAATCATATTTCTAACTATTATACCATTAACAAGGGCATGCTTCTGTCTCTCAGGTCACGCTAATAGTGCTCAGGCGGCGGCTGTTTAAGAGGCAGCGTGAAGCCGCCAGCCACGGGCGGACTCGCTTCTGGCGGCCAGGCGTGCAGACTTTCCCGCCGGTGCTTCCCTCCCCGGGCCTGGCCGCTCCTCCAGGCTGTGGTTTCCCCAGAGGGACCTCGTGACGAGGCGCCCGCGTTTCTCCGCAGTCCTTTCTGCGGTGTTTGGATGGTGCCGCGGAACATATTAAATTTGTTACTAATTTTAAACTTGGCAGGGCTTGGCTGCGCAGGCGCAGAATGCAGATGCAAGCACGGGGCAGCCGGCTTTAGTTCAAACCCGGCCTGACCGCAACCACAACGCAAACAAAGCAGACGCAAAACGGTAGCTCCTGCCTGTATTCTGACTGCATGTGTTTGAAAAGGGTATCCTTAAAAAATATCCAGATGTAGTGGAGTTAGTGGGAAGCCCATGGCGTTGGGGGGTTAGGTTTCGGGGTAAGTTCTGTTCTTTTTCAGCTCATTCTGAAGTTTTTTGGGGAAAAAAAGGTGCAGAAAAACGGCGTCCAGGAAGCGGCGAGTCTCCGGTTCCAGGCAGACGTGTCCGGCCCGCGTTGCGCAGACCGCAGGAGGCAGTGCGACCCTCAGCACGGCGAATCAGGCTTTATACCTAAAGCCTAAATTAACAGGTCATTTGGAAGAGGGCAGGCGGCTCCAATAAAGAAAAAAAAATCAAGGTATAAACACCTTTTACAGGGAAAGACGCCACATCTTTCATCGAGCGCTGGGCATAAAGAGCGGAAAGGCTCTCCTTTGAAAGTGCACTCGGCCATGCAGCTGTGTTTCCTGGGAGCATGCTGACCGCAGGCTTGCGCCGGGTTCATTGCGATGCACTGGGTCAGGTCGGCTCGCCTGGATCCCAATGACAAGGTCAGGTGAATGGGGTTTTTTTTTTAATTGTTTGTTTTTGTTGTTATTATTTTTTTTTAACCTTCCTGACAGCACCTTTCGGAGAGGCATTTGATTCCCCCCCTCCCCTCCCGGCCCCCCCATTGTCTGAGAGGCTGTGTTGACGCGGGACCCCAGCTGCCTCTGTCACCCATGGAACTGCAGTGACCTCTAGAGACCGTTTCACCCACGTGCATCGCGACAGATGCCCGGTGCAGGATGACAGCGTTGTAATTACGGCCCAGGTTGAAGGGTGCCGCGAGTGGGAGAGATTGTGGCCACCCCCCCCAACACCCCCCCCATCTAGACTGCAAGGAAAAAAATTACTCACTGCAGTGAACCAGAACTTAGCAAATCACCCCAGGCACAAGTGGGCATGTTGGGCTGCATTAACACACAGAGCCGGTTAGCAATGGCGGCTCATGGCTGTATGGCCCTAAGTGCGCTGACATGTTTGTCTCTATCTTAGTGGTTAAGAAACAGGCCTCCCAAAAAAGGCCGCGGGTTCGAGCTGTATGGGAGGTGCTGTCATTGAGCCCCAAGAACGGCACTAAACAGCGGAACATCAAACGGCGCACTCACAGTCTTGAGCACCGCAGCACAGCACTGCAACAGCGCACTGCAACTGCGCACTGCAACAGCGCACTGCAACTGCGCACTGCAACTGCGCACTGCGATTGCCAGTGGGATCCGAGCACTCCATCCTGAGCAGCTGGCGCGCGCGGAAACGCCATGTGGATGAGCTGTGTCTCAGGGCCCTTCTGACGTGCGAATCAAATCTAAACACCCCAACGTTATTTCTCAAGGGCCCACCACCCCGTTGGAAGGGGATCACTGCCAGGCTGTTACAACAGACCTGGAAATGGTACTCAGAACAGCAGCTATGCTGCGATAAGCCAGAAGATAGGCGTGCCATAGTTTCCAGACTGGCACCCAAAGTGGGAACTCTTGACATCCGCATGGGCATGCATGTGCTTAGGAACAGGTTGCTGGCAGCTGCAGAGGAATTTTTACAGTCCTGGTATCTTTATAGTCACCCTGTGTGTACCCAATCCACTGCTGGAATGTCATATAACAGAAGAGATCCTTACTATATAAAAAGAAAACATTTTTTTAATGCTCTGCTTCAAGCCTGTGCAATAAAAATTAAAGTCTCAGGCAGAAAAGATTTAGGGGCACTTTTACCTTGTAATATACTGCAGGAGCTGGACGCCCTGCCAGCTCGCGGTACCTTATGAAAAATCCATTCAGTCGCGCAGGTGGTGTGAAGTTATTTTTATTCAGTAGTTTTTATTATCATTGCTGTCGTTATTCAGAAAGTGCTATAGCATGGTAGATGGATGGGGCACTGGGGCACGGAACTGTAAATATGTACTACGACTGTGGCAGTGAAGTTACTCAATCCGCCCGTCACAGGAAGAGAAAGAAGGCATCCCTTTAACCCCCGCGCACTGGTCATCTGAAAGGCTGTGTTTGGGGCTGCGGCTGAAGGAATGGTTAAGGATGAAAATGTACGGGTTCGAGCCCTGAGAAAGTCAGTCAGTGATGCTGGATTCTTCAGTGTGATATAAACCCTCAACCGTGCTACAGTAAATCGCCCCCAGCTAAGTGGGAGAAGAAACGAAGTCAGCCACACAAAGTAAAATCCTGTGTTAATTTCCAGGCAGCACTTGTCAAGGCACACAGGAGGGATCTAAAAAAGAAACTTGGCTCAAGGAAGGCAAGGGTACCATGACACCGTTTTGTTGGGTAGCCTCTGACGGGTATATGCTCAAGATGGGTTGTGATCAAGACCCAAGCTGGGCATGCTCCACCATGCAGCCAATGGCACGCCGGAACAGAAGTTTCTCCAGCCAATCAAATTGGACCATGAAGAAGCAGTATGTCCACAGACAGGGTAGGAAGGAAAATCAAAATACTGAGGCATGAATATTCTTTTCGGGGGGGGCAGTTGCCGTCTGGCAAGGGCAGGAGCCAACGTGGCTCGCACTGACAGGCTGGGTGGGGGG
>JABFEA020000010.1:11526437-11549073 GCA_019775915.2 Cyphomyrus plagiostoma | reverse complement strand
AAAATGCAATATGCCTACTACTATTACTACTACTACTACTACTACTAATAATAATAATAATAATCATCATTATAATAATAATAATGATTATTATTATTATTGTTATTGTTGTTGTTGTTGCTTGTTATTTTATTATGATGACGTATATTTAGTGTATGCTGCTTTTTTCTTATATTTTCCAAGTAAAAATTCGAATGGACGAGGAAGATGGAAGATGGCATGGTGATTGAATATGAAAGTTATTAGCTTCGACTTTTTAAGGCAAAATATGCATATGATTTCAATGGGACCGTTTTTAGTCTGTTATAACAAACTGGAACTTATAGAAAATTTGTTTTATTGACCAAATAATAAAGGTATTTACGTGTCCCTGTATCCACAATAAATTGTGTGCGATTCCAGGAGCTCAAAGAATCCGCTTTAAGGAAAAACCTTATTAGAAAATTACCTTTTTGGGAAAAGCGTAAAAAAGTATTTTTAAAAAAGTATTTAAGTTGTCCAACACCAAATAATTTACCAATTGTCCATTAGTAAGTTTACCTATTTCTATTTTAATGGTAAGGCCACATCTAAACTAATTCTAAAAGGCTCCCCTCTTTTAAAAACTCACCGGACAATTACTGCCACATAGCAGAGTAAAAAAAGAAGAAAACCGCTTTTCTCCCTCTGCAGAGAACAGAGTAAACACTGCCTCTCGTCTCCTATTTCATTGCCGCAGATTTTCTCGGAGCGCTGAGACTGCGCAGTGCAAAGCGGAGCGTAAAAAGCGCAGAGCGAGCAGACTGGGCCCATCGCAGACGCGGCATGTGGGAATAAGGAGCAGCCAAGGCTAGGGGAGCAGAGACACGGCTGACACGGCTGGCTGAGCACTGCGACGGAGCCAAACGCAGCGATCGCCTCTGCTACTCTCATCGCATCCCAGGATGGAGACCTTAGTCTCCTTCGTTTCCAGGCACTTTCTCTTGAAGGCGTTTTTCCTGCAATTTATTGTTCTACATCTAAGCTCAGCTGCACCATCGCCGATAATAAAGTTTCCCGGTGATGACACCGTTCCAAAGTCAGATAAAGAAGTCGCGCTGGTACGTATGTTTTTACTATGTAAAGTTTTACTATGAGGTTTCTGCGTTTAATTGTAGACAGTTTATAATCTGCCGTTGAAAAGCCGTGGATTTATAGTCTATTGATAAAAAACTAGTAGCGCTGTAGGGAATGTTACATCAGAGATTGAACTCGGATACAGTAAAGATAACATTTTACAGAAATGAAGAATCGGTTTGTTACTTGTATACGAAATACTGTATACTTTCATGAACTTACAGATACGACGATAATAATAATATAGGCCTAGATCTGGAATTCTGGTTTCCGAAGGATGGTAGCGTCTAAAAACTACTTGGAGTTTATGACGTGCTGTTTGTGATTTAGGAACGCAGCACGGAATGTGCGCAGCTCTAAGATTTGTTTGTTTCTCTTTAAAGCATTATCTCAACAAGTTCTATGGATGTCCACAAGACAGGTGCAACCTTATGGTGCTCAAAGACACGCTGAAGCAAATGCAGAAATTCTTCTCGCTGCCAGAAACTGGAGAGATTGATAAGAAAACTCTGGAGATCATGAAGAAACCCCGCTGTGGGGTGCCTGACGTGGCCAATTACAATTTCTTTCCCTCAAAGCCGAAGTGGGGAAAGAATGAACTAACCTACAGGTAGACGCTGAGAGCTGCCAATCGAGTTTTGACGTAATGTCATCTTGTGTTGCTTGAAGGCTTTTGTATGAAAGAGAATTTATCATTGGGTCTTGAAACAAGTGATTGGTATCTCTTACACATTTGTCCATGAAAATGCTACTTGTACTTAGGAAATTGTGTTGAGCAGGGGTGGAGGGGTAGGCGGACGGGCAGGCGGAGCAGCCAGGACAGATCCCTCAGGGTCCAGGTCTCCTGACTCTATATGAAACATTCATGAGAATGAAGGCACTAATGTTATGCAAATTATATGGTCTAGTGACATGCTAATTTTATATTTTTCATTTTTATGTATACAGTCTCCTTATGGTAGAAGTTATAACATGAAAAATATGTGGTAGAATACTTAAAACAATTTTGAAATGTAATAGTTTGAAATGTTTTGTAGTTAAAGTATGGTGTTGAAATGTGTTTGTGGAATTTGCAAATTACTGCAGTGCATGATGGGTATGATATTTGGAGGATACTTAAATTTCATCATTAGCGAGTGCTACAACTGGCACAGGCAGGCCCTAGTAGTGAATTTTGAAGGGGGGGCAGGCCCTTGGCGTGAATTTAGAAGGGGGGCAGGCCCTAGGCGTGAATTTGAAAGGGTATCCGTTTTTTGTCTCATGGCAACTGTGTATGATTGGTTCACCACTGGTGATGAGTGTAGGGCAGAGCGACCTTGGTGGTTATGGAGGGTTTTATGGGAAAAAACACGGCAATGGCTGCTAATAATGTTAAGCTGTCAGGATGTGGGGCTTTCGCTCCCCAGAAGTTCACCTTGACAGGCCCATTGATCCACACACATTGCAGTTAGAAGTACATGAGAGAGAGGAACCAGAGGGTTGGTGAGGGCAGGGTGGGGACGCATTCATTCCCACAGCATTCCCACAGAAACCATTTCCTGAGCAGTTTCCCAGACTGGTCCACGGCCCAGCAAGACCTCCCTCTGCTGCCTGGCGCCCACACTTCATCCCGTTCCAAGCGGAATGTGTTTCGCAGGCTTCTTGTTTGCTAATCTGCTCTTCTCTTAAAGACGAAAATGGCTCCTTCTGGGTCCAGGCTGTCTGTTCTTTGCCTGTATCGCCGCTTTTTTCAGTCTCGTGGGATCGAAAAGCTCGTCCTCTGTAGACTGGGAGGCATCCAGCGAGTTCTGATGGTTTGCCACGCGCAGTCAGTTAGCGAACTGGGCCATGCAAAGTAAAGAGTGGTCTGGAGAGGCATGTAGTAGGTGGCAAAGGCAGAACTTAAAAACAGACAAGCACAAAAACCCGAAAATGCCCTAATATACTCGAGACGCCAGAGACACACTGTGTATATCTCTGTATACAGGACATAAATGGATGATTGTGTATGTACATACAATCGAGATGTTTGCCAAGATTTAATAATAATAATAATAATAATAATAATAATCGATACTTTATTGATCCCTGTGCGGAAATTGTCTTTACATCTCCCTCAACTTGCTCTTTTTGTAGAGTAAGTTGTCAGCAAAGTGCAGGAAATTTGGTGACGCTTTACATTAACCGCACCTTCATAATGCATTCGTAGAGCATTCAGAAGCAGCATGTAAGTATTCCTTAATAGTTTTAATGTACATTAATAATAAACATTATGTGATTATAATGTTTGTTATTATATAATGTTCATAATAATTATGAATTTATATTCCAACTGTTAAGGTATGTTACGATGTTAAGATATGCCTGTGGGATGCTTATGAATGTTATATGAATGCATTATGAAGGTGCGGGTAATGTAGAGCGTTACAGAAAATGCTGAATGCAGGAAAGAAACGCCAAAACACAAAGGGAAATATCAACTGTGATCAGCACCGAGGAGGTTGGCTCTGTGGTACCAAAGTAATGTGCCTAGTTTGTATGTTGACCTAAGGTTTCTGACTGAAAAGGCAGCTTTCCATGTTTCCCAAAGTCCTGCCTACTGAACCGTGGGCTGTTCTCCCCGACAGGATACTAGGGCACACCCCCGATCTGGATGAGGAGATCGTAGATGATGCCTTTTTCCGGGCCTTCAAAGTCTGGAGTGACTTCACACCCCTTACGTTCACTCGCATCATGGACGGAGAGGCCGACATCATGATCAATTTTGGACGCAATGGTAGGACATTGTCATCTGCGGTTACTGCTTCACATGGTGCCATATAATTATAATGAGATTAACAGGTACGAAATAAGGACTGGAAGAAGCATATATGAAGCTGGGGTATGAAGATTTGGAGATTATCTAGAACAGTGTATTTCAACATTTTTTGAGCTACGGGGAATTTTTTACATTGAAAAAATCCCACAACACAATACCATCCAAAAATGTTACAAAATGCCACTCTGTAGCCTAGTAATTTATTTATACTCACTCAGTGTGAAACCTGAGCCTGTTTGGATGAACACAAGCTGATATCCTGGCAGGAATTGAAGACAGACACACAAAACTCTTCCTCAACAGCTCTCAGTCCCTCTCTGTTTTTAGTTTTTATATGAGTCGGGTTTGAAAAGCACAGCTCACACAGATATGTCCTGGAAAATGGGAGTAATGTTGAAATAGGTTTGTTTGTTTAGAATACATCACTATTACACAGACACTCCACAATGGCATATTATTTGGAAATAATAATTAATTTTAAAAAATGTTTTTTAGACCAATTAAGTGAAATTGGATCATTTCCCAGGGTGGGCCTTACAATCTCAGTGTGCCGCGACACAGTGGTTGAAAATCACTGATCTAGAATATATCCATCCATCCATCCATCTTTCAGCTGCTTGTCCTGGTCACGGTTGTGGGTTTCTAGAATATAATTTGCGTATATTTGTATATGCAGCCATCTTCAAAAAGCTTATTCAAGTTGTGGGATCTTTATTTTCCAAAAAATGCAGCAGTTGTTTTTCCCTCCAAAAACAGCCAGTTCTATCACAGTGCTGTTGTCAATAGTATCAGAGGTTAGATTTCCAGGCTGGGATGGACAGGCTGCCAGGGATGGTTCAGGATATCCCATCTCGGGCGGGTTTCGGATCTCGCGTGTTCTCAGCAGAGCTGACTGTGGCATTGGCATGTCTCAGAACATGGCGATGGCTACCCCTTCGATGGGAAGGATGGTCTCTTGGCACACGCCTTTGCTCCAGGCCAGGGCATTGGAGGTGACTCCCATTTCGACGATGACGAGCAGTGGACGCTTGGAGAGGGACAGGGTGAGTACAAAATCGTTTTCTGATATGAATGGAAGCTTCTAGTAATAAGACACCTCATCGATCCCTGTGGGGAAATTCTCTTTACGTCTCCTGAAGGGCAGCCCACCATAGCAGTACCCAGAGAGCTGGGGGTTATGGGCCTTTAGTCAAGGGCCTGCACATGTGCTGGGCTTGAACCAATGACCTTCTGATCACAGGCATAGAGGCTCAGGCCACTGAGCCTCACACTGCCTCCAGTGACGTGCAATACAATAACTTAAATCATACCCCTGTCTAATATGGATAAGGAATAAGTGGTTGTCGATAACCTTACCTGGAATGAGGACGTTCATCCACACAGGGATATGACCTGGGCTGCTTTTTAATCTACCTGATAATTTACTATGGAATAGGAAAGAGGCAGATCTTCAATGAATGCACTGTCTGTCTCTATTTTTCATCCTCTCTGGTGTTTTCTTTCTCTCTGTCCCTCCGTCTCATCCTCCTTTCCTAGTGGTGAAGGTTAAGTTTGGGAACGCGGAGGGCGAGCTCTGTAAGTTCCCCTTCCTCTTCATGGGTAAGGAGTACACAAGCTGTACCTCGCAGGGACGCGACGACGGATTCCTCTGGTGCTCCACAACCTACGACTTCGAGAAAGATGGGAAGTACGGATTCTGTCCACATGAACGTGAGTCTGCCGGCTTCCAAAAGAGGTCACCATATTAAGAAAACAACAACAGCTGAGAAAAAAGCTAATTTCAACATTAGTATCCTGCAGTTACTGTGGATGACCATGATCACCTGAGGCAGTCTGACAGAATGTTCCAGACTTCCCAGGCAGTCTGGTCAGGAATGCTAAGCATACCTAAACTGCTCTTAAAGTATAAATCTTCAAGATAATTAAAACTCAGGCCCATCGTAATGTAAACCAACTCAAAAGAGTTTTCCTTCTGAGTAGCAATATTTTTGCAATTCACAGAAATTTAAAACTTAAATTCCACGCTTGGGGAAATATCAGCACAGCTGGAAAAAAATATATATTACAGCACGATGACGATGCCAAAATAGCGATTCGGAACTTAAGTTTGTTATCTGACATAAAACCAAGAATGTGTCTGGGCTCTGTGGTCCAGTTCGGAGAGAAAAAAAGGGAAGCATCAGCTGTTCTCTGAAGCAACTGGGGGGGGGCAGTTAAGGACCTACACTGAGCATTATGAGCCCCCAGCGTATCCGTTCCCTAAGTCTGTCTTTAAGTTAAATTTGTAGGTAAGTCGGAAACGTTATAGTACAGCACAAAATAATGATAATACTGAAATAACAAAAGCAGCTACATACAGTACTGTACTCACCCTCTAGCTGACGAATTACTAAAACCAGGCGATGTTTTCACAAGTACTTATTTTCTGTTTACTAGCTCAGAAAGCAGCAGTGGCTCAGTTTAGTAGTACTATCAAGTTAGACTTTTGGGTATGAGGGCTTGATCACTGTCTGTGTGCGAAGTTCTTGTTGAGTTTCTCCTGGGTGCGTCTGGTGTCCCATAATCTCGCAGCAGGTGGGTTAGGGTTAGGGTTAGGGTTAGGTTAGGGTTAGGGTTAGGGGTTAGGGTTAGGGTTAGGGTTAGGTTAGGGTTAGGGTTAGGGTTAGATGAACTGATGTCTTTAAGTGACACGTTGTGCCCGGTGAAGGGCAAGCATCTGATGCAGGCTGCATCCTGGGAAGCATCCAGGCATCTCATGCAGGCTGCATCGTCCCTTGTACCCGGTGCATCCTGGGATAGCTTCCAGGCATCTCATGCAGGCTGCATCGTCCCTCGTACCCGGTGCATCCTGGGAAGCTTCCAGGCTTGTCACAGACCGTTCATTGACTCTGAAACCTTTGCCTAAACAGATTTAAATAGTTAAATATTCAGTTAACGGTAGCGTTTGTAGTGTTTTTGCTGCTTGTGGGAGGTGAACGTTTGCTGATCTCACCTCTTTATCTCCATTACAGCTCCCGCCTCACTGCTGGTTTTCGTAATAGCGATTAAAAGTAGTGGTGAACGGGAAAACAGCTGCTACACGTAAACGTGAAAAGCGTCGGTGAATTACGGAAAGCATGAATCACCCTCACCACAGCATGTGAGGTCCAAAGCCGAAGACAGACAAACAACATCTTATCACCTCTGCAGGAACAGCTGCGAAAAGCCCCAAAAGTCCTTGTAAACAATCGTGCTTTTTTATCTCGACGTGATTATCAGTCGGTTTTTTAGCTCGTGGTTAAAAGGGCTGCATCACTTTAAGAATTTCATTTCCAAGTGGAACAAAGTTGAAGAAGCTGCAGAAACAAAGGAGCGGGTCGCTAACTGCTGTGACAGGCCGGCCACAGGGGGCACTGCTGAGCCTCGTCACAGGGCGATACACGGCTGGTGACTAATTAAGCCCCTTTCAGACCCCTGGCCTCCGATCCAGCGAAGCCATGAGGAGAGGCAAGCAGATCAGGAAGAGGAGCTTCCCCTGAAACCCTGTTAGGCACTACATGAACCAAGGACCCTGTCTTAATATTTTTTATTTGGTTCCTATCTACCTTGCTTTAACAGGTACAGAAGGCCACTTTCAGGTCATCGCCATCAGTGTGGTCTCAACAATCCTGATTATGGCATATCTTGACCAGTAATAACATCTAAACCATCACTTAGATTGTATGTTGCTGGATGTTTTACTGGTATAATAATCAAGCGTTTACAATTGTTTGCAACATGCTTTAGTATATGTATGTGTTTCAAGTTCTATTTGTCGCATGCACAGTTATACTCGGTTCAATGTGCCATTAAAATGAGATTCTTATCAGAGGGTATCGAATGCCACCTTCTTGGGTACAGCTCGGCAGTGCCAGGCAGGGGCCACGTTTGCCCGTAGAGCCACTTGAGCGGTTGAGAAGTCGTGTTTTTTTGCGGCTGTCCTACTGAACGCCGCCAGAATGGCGGCTGTTCCACAAACGCGGGAACTGGCAAGTCCAGCATCAGCCGCCTTAAAGCCAGGTTGACGAGGCACCTTAGCCATTCTGACACTTGGAAAAACAGTAACCGACCATCTTGACCCGGGCTGTGTAGCTGGGTGTGCTCAGTTGAAACCGCATGATTGACTGTTTAGAGGGGCAGGCTGCTCGCGTTAGCAGATAGGTGTTACGTAACAAGCCGGCCGCAGAGTGCATATCACGTTACTCATTGGTTATGATTGCTGTTATATAAACTATGCTATTTGTAGAGTCTTGTGCAAGGCTTTAGCAGCACACAGCATCTGAACCTTACGGTTAGCAATCATGGCGCCTCATCCGCTAATGTTAGCTTGACTGCTACAACCGCTAACATCAGCTTCACTGCCGTCGCCCGTGTGGGTCACTCTGTCGCTCTGCGTTCGCAGTGCTCTTCACCCTGGGCGGCAACGGCGACGGGGCCCCCTGCAAGTTCCCCTTCACTTTCCAGGGGGAGAAGTACCACAGCTGCACCACCGTGGGTCGTGATGACGGCTACCGCTGGTGTGGCACCACTGACGACTACGACCGCGACAAGAGCTACGGCTTCTGCCCTGAGACCGGTGTGTCTGCGTGGCCCACTTAGCAGAGCCAGAGACTCTGCTGTACATGATAAGCATGGGCGTGGCAGGGTGGGGGGCGTGACATCGTTGGAGCTGACATTATTACACTTTTGTGGGTGGGAGGCAGTAGAGAATGGGATGCCACTATGTGCAGTATTTCCTGTTGTAATTGTAAACCTCACCCTTAAACAAAAGCTATGGCTATATGACTCAGTTAAAGGCCACATGTGTGACCTCTGCAGCAGCACGATGTTGTTAGAGTCCTCTGTGGCTTTTTCTGGAAGAATGTTCTGTTTGTAAAGACTTTAGACTGGGAGGCTGTAATGGTTTGACTGAGCTCTGGCTTGGGTTATTTTCCATTGTTTCATGCAGTTTGGAGCATGGGGATGGGTTGGAGGTGGGGGGGGGGGGACCACAGCTGACATCAGGTTTTTCATTGGTTGGATGTGCCATCTTAGGGGGGAGACATGCAAATTTTTTCAGGAGGGCAATCTTGCCCCGCCCCCCTCACCCCCATCAGATCCAGCCCACCTGTAGGCCGTAAAACTGTACCTCCAATTAGAAAAGTTGGGACAAGGGAGGGAAATTCCTTCCTTTGAAAGCTGTGTTTTCTTCCTGCCTCGTTCTGAAGGGATTTGATGCAGTACTCAGAGGTTCACTGCAAAGCAAGCAAGTCAGCAGTAAAGACATAAAACTCAGTTGTTTTCACTGCTTGCACTCATTTTGATCCAAAAAGATGGGCATCTGATCCCAGTAGCTACCCCTACCCCATTCCTCTTACACCCCTTAGATCTGTTTTTTAACAGCATTTTTACTGTAACCCCTATTCCTACCAAAGGCCCCCGGCAGTTTATCTTGTTCGGCCTTTTTCTCTCTGCGGGGAGCCCCACTGTGGGACAGAGACCCTTCCGGTGTTTTAATACATGCAGAAACAAAACAGCGAAAGAGAGTAGAGAGACCCCCTTTGGATCTGTTTTTTTATCCCAGGAAATAACTGCAGTGTGGCATCCAGACAGCCCACAGATGCTCACAACCCCACAAATAGGCATAGCTGTTTCCTCACATTAATGCTCAGATCAGCGGACAGAGTAACCTGGCCTAAGTAATGCATTCAGAGCATTTTGATGACACATCTTTGGAATAAACAAATAAGATGCCTGTGGAAGCCAGCTAGCCAACCAGCCACCTAGCCAGCCAGCTAGCCAACCAGCCACCTAGCCAGCCACCCACCCAGCCAGCCAGCCAGCTAGCCAACCAGCTACCTAGCCAGCCAGCTAGCCAACCAGCCACCTAGCCAGCCAGCTAGCCAACCAGCCACCTAGCCAGCCAGCTAGCCACCCAGCCACCTAGCCAGCCAGCTAGCCAACCAGCCACCTAGCCAGCCAGCTAGCCACCCAGGCAGCTAGCCAACCAGCCAGCTAGCCAACCAGCCACCTAGCCAGCCAGTCAGCCAGCCACCCAGGCAGCTAGCCAACCAGCCACCTAGCCAGCCAGCTAGCCACCCAGCCACCTAGCTAGCCAGCCAGCCACCCAGGCAGCTAGCCAGCCAGCCACTGATCTGCCATGCTTTTTTTTTCCTTACGGGCAGCCTTGTCAACGATGGGTGGAAATGCAGAAGGTGCCCCTTGTGTCTTCCCCTTCACCTTCTTGGGCAACAACTATGATGCGTGCACCACCTCTGGCCGGAGTGATGGCAAGACGTGGTGTGCCACTTCCAAGAGCTACGACGAAGACCGCAAATGGGGCTTCTGCCCTGATCAGGGTATGAAGGGCCTGCTGAAGGTGTTCAGACCTGGGATCTAGCCCAAGGGAGGTCTAGCTGGGATTTGACATATCGCTGTTCCTCCTCCTGTTCAGGCTTATCTCAGGTGCATAGCTGAAGTGATAGTGATCAAACTACTGCTAAGACAGTGTAGGAGGACACATTTTGCAGAACTGCTGCATGATTGATTACTTGGACTAACCTATAGTGTTTTTAACAATGTGCAGACAATTACTGATAGAATGTGCGTGTGTGTCCCACCCCCAGGCTACAGCCTTTTCCTGGTGGCGGCCCATGAGTTTGGCCATGCCCTCGGCTTGGAGCACTCCCAGGACCCTGGGGCCTTGATGGCCCCCATCTACACCTACACGAAGAACTTCAGACTGTCCAATGACGACATCCGTGGCATCCAGGACCTTTATGGTAGGACAGGGTGACTCAGCAAGGACTGCAAGAGCTTAGCGTTTCCCCAGTGACAACGAGATCCTCTCCCCTTCCCAGGAGCCCCGACCGGCAAGCCCCTGCCCCCCACCCAGGGCCCTGTCACGCCCATGAATCTTTGTGACGAGGACATTGTGTTTGACGCAGTGGCTCAGATCAGAGGAGAGACGTTCTTCTTTAAGGACAGGTAAAAGTAATGGTTTCCTTTTACCTTTAATGAAAAACATCGTTTGGATACTGATGCAGAGACTTTCATGGATACACTTATAAATAACGTGGATTTATTTCGGTCACATGTTATGTAGATTTCAACTGCTGTGGAAGACAAATGTGCTTGAGACCTGAAATAAAAACCGTCGTACCTCAGGCTAAGAGAATTTAAAATACTACAGTTAGATATTCACTTTATCAGCGGTTACTGGCTTAAGGTACGTTTGCCCTGGTGGAACAGGGAACACTCTGCCATTTTAGAACACAGCATAAACATGTGCATCAGTGAAGGCACGTGACCCTGGAGATCAAACTGTTCCTGCTGCTTAACCCTTATTCTTATTCACCTTATTTTGTGTTTTATTTGGCGGCTTTATGCTGTTTCCCCGATATCTCAGACATCTGGCCCTTTGCTCGTAAGGTTTTATAGAAGCCAGAAGCCACTTCTGCTTTGACCGGCTGCTTTGACCTTTCGATGAGTGCATTTCGGCTATTATATTGGTGTGGCTGTGCACTATTCCCTTAGGTAATAACAAAGGGCTGCGTTCTTAAGAAACGCCAACCTGAAATGAGGAGTGCTGACTCCACGTGGCTTGTTATGTCCTGCAATATAAGGTGCATGGCAGGGCTCTGGGCTCGCCAGGTGAACTCTGCTTTGCTTTTCTCACGTTCCGGGAAGACAGCGGAGAAGTATTATGTAAAAAGGCAGCTCCTCCTCACAGGCGCTCACTCATGCAGAAGCACGAGAATCGCATGCTGAAATTCTGACTTGCTGTTAGCATTTAGGGGCTTTTTGGTCTGGCTTCCAAGGCGAATGACTCCCCCTCTCACAGTAATAAAACGAACACACCCTGTGTCTGGCCTAGAGGCTTGTGAGTCCAGGCTTAGCTTCTACTTGTTGAAATAAGATTTATTTTCATTCAGAGCAAGCTGAATGTGCCAATGTGTTCTGCTCTCCACCCATGGCTTCGGATTCCGAATGTGGGACTTTGTGACCTGTTATATACAGGGATTGACATATCTGGTACGCAAGTATGCATTCATCTTTAAAAGCGATACGAGAGGCAGTCGATTGTTGTAACAGCGTGAATGCATGCATATTTTATGTGCATTTGCACCGACGTGACAAGAAATTATCCTGCATTTGAAGCTTTATATGCTAATTTGTACTTCATTTGCGGTATAGAGTTTAAAATGCTGCCTGGTAGTTTCATCTATAATTTCAATGTTCATAAAATTTGAATCTGAGTGTACTGATCAGTGCTGGGTTGATTGAAAGATGCTTTTCTCTAGGGTTGCAAAAATTCTGTGAAATTTCCCATTAATTCCCATGGAGTTTCCAAATTGGGATATTTTCAAAATTCCCCATCTTAACTTCCCTTGGAATGGAAAGTTCCTGGAAATTTTCTGCCCCTTTGCAACCCTTATGTATATATTGTCTTATATTGGTGTATGTTTTGAGGGTAGAAAGCCTCTTTGACCACTTATGAACCTGCTAGCCCAGCCAGTATGATCTCCCACTTCATCTTTGAGTTTTACCAGACGGGGGAACATGTCGATTAAGCGCAGTTCCGATTTAGGCTTCAGGACTCATCCTGTGACATCCCAGTTGTTGAGGTATTTCTGTGGAACTTCACAAACCAGCCCTTCTATGGCTCCATATTCCGAACGGACTGCAGGATGCCAGTCGTGGCACACTGCCGCCTTCATAAACTCGTGGAACTGTAGCATTGCAGTTCTCTTGCTTGGAAAAGTGGGAAGACACCTCAGGAAGGCTGCTGATAAATACATCACCGTATGAAATTCTTTCCCCAGCCGACTATTTTCCGATATTGAGTTTCGGACGACTTTAGCATTCAGTTATTTACAGCGGGCTAAAGCAGATGGTTTAGGGATTGGGCACCAGGTTCCCTGGAGAGAGTGAGATGGAGGCATGAGTCGATATGTAGATGTGAGGAAAGAGAGTGAAGGGGCAGAGACACTGGGTCACTCTACACTTAATTGAGTCTCGGAGGAATCTTCGCTCGCCGCTCTGCAGAATGACTTTGTAAAGGTGAAGACCTGCCCGGCATGGCTGAGGTTAACTAAAGGAGGCCGAATTCATTGTGTTCTTTCCATCCCTCACTCAGTTTTTCACTCCTTAGTGCCGGCAGCTGGTTGTGACTCTCTGCACACGGCATTTCCTAGCCGTGTCTTATGGCTGATGGCCATTTAGCAAATGCCGCCTTGCACCTTTCTTGTGTCCCGTCACGTTTCATCTTCTCAAGGTTTGAGATGGTTGGGGGCAGTCGGTTCAAGCTCAGCCCCCACCAGCCGACTTTCCCCTGGGGGGTGACCGGCCATCCGGTCTCCTAGGTAATCGTGAATGTGCTCTCAGCTGGCATGGTACAGCAGGAGACGGGGGTTGGAATCCAGAGCATCTTCCCAAGGAGAGTGCGACTCTCTGGATCAAGAATTAGAATTCATTCCAAAAATAAGTGATTAGTGCCCAATTTCTCCTCAAGAATCACACATGAAGCTCACACTCAACTGTTTATTAGGCCACTTGCAGCTTTTTAACACCCTAGACGTCCTTTCCAAAGTGTGACTCCCTTTGCTTATAAATGGAAATCGTACGTTCTATTCTGACAGCTTCAAGACCAGGTCCAGTGAAAACTTCACAAGGTTTTCATATTTCTGTAACTAGTTTTACTCTGAAGCAGCAACTTCTTAATATTCACGTTAGCGTTGCGCTTCTCTTTATTAATTAGATGTTCACATGGTTCTATGCTCGTTTTTATCTCAGAAGTATTCTGGCTCCGTAAAATAAGTCACAGGGAAGAACAGGACGTCTGTATTGTTTCCTAAGCGAATTTCGGGCTCTGCAGGCTCTGGCACTCGCCCCTGGCATGCCAGCTGCGGCCATAACAAGAAACAGATGTTCCGATGAATCAGGCCATTGTGGGCCCCCACTGACATTTCCCCATAATTCCTCTCTCTCTTTCTTTCTTTCTTTCTCTCTTTCTTTCTTCTTTACTCTGTCCCCGCAGATTCATATTCCGGTCGTCCAACTTCAAGGGCAAGCCTAGCGGGCCGATGCTGACAGCCACCTTCTGGGGTGAGCTGCCAGACAAGATTGACGCCGCATATGAGAACCCGCTAGAGGAAAAGTCTGTGTTTTTCTCAGGTAAGCCGCCCATTGCGTCTGGTCACCTGACCATGCTGGATTAAATGTTATGCCCTGGACCAATCAAGAGGACTCTCAGTGGGGGCTCTGGTTTGTCATCATGTAGTGGGTGGCACCTTCTATCCTTGTGACTCCTGGGTTGTGTGTACAATTGCTGTACCAGAGTAGTTTTTCTGTGGGAATTTCATGTTGTCCCTGTGTTTGTGTGGGTTTGTGCCTGTGAATGTGCAGCTTCCTCTCACAGTGGTTGAGGTGAATTAGTGTGTATGAATTGCTCTTTGTGTTAAGAACCGGCTCCTCTGTGCCAACCCTATGCCCTGTGATTCCCGGGATACTCACCACCACACAGCTGTGATGGAAAAAGAACGGACAGATGTCAGATAAATTTATTAAGAACTCTTGTACTAATGATGGGAAGATTTAACTTCACATTATTTTGGTTTCTTTTGAAGGTCATCTCACCCATTTAGCCAAACCACAACACAGCCAAAAGTAAAACAAACAGATAATTCCTCAGCACATATTTGCTCTTAAAAATGATTAATTTCTGGTAATAAATTATTAGGATTATCCTCAATTGAAGTTTCTCCTCTATTTATGAGCCTCATAAACCCAGTGACATAATGGATCTTTCTAGATAAATTACTCCTTTAGCTCCATGCTCCAATACACGTCGTCATGACAGTGGCACTGAGGGTGATTATGTATGTTTTTTTTTTTCCCTTTTACGTACATATTTTTTGACAAAAGCATGAGTGAACAAGTAAGCGATAATAATAGATAAAAGTTCTCAGTCACTTAAAGTACCTCAGTGATCAGAATCCCCCACGGTGTTTGAAAGGTCCATCTCAACATGTCCCCTCTGGTTGACTCATGTTTTCAGGGAACAAAGTTTGGATCTATACTGCCAGCACCCTGGAGCCAGGGTACCCCAAAGGGCTGTCGTCGCTGGGCTTGCCTGACACCCTGCAGCGTGTTGATGCGGCCTTTTCCTTCGGGAAGAGCAAGAAGACCTACATATTTTCAGGGGACAAGTTCTGGAGGTATAGCTTTCATCCTGGACCCCAAACGCTAGCGTCTATCAGAACTTTAGTGATTTCTTCTCTAAATTTCTCTGAGGACTGAATTTTATTATTAATATCACAACCTTGCCATTTGAGTGATTCTTTGTCTATTCTGAATGGACTTCCCAGAATGCATAATCTAGATTCTGACTTAATTCTTTTTACGACTCCTGAGATATGACTCCTGAACAGGCGTGTACAAGCTAAAATGGACGCCTCCCCTTCCGCTCTTTTGTACGATGCATGCCGATTGGTGTTTTAAAGTGTTGAATTAAAACATGCTGAGAAAGTCCCCCCAAATGCAACCAGGTATAATGAAGCGAAGAATAAGATGGACCCTGGGTTCCCCAAGCTTATCGCGGACGCCTGGAACGGCATCCCAGACAACTTGGATGCCGCTTTCAGCCTGAATGGAAATGGTAAGAGGAAACACTGAGCAGGGGTCCCTGATGCAAGGCTGCAACTGTCTGCCCCAAGACTTTGGCGAACATGCATGCGGTCACAGCCAGCCGGGTCTTACTTTGCCTGGGCCCTCATCGCCAGCAGCAACAATGGCCTACTGCGGCCATGGCTGAGCTAAACTGGGCCACAGGAAAGAGACATGCTGTCACCGTAAAAAGAGTCTTGCAGAACTTTCTGGGCCAAGAATGCAATCCGCTGCCTCTTGTTTATGAGTGAACAGGCTGTGGAAACAGGGGCATCCTCTATGAACTATTGGGATTAAACAAAAGAACAGAGTACAGCCTTTGTGCACCCTGGGCTGATTCACCTATCACCTGGGGCCCCTGACTCTAAATGGGCGTGGTCCTGTCAGCCACTGGCTAATGGGAGGCCTGCTGATGTGGCCCACACTCTAGCCACGCCCACCTGCAGTATGCACATACGCAGCATGCAGTGATGGAAAACAGCGTTTAATGCTGAGCCCCCTCCATTGCCTCCCCACAAACAACCCTGGCCCTAGGCATTAATTAGGCAGTCTGTAGCTGGTTTGACAGGGACAGTACCACTGTGTGCTTAAGCCAGGGGGTTTATCCCCCTTCCAGGTCAAAATGGTACAAGCTTCTCTCTTCTCTATTTCAGCAGAGCAGAAGGGTCATTTTTACATTTTAGTGGTGTTTCTCCTGTACTTCCTGTACTGATTTGGGATGCTGCTAAGATACTCATCTTCTGCTTTTTCATTTTTCTAGGGTACAGTTACTTCTTCAAAGACTCCTACTATCTGAGGCTGGATGACTCCACCCTGAAGATCGTTAAGGTTGGGGACATAAAAGCAGACTGGCTCGGTTGCTGAGCGACAGCATGGGCCCTTGCTCTGGCCCCTCTGCCCCCTTGTGGCTCTCCCCTGGGGGCCCGGCCCCTCTCCAGCATATCTGAGGTCACCACAAACGGCTGAACCAGGGCACCAGCAACACCTGCACCCACATACTGGACTAATCTGGCCACAGTCGAGCATAGTCTAAGCCTCGCTTATCCAAGGGCCCAGTTTAGACCTTAAACTCAACTCTGGCCTGTGGAGCACAAGGTATAAATGGAAAAACTGTCCCTTGTTTAATAACAAATCTTCATCTGTAATCTTAAACAGATAAACTTCAGGTGTAAAGAGGGTCTAGGCTAAAACCGATTTAAAAAAAACTGATAAAAAAATAATAAGAAGAAGAAATTCTGTACTCTGTAGTAACACGACTCTTTTCTGTTGTGGTTGTTCCTTACTGGGCAGCAGGTAAACCCTGACTGCACAGGCCCCAACTTCCTTGGCCGGGTTATGCTGTAAAATAGTCCTTTATTTGTCAGATTCACTGGGATGGATTTCATCCCAGCACTCCTGTACTTTTTTTTATAAATCTGTCCAGAAGAAAAGTTTGGACCATATAACTGTCGAAACAGCTCTTTTGTATCTGTCTCTCGCGTTTCACTAACAATACAGACGGTGTCACGGCACTGGTTGCCTGATGGTTGTGTGTAGTGTGCTGCATGGTGGGAAGATATCATGAAAGTATTGTTGAATAATCTTTGTATTGTTTCATTATTGTTTGGTTGTTTTTTGTGTATTTGAAAATAACTAGGTCTTGCTCTGTGCACTTTGGCAATATACATTGTTTGAAAAAAAAGAAATAAAAAACAAAAATCAAACCAGGTTTATGAAATTCAACGTCGTTCAGGCTGCATGAGCAACATTCAAACACTTTTCCAGAACAGTGATTATTTCTGCAGTAACCCAAGAAGCCATCATTTTTCTTTGAATGCATGTATTTCACTAATATGGAAAGTTCGTTGTGTGATTTGGCATCTTCACGTTATTGTCATTTATGACAATCTTTTATGGAAATCTTTACCTTCTACTATTCTATTCTATCCTAGGTGGGGAGTATCTCTAATAAACTTTTTGAAACTTTATTTAGAAACTCAGCCGGTGAAATTGTTCATAGCGAATGCTGACATCTAGTGACAAAAGTGAGTATTGCAGAGAAAAGCGAATCGTTCTCTGTTTGCACGGGAAGCGGCGGTATATCACTGTCTCACAAAAACATACGCTAAACAAAAATACGAGTTGTTATGCATTTTAAAATAGCCTGGGTAATAGTTAAAAATTTGCGTTCCGTTTATACATGAGTATTTCGTGATTATCATTACAAACAAAAAAGCAGGTTACACGCGTTAAAATAATGACCTCATCATTTGTGCAATACGCACCTCAAAACACTCACTGCACGGCCCGTAACACTAACTACCACAAACAGAAACTAGGAAGTGACTCTTTTAAAAGAGGATTACGCCGAACTGTGCCGGAGGCGTGGCGCTGAAAGTCCCCGAAATCCCCCCTCCCTCCTTTCCGATACGTCGTTGATGTGAATCAACCTGTTCAACTTGGACGAAAAAATACCTGCGATCGAGGAAGGATGCGCCTCGGAAACGTCCCGGCTTAAGATCGCCCGGATCCAGCAGCGAGGATGCGGCAGCGAGTGTTCAACCTGCCGCGGCAGCAGTCCCTGCTGCAGCCGGCCGTGCTTAATCCCTTTACGCAAGATTTAAAACTCACAACGGGCCTCAAACTTAAAGTAGGTACCGGGCACATTTAAGCTGTTTAACTGTCTGCGCTTTTAGGCTTTGCTGGTGATGGGAAAGCATACTAGATGATATTACTCTTACATGCAAATCTAACCGTTAAATTGTACATGTAAATGTTTTACAATATTACTTTTAGAAAAAGATTTTGGTAATACTTAGTTATTTAATTAAAAAGTGTTCGACCAAGATACACATAGTTCACAAATACATTAACATGTCTCAGAGACAGTTTCTTGTGAGTGGAATTAATAGCTGCATTTCATGTGAAACCTTTCTGGAAAGCAGGAAGGTCACTGGGAGGAGAAGCAGCATTGAGTTGCTTGTCCTGTTTGTTACCGTTATTGTGTGTGTGGGGAAGTGGTCAGATATATTTTACATTGTTACTTTGTTGGGACGGTCCCCACAATGTGATAAAGGTTATTTTAATGTTCTGGGGGCCATTTCTTCAGTCCCCACAAGGGGAAACTCAATTTCATAAAAACCTGTGACTCAAATAAAAAAACCAAAACTGTTACTTATGGTTAACATTAGGGCTGGGTAGGGTTAGGGTTAGGGTTAGGGGTTAGGGGTTAAGGTTGTCATTGTTGCGATTACAGTTTTTCCTATAGAAATGAATGGACAGTTCCCACAAAGATATGACTACAAGTCTGTGTATGGGTGTGTGTGTCTGTGTGTGTGTGTGTATGTGTGTGTGTGTGTATGTGTGTGTGTATGTGTGTGTGTATGTGTGTGTGTGTGTGTCTGTCTGTGTGTGTGTGTGTGTGTGTGTGTATGTGTGTGTGTCTGTCTGTCTGTGTGTGTGTGTCTGCGTCGTGTGTATGTGTGTGTGTGTGTGTGTGTGTCTCTGTGTGTGTGTGTCTGCGTCGTGTGTGTGTGTATGTGTGTGTATGTGTGTGTGTGTGTCTGTCTGTGTGTGTATGTGTGTGTGTATGTGTGTGTGTGTGTCTGTCTGTCTGTGTGTGTGTGTCTGCGTCGTGTGTGTGTGTATGTGTGTGTGTGTATGTGTATGTGTATGTGTATGTGTATGTGTGTGTGTGTATGTACATGTCTTACTGCACAGCACGTATCCTGTCCCCACAGTGCCTCCTTCTCGGTGTCCTCCTGGTCCCCCTCCGTTGCCTCCTCTTGTTGCTCCTGCTCCTCCTGGCATGGCCCATTGCCACCGTGGCCACCCTGCTGCTCCCGCTGAAGGGGAACGTGGAGCCCATGTCAGGCTGGAGACGGTAGGCGTGGGGAGCTGGTGGAAGCTGGAGAGATTCCCTCAAACTGCAATAGATCCGCTTGGTGGCTGCAGGCTTCAGATGAAAAATGACACTATAGGAAATGTAGGTGCAGCATATTCTGTACGTTACAGGAATAATGAAGCTTTGTTCTAACACTCCATAAAAAGCCCAGCATTTATTGCTGTTTCAGCCATTTTTTTAACCCAACACCTGGTGTTCCAAAACACCTGCGACTGAGTTGCCATTTTTAGCCATTAACGTCGTGCAGGCAGACACACCGGAGACACACAGCTATCCATTCTGACCGATGTGCTACAAGGACCAGATGAAATAAACAACCTTGGCCTGGATTTGTTTATCAGATGTCTGATGGACATTGCAACCTTTAGAAAAAAATCAGTTCTTTTCATTTTCTTAAAAGCAGGATCAAGACATCACACTCCAAAAATAGATTTTTGACCAGCAGCCCCATCACACCATAAAAACGTTTTTCATTAACAAATGTCAGCTTTATCTCCAGTGGGACCAGTCGTGCTGATAAGTTCCCCCTCCTCACTTTTGCAGCCCTGCACACAAGCAAACGTTTGCATCCTTTTTTCTCAGTACTCAGCCTGGCTGGAGAACCACTGCTTTGCAGAGGCAACCTCGCTGACTCAAGATTCAACCAATCAGACTAGAAGTAGAGCCTTTAAAAAAGGACAGAGGAAAACCACAGAGTTTCACACTGAGTCAGACTTTGCACTGATCGTACATAAATTAATGGTTCTGAATAAAAGCTCCAGTGGAAGCTGTTTTTTTTCTGTTATCAGACATTTCTACATTCATGTCTGGTTCTCACAACCGCTTGCTTTAATTTATCACTGTTTAATTTTGTGTGAACTCAGCCTACTGATTCCCACTGGTCACATGGTTATATGCGGCCAATTAGGTCCCATGTTCACCAGAATGGTCTTTCGGGGGATTTCACCCTGGTGAAGTACCCGATGCATAATACAAGGTCTCAGGATGCTTTCCTGCAGACATGCTCTGTTTGCGTCCGCTGCGTCTCCGAGCGTGAGATTTGCGCGGTTGGTGGCTTGTCCTGCAGGGCGTGCTAGCGTGCCTTACCCGCTCCCATCCTTCCTGTGGCAGGTGCCTCTGCTGGCTGGTGCTGGCTGGATTTGGACGCCTGGCCTTCTGCATCATGGGATTCCGGGTGTCTGTGCGTGGCCGGCGGGCTGGGAGCACCGAGGCCCCCATCCTGGCTGTGGCCCCCCACTCCAGCTACTTCGACAGCATCGTCTGCATCGTGGCCGGGGGGCCGTCCACCGTGTCCCGCACGGAAAATCTGTCCGCGCCCATCTTCGGACGTGAGTGTCTGACCTTGGAGCTTAAGGCATAGCTGAGGCTTCGTGCTGCTTCCTGCTGATATCGGCTTTTTAAAACATGGAGTTAAGCACGCCTACATTAAGTTCAGTTCATCCACCTTGGATCGGCCAATCCTGAACAGGCTTGCAGTGTGTTTTTTGGGCCCCTGTCAACTAGGGGCCCTTGGAATCCTCCTAATTTACTCTGCCTTTTTGACAACCCTGAACTGTGAGCATGGAGACATTTGGGGTGCCAGATAGTTTCATGGTAATCCGTAGCACCATGCCCCAACCAGATTGAGCCTTGAGTTCAGAATTGCTCTCTTTCATTGTCCGGTTCCTCCCACATCCGCTGCAGGATTCTTGCGCTGCCTGCAGCCTGTGCTGGTGTCACGGCTGGACCCAGACTCCCGTAAGAACACCATCCTGGAGATCGAACGGAGAGCCACCTCTGGGGGCAGGTGGCCACAGGTAGGCATGGCATCAGGACGAAGAGATATGCACCTTCCACTTTTTGTCATTATTGTGTCCTACTTACACAACTCTCAGAACAGCAGCAATGGTTGCCTTACAGTAGATGTTTGTCTGGCTGTTACAGCTGTTTACCTACAGTTCTGTGCATCATTTGTTTGGATCAGACTGTAAATTGGCAAAAAACTAAATCTTAAGAGGTCTGTAGCAATCATCTCAAAGTGAATGTAAATGAACAAAGCTCAGTCCATTTTTTTGTTCTTTTTGAGATGAGACCACCAAGGACCTCAAATCAGGCTTCCTTGTCATATGTTACAGTATTGGCAACCAAAACTCACTCAGTCCACGTCTTGTTGTTTTTGAGATGAGACCACCAATGACCTAAAGTCAAGATTTCTCGTTGTATGTTAAAGTATGGGGAACCAAAATTCAGTCATGCTTCACGCAATCCCATGAAGAACTTTAGTTAAATTTCCAAAACTCACTAAATCCACATATATCTTACTTACTTACAAACCCTTACTTACAATCACATCCACATATTCCATGGACTGAGGGGTTTTTGGAAATTTGCTTTTCCATATTTGCTTGTGTTGACAAGTACCTCACAAATTTGAGTGCCTCACAAGCAACTGTATTTTTTCCGCATTTTACTCTTTATATTACTGCTTTTTAAATCATGCCTAGGATGTAAAGATCACCAGGCCATCACTGTAATTACTGACCGAGCCGTGATTTTATCTGGGTTACCACTTTAACCAGACGCTACACATGCCGTATATCAGATGCCGTTTGTTTTCCTTAGACGGCTGTAATCGTGGTCGAGTTTGGTTTGCTGCTCTCTGCACCTACAGATGAGTTCGATGGAGCCACACAAAGGAGCACAGGCAGCAGATCGTTTGCCGCGAGGTCTGATGCAGACTTTGTGATGAATTCATGTCATGGATGAAATGACAGAGAGTATGCTAGGTGGCCTTAGAAAAAATGACACGCAAGAAGTCACTGCCATCAAAACTCATTTGTGTTTTTCAGAAATGTGAATCTCTGAACATCCTGGGAAAAAAAAGATGTGAAAAGGGCATGTCTTACTTTCTGTCTCTTTTTTGGTTTTCAGTTTATATCGTTAACTCGGGGAATATTACCCAGGAGACAGAGAGCTTGTCACTGCTTTGTCTCTTGACTTGGTGCTTCCAAATGTTTTTCCTCCCCTCTATCTTTGCCTTATTCCCAGTACGAAACTCTCCATCTTTTATCAGCTTCAAAAGTCAAGGCTCGATTTTGACTCCTGTCAGAGTGGGGTGGGGAGAGAGGATAGGTAGGTGGTTGGGGGGGGGGGGGCGGGGGGGGGGGGGGGGGGGGGGGGGGGGGGGGGGGGGGGGGGTGGGGGGGGGGGGGGGGGTG
>JABFEA020000010.1:11497589-11515395 GCA_019775915.2 Cyphomyrus plagiostoma | reverse complement strand
CCCCCCCCCCCCCCCCCCCCCCCCCCCCCCCCCCCCCCCCCCCCCCCCCCCCAGAACATGCCAGTGCTAACCTTGTACAGAGGTCTAAGTAGGTCAAAATAGGCTCAGCACTGGTGAGGAAGACAGGAGTCTCAGAAAAGACATGGAATAAGGTCTTATAAAGACAGCATGGAAGGTATATATGTCTTTATATCTGAATAAAGGAAGCCAGAAGCAGGTACCTGTAAACTGATTCCACCTGTAGAGTTAAAAGGTTCATCTGTCCCTCTGTTGGAGGCACCATACCACCTGTCCTGCTAAAGGTTTCCATTTCAAGATGGTTCTGAAGATGAATTCACCCACTCCTGTTATTAAAAGCACATAGTTTATTGGAAAGACTCGATGGCTTTTCTCCATGCCAGTTAAAATTCCTTCATGGTTAGAAAAGGAGCAGTACCTCGCGTGCTGTTGCCTCGTGGGGCCGTCTTTGAAGATAATGTCATAAGGTGGGGAGCACTGGGGGTCAGATGCGAATACCTCACCCAGTAACCCCTTTAGGCAGTTGTGAAATCACTTTCACCTTTCATTACGCTCACTGCCCCGGAGACATAGCTGATGTCTCAGACTCAGTCGCGGTGAGAGCTGAGCCTGTAGGCAAGGTGGGGGGGGGGGGGTGGATTGTGGGGCTCCTCTGGGTGCCAGGAAAGGCTTGCCAGCTGGCCCACCACCGCAAACAGGAAGGGCACCACAGACGGCAAGACAGCCCATCCGGACATGGTCTTGTCTGTTGTGAAACGGATCCTGCCACAGGGGTAATTGGTTTTGGAACTGGTTTAAGGATCTATATCGACAACAGGACATTATTCTAACAACGTAAAAAGGCAGGTCTGACGGTCCAGGGTAAGAAGCTTCATTTCGGTGCCATTTGCCACTCTGGGTCATATGAATGGCACCATCTAATGACAGTACAGGCTACAGCTTGGAAAGCCTGCTGTGAACTTGGCTAGCTGGTTAGCGTCGTTCGGAAGCTGTCACCATTTCTGTAAGTCTATAACTCACACTGGACCTCTTTAAAGAATAACTATCACAACATTTATTCAGAATTCAATATTCCTCTGAAATCTCCTATAATGCCACTAAATGAGGGGTTAATTATTAAATGTTTCACTTACGGACATTATGTTGTGTATGATGTAATATTCAAAAGTCAAATTAAAAAAATATTGTGGGTGACATTCTGCCCCTGGTTTCCTTGCTTATTTTTGCTTAATCTAGCCCATGTGGTAACGTTTTAAAATTGCTTGAGTTGGGATGCAACCACGCAGAACGCCACGTGAATCACAAACAAACAAATAAACAAACAAGTAAAGAAATAGCAGAGGCTTTCACCGTAAATACTGTTTGTCTTTTAGCGTTACCCACGCATCAATAGACGGACAAAAACACCCCTTTTAAGGTTTTATAAGAGAGGCACTGGAGAGTTTTAAGGGGACTATCACTGACTTTAATACGATGACCTGATCAACCATATCTAATAGAACACATAGCCCGTGGCAAAAGATGGTGAACAATTCGATTATACACGGAACACAATGCTTTTACGGCTTCTTAGAAATCAGTAATTTAATATATTTTGAACAAGAGAAAAGAAACAGACAGATTAAATCGAAAGTATAATGTTCCTTGAATGTTTGTCTTGTTTTGTTTTTTTTGCCGTATATAGGCTATACTAAACATTCACATCAAGGTTAATTATTAAATTGCTTAGAGAGAACGGGTATTTTGTAGGGATTTAAATTTCCACTCACATTTTCCCCACAGCATTCAATGTTTTTTTTGCAAAGTATCTCGCAAAGTCTGTGTTATCTTGTACAATTATCTCACATTTTCGTTAATTTTAAATTTTTAAATGTTGAGTGTTTTTATTCTGACTTTTGGTAAAGATGAACCAGGCATCACTGTCCCGAGCACATAAATTGACGACGAACCTTAACGTGGATTCGGATAGTTGGCTGTAGCGCGACGAGTAGCAAAGGCAAGCTTTGGGGAGGGGCACGAATAAAGTGCAATTATAAGATATCACGTGGGAAAAGTGGAGCCTGATTTAAAAGCCCTGAATTTATTTTGCCTGCAGCCTCACGGACGGCGGAGACTTAAAGTTTGGCCAGGATGGGCATTCGCTCCGCAGACGCATCTGGACACGGGGAGAAGCGGACGATGGAGCTGCTGTCGGCGCCTTAAGTACGGAGCGTCTCCTCCTTCGCGCTACCAGCTTTGCGCGCTGCTTAATCTACACGTATTCTATCTGACTTTAAAGCGCTGACCAAATTGTATGTCGCTTATTCAGTTACGTTTTTGCGTTTTCCTCATTCTGCAATGGGATCATCGGCGGGTCACCGTTCATGCTATAATTAAACAGTCGAAACGTGTAAACTTAAATAATAGTTGGTGTTTTTTTGTTAATTAATTGATATTCTGTATTGAAACATTTTGAATGCTTAGTAAGGAATTTTAGTGGTGTCTATATTACAGGTGTTCAGGGCGTAGCCTATGTAAATATAGACTATACAAAACGGACCAGTTGCATTCATTACTATTTGTTACATGAAATACGAGATGTTTGTGTCATTCATGTAATTAATTTACGGATATCTATTCACTTTATGAAATTCCTTTCAATAAGTAAATCCCATGTTCTAACTTACTTAATTTAACTTAGTCGCAGTGTAGGCCTACCTGAAAGTACCCGAGTATTTTTCGATTATCGGGAGTCCTGGTATTTCTGCATGATCGTTTTTGCTATGTTCATGCACATTGAATGACAACTGTTGTTATCTACAGCTGATGGGAGCGGTGGATTCCGCTGCATCTTCAGAGGAGAAGTTTTGCCTCAGCGGACTTTCCTCATCATCATCGTCGTCATCATCAGCGCCGCTGACATCTTCATCATAAGGAGCTGCTGCATCTCTCAGCTTCGAGCTGGTGCGAGGATGAACATCCAAGTCCTGTCAGACCACAAACTCTCATCTGTCGCTCCTTTGAAACCGTACAGTAATGTGGAAAAGAAGCAAGTGGAGTTGATCCTGGTGAAGGACCAGAATGGGGTCCAGTACACCAGCACTTCCATCATCGGGGCCCCCGGCGCCCACGTCTGTCCATCGGGCTCCCTGCGCGAGGAAGAGCGTGAGACCTGGGGCAAGAAAATGGACTTTCTGTTGTCTGTCATTGGCTTTGCAGTGGACTTGGCGAACGTGTGGAGGTTCCCGTATCTATGCTACAAAAACGGAGGAGGTAAGAAAAAGTCCTTCAGTCTATGTATTTTTTGGCAATTTAGTTATTAGCGCAGTAAATTATTTGCCTTTTTGCAACATTTAAACAAAGACATTTATAAAATGAAAATATAAAACCATATAAGGTACTATTCATTGCTCCCTGTTTTATTTAGAGGTTAAACATTCATATTCAACTGGCGTTTAATCCCACTTTTTAAAAGTTCTACCGTTTTGCGTCAATGAGCTTCGAGAGGTCTTGCCTTATGGCAAATTTGTTTAGCTTGTCCTGGTCCTAGTGACGATTTAGCAGCTAATGGTGTTTTTACAGCAGTGGCTGAGCCGTTCTATACACGTGATTTAAGTGTCGACGAAGTCACTTCGCCACCTTCTAATATCATTCATCCGGTGTTTGAATTTTCTACCTCGGCATTTTAAATTATTGACAGAAAAGGAATTTAAAAATTTTCCGGCTCTCCTGCGTATTTATTGCATTTTTACGTCAAGCGTCAATTCCTCTAAAGTTCAATTTTAGCAGTGTTTACTCGCTCTTTTCTTAATTCTCATGCTTCTTTTTGCATGTTTATGAAAGTTTGTGTGGTCTGTATAAGTGTCTGAAAACTAAAGCAAAACACTACAACAAAAAATAATTTCCACTTTACTTCACTGTATTAATACCTCTATCAATATCAATATCAGTTGGTTACCCAAGTATCGTTTTTTTTTATAACAGTGGCAGAAATGCATAAAATTATGAGACATTAAATTGATGAGGCACTTATCCAAATGAAGGCACAAATCCGGCACCCTTAAGGACTTTTTCCAAAACAGCTATTACTCAGGATGCCTGTGTGGTTTAGGGGATGGATGGGCCTGACACCTCATCGCTGCCAGAGAATCCATCACCTACACCGAGTTCACTTTTTCAGAGGACACCAATCACACCTGCCTCTCACCTGTATGTTGGGCAGCAGGTAACTGAACGAGGTGGAAAGCTCAAAGGTCTGCCAGTGCAAATCGCAGGGAGGCGCTGGCTGTTTTACCCTAGAGGAACAGAGCACAGCTTTAGTTGGTTCAGTGAAGTTGAAAAAAGAGACTGAGGTATCCAGTTGTAAGATGGAAGAGGAGGTTATGTAAGCAAAGGCTTCATCTTAGGGGCAATACAAATACCTTAATAAACTATCCATCCATCCATATCCTTCCTTCTATCCATAAATCTATATTGATCCTTGTACAGTATATCACATTATCCAGGTCCAGGTAAATCTTACATATCATTAATTCCTATCTTTGGGCTAAATTCCACCTAAAACCTCTATGTAGAGTTTGAAAATGACCTAGTTGATGCTTCTTGTTCACTAATGTGCTGAGCCGGTTCTTTCTGAGTCACTGTGGCATTTACATTCTGTGTTATCAGTGATGCTTATTATCTGAAGTGCTCATTTGTGGGCTGGCAGTGTGACTCCCTCCGTGATCTGTCACGCTGTCATTTTCACGTGGCTGAAAACTAGAGCGGCAGTCTTTCGGCTGTTAGGAGAGCACTAACGAAGCCATTCTTTCTTGGCAGGAGCCTTCCTGATTCCCTACACTCTCTTTCTGCTTATTGCTGGGATGCCCCTGTTTTACATGGAACTGGCTTTGGGACAGTACAACAGGGAGGGGGCTGCCACGGTCTGGAAGATTTGTCCTGTCTTCAAAGGTAAGGGAGGAGTCCACCTCTGCACATGCAGTGACTGCCGCTGGTTTTTGGCCCATATGGTTCCTGGTGCTCCACAAAGGAAGAAAATCAAAGATTTTCTTTAATTGATGCTTCTTTGAAAGCTCCGAAAGATGGAAGTTTCTGCTTGTCAGGATCTGTTTGGGGGCCAAGTTGTTTTTTCACCACTCAGTTGTTATGTTGATTTGTTCCCATGAGTAAAATTCGAGGAGCCTATAATCGCTTATCATACTGAGCAGGAATGTTAGACATCAGGCAAGCAAACATGTATAAAGCTGCACATTTGGACCTGGTGAAGACTCTCACGGCTGCCTAGACCTTCATGCATAGCTTAAGCTTGACGACGGACACAGCAGAAGCCTGTGGTCTTTGCTGATGCGTAGGTGTTTGTGCATAAGGAATCCTTAGTTAATATGGCAGCCCACATAAAACCATGTTCAATGATTTACACTAGCATAGTATATGCATCATAATATGACAAATCTGAGCAGTTGTAACTAAGGTTGGTTTGCTAAAGCCGGCTGTACCTGTTTCTGACCACTTTTTGAGTTGTTTTCCCTGCCCTCTCTTCCCACAGGCGTGGGCTACACTGTGATAGTCATCGCTCTCTATGTGGGCTTCTACTACAATGTCATCATAGCCTGGTCCCTGTACTACCTGTTCTCCTCGTTCACCAGCGAGCTACCCTGGTTCGGCTGTGGCAACAGCTGGAACAGCCCCAACTGCCAGCAGGCCAACAGCTCCTGCCTGGGCAATGTCACCATGTACTCCAAGTGCAAGAACACCCCTGCCGCTGAGTTCTATGAGTGAGTGCTCCGCTTCCCATGGCAACTTAGGAAGGAATTGACTCAGGCTCCTCATTGGTGGAAAGGTGGATTGTGGGCGGGGCATGTTAGTGGGTCGAGCATGGCTCAGCTTGATGATTGACATGAGGCAATAAGTCCACCCACCAGGGGATTCTACAGCTCATCACTCCCATTAATTTGAAAAAAAACTTGCACCACAACAGCCATCAAAATATCTTTCAATGACCACAGACAGGCAAAAATTAGGGGGGGGTGGGGGGGCGGGGTTTAGTGGTACAACCTGCCGGATTGATTGGCATGCCAAATTAGCTAAGCCCCTTCCCTTTTGTTCAGATGCGATCAGAACATGTAAACATCAGGGGGCATAAAAAGTCGCTTGGAAATATATAATTTTATTTTTTAAATGAACGAACAACACCTCCAAACCCCCACCAGCCTGTGACCCTTGTCCCACATGATGCCTTATAGACTTTAACAAATACGGTAAGACATGCAAGTTCCTGTGTTAAATGGTGATGTGTCAGTCATGGCCTCTGGTCACCAGCGTTGGCCTGACCCCAACCACTGTATGAGAATTTGCGCCATCGTGGTGTGTTCTGTACACTAAATGAAAGAGCCCCTTCTAGGTGCCCCACTGCCTCATGCTGTCTGTTTGTTCGTTCTTCAAACAGTGTGAACTCAGCGGCCATGTACATTATCATGAGTTCCTCCTAGTAACATGCGTGGGCTCAGGCCCCAGAGAATGTGGGCGGAGCTTTGGCATCCCCGCCTACTGTCAGCCCATTGGTAGCCCAGATTTTTTATCATACCCTGGATGCCTGTGATTTGCCAGATCCCTCCCATACTTGTATTTCATTTGTTTAGCAAAAGTCTGTCATCGGTAGTGTTATGTTACTTGCATGTTCTCTGTTTTAGGCTTAATGTCTATGATCCCGATAACAGTTAAACAGTCATACAGTAAGTCTGCATTAGTTAGCATAAACAATGCAGTGCTGGAGAATGATCTGTTGTTATTTCCCCTTTAGGGAAGTTCTCTCTAGGCCCGCACAGGTTTTACATGATACAACGTTGGCTGGCTTGCAGACAGATGGTCGGTATCATTATTACAGACAATACAAGCATCGGAACGGATTTCCTAACCCTTTTCACCAATGAACAACTTAACTTTAATGAGGCATTTAATACACATTAGTTATAGTAACTCTGAGGTCAGCATCTTCTGTTCCATACGTGGGTCACCAGCATAAAATCACTCCCCTGATATTCCTGTCCTCTGTCTCTTTAATGTATAGCAGACATATCAAATTAGCTCATAAGTGCATGGGAAAATAGGGACATCCGTTTGTACTTCAAAGCGGTGTAATTTTTACAGTGCAAGTGTGACTATTACTTCTGCTGCACTGCAGGAAGTCAGCGAAAGGGCAGTGATGGGGATTGTCCGACTTGGACGAATGAAAGCTGCTTCCGAGAGCAGCAAAAGCCTCGCCCTCACGCCGCCTTCATCCATCACTGTTACCGCGGTTCTTCAGTTCAGTGTGGCTGGCGTTCCTTCACCCTGACACGGCGTTAACCCAACACTAGCTAACAAACTCCGCGGGCTAACCTGCCGCCCCAAGCTCGACTCTGTGGCCCACACGCCAAAAGCCTTCAGCGACGGCCAGGACAGCCACACTCTCCCAGTTTCAGCCCTGCCCCCAGGTGCCCCTGTGAGATAGAAAAGCGATGAAGACAAGTCCTGTCTTTTTCTTACCCATAAACCCCCACCCCCAAGCACTGGTCTGATGTCACGGACATCATGGCATCTGTCAGGTCCTCTCCAGATGGTTTCAGTCATCTTTAGATGTTTTCATTCACAAGAATAACAGTGGTTTATGTGCCAGGTACCTCTCAGGCCTTTCTGGCTTTTAAATGTAGCACATTGCTAGCGCCATTGAAACCATGCTAGATCTAGGTATTCTATGCTGGTCAGGGGCACAGCGGGTACTGGGTATTCTGCCAGTTGGCTGGTTAATTGCTGTGCTGTGAGGAATAGCTGAGGCTACATGTTAGTGGCGTCAAATTCAGTGCCCAGCATGTTTCTACTGGTCTTCACTCCAGACCTTCTCTCTTAATCGTTCCAATTACAACTTAATCATCATTAATACAAATTTAAATGCAGTTGTACGGATAATTTAAAATGCATTCATGCAAAAATGTTGTATCAAAAAAATGTTGTATCAAAATTATCTAGGTTCAAATATGGATTCTCCAGTGCTTACAGGCTATTGAAGTTCAGGCTGTTCTTTTCTTGCCACTAGGAAGAATAGTAATATCTCAGCATGCAAAAAAAAAGAGCGGAGGATGAGCACGATTTACTTGGTCAGTGAAATAGATCTTGATGATGAAATGTTATTCTGAGTGGCCTTGTGCCCTCAGAGAGGTGGCCAGTGGTGTGTCTGTGGCATTTAATCACATTTAAAACATGGCAGCGCCTGCCTTGGTCTCTCCGGCACTTTGCCCGGAGCCCCAGGACGCCCGGAGCCCGAGGAGGCTCGGAGCCCCAGAAGGCCCGGAGCCCCAGGAGGCCCAGAGCCCCAGGAAGCCCGGAGCCCCAGGACGCCCGGAGCCCCAGGAGGCCCGGAGCCCCAGGACGCCAGGAGGCCCAGAGCCCCAGGAAGCCCGGAGCTCCAGGACGCCCGGAGGCCCAGAACCCCAGGAAGCCCGGAGCCCTAGGACGCCCGGAGCCCCAGAAGGCCCGGAGCCCCAGGAGGCCCGGAGCCCCAGGAGGCCCGGAGCCCCAGGACGCCCCTTACGATTTAGCCGCAGCTAACCTAGCAGCCAAATGAATTGATGTGTGGCCTGCAGGGACAGGAGAGAGATTGATGATTATGCTTGAGTCACTCACATCAGGACTTCATCACTGCCCAGCAATTAAAAATGGCAGTCTTTCCATTTTGAAGGGGCTCCTCAGCCATTTTTTCGAACCATGCCGTCACAGTGCACTCCGGTCTTCTCATAATAGGACTGCGGTCTGTAATTTTCCTTACAGCCATGGCTAGTCCTTCATTTCCTCTCCAAATCGCCACCAAGGGCTTGGTTAGTATCCTCAGCAATCAGCTGGCTGGAACAGCGCTGCTCCTTAATGAGGGACCCAAGCGTAATTATTGCGATTGAGGTTGGGGGGTAAGCATCCACTACTCCACAGTTGGGTCCATTGGCCCCAAAGGTCCAAATCACCCAATGACTCATAAAGCACTGCTGTTTACCATTACTCAAAATGTGGGCTTTACATCTCTGAAGATGCCTTCATCGGCTATGAATCCCACTGCCATACAGTATATGTGTAGATGGATGCCTGCATTAATTTATTGTGAATGTATTATATTTAGTGAATTTAGTGAATCACATTTAAAGAGCTTTTCACTTACAGCTTATCCATGTGTTGAATTTTTGTTGGAACAACAGCAAGGGCCATTTCTAGAACATTAATTCTCAGTCTTTAGGTCACAGTTGTAAAAAGTGAAAAATCTAGTTGAGACGTTTCATATTTAACGTTACAGGAACAATCCAGAAAGACCCCATATGACTATCGTCAAACAAATGAATTGATCAATTTTAGAATTAAACCTTTTTTTAATTCTAACCTTTTGCTGATCTGTTTTGAAATTGCTACATAACAAAGGAACTGCTATTGACCAAATACATTTTGAGAAATTATCTGCCTGAAGAAACTCTAAATTCAATCTTACATTCAAAATCTTGCAGAATGATTGCAGTCAGCCAATAAAATACTTCAGATGCAGAAAGTACATTTAGAATAAATAACTATATTGGTCATGGTGTTTCCAGTGAATACTGTTTGAGCTGCGTTTGAGTTTCAAAGTAGCCAAAAATGTGTAGCATGGCCTAATTTTCCATCTAATTAGTCTCCAAGGGCTGGCACTCGTGTTGTTGACCTGCATGGGCTTGTTATTGTCACTATTCTCAGTGGGAATATTCCACCATATTCAAAAGTGACCACTGAGGATGACTGACATTTTCAGGAGACCTGTTAGGTTGTCGAGTTTGCCATGTCCTTGTTCAGGTGGAGCCGTCTGGTGTTAGTTTGGTAAGCGATCATGGATAAAAAAGATTAAACCTTAGTTGTGTCAGTGGCCTGCATTTTATTTAGACCACTCTGCTGGGTATTAGCTCACCAGCATAAGTCTTCGTCTAGACATACTTATGTCTCAGTCTTCCGATGCTTTTTTCACAGAGATTTAGAACTGGGCCCGTTTATGAGTTTTCTCAGGACAAGCCAGTAGGAAACTTACAGGAACCCATGGGCTCATTCGTCTCACGATGATATTTGAAAGGATTCTCCTTCGCTGGATATGTAGACTGTGGAAATATATTCCACAGCTTTTCATAGCCTAAAAGCAGAGCCCACCTTCTTTCATATGGCAGAGGGCTGACGTCTTGTTTGGAAACCTCACAGTTCAATGCTTCTGTGCAGGATGGCAGGATTGCGAAAGCCAAGAATCTATCAACAAAATGCAGTACGTACAGTAAAATGGGGTGGTTGATGTTTGCAAAGCAGAAAATGCTGCAACCAGACTCACTGCAGACTCCTAAGTCCTCATCTTGGATCCACCCAGTCAGCCCTCTTTGTCTTTGACCATAATCAATCCAGTGAGACATAGGTGCGGTTTAATATCTAAGGCATCTGCAGGTGTTTGTGATCTATCACCATAAACTCAGCAGACCAGCCCATTCCATTGATCTCTCTCCTTCCCACTTACATGAGCATACAAAGCTCATATAAACATATACACATATATAAACACCACATAATTTAATAACTGAAAGCGAGTAGGCAAGAGGCAACACTGAGTGCATTACTCTCTCGTCCACTGAACCGAGAAAAAGAATTTAAACTAATTGGTAGAAACATCCTGTGTTTAACGAGTGGAATTTAGTTATATTGTGCATCATCTGGGTCTTGGGCTTAGAGTCCAAACCAAACAGCTGGAGCTGAGAATAACCAGGAAACCTTGTGATGTAAATCATTCGTCATGAAAAAATGGGTGTAAGAAAACAACTACTGGCTACTTTATTGTAACCGAACAGAAGCATCCATCCGTTTATAATAAAGAAGTTTCACTCCTGTCATAGCGTTAAAACAGCCTCTATTTATGTTTTTATATAATAAGTTGATATGTAATAGCTATATAATATTAGCCTAGACAGCCTGATGATTGAATAAAATCAGCTGTTTAGAATTTCGATTAATAAAACGACCAAACATTAATTACTCTAGTCTGAGATGATATGACGCTTTGTGAGAAAGTCTGCATCGGTGCCCAGCAACATGGCCGTGCACTCAGGCGAGCCTGACCATGGATACGTTTGTCCGTGTACAGGCAGGCTGACAATCCCTGCTCTGGATTATTTTTTTAAATGGTCATAAAGGTTATTTATTTTTAGGCATCCTCTTTTCCAAAAAAAATATGTAATTGCTGGATTTGATATATATGAGTGATCATCGCCTCTTTAACTGGGTTTTGGGCTCGATTGCGGCCACACTGTGTGGCTGCATCCTGGTGTTTGTGTTATTTGTTGACTTTTAGTGCAGATATGTTACATGTGGAATGTTTGATTCTGTATATGTTCCACAGACTGGTTTCCAGTAGGGAATACCCACCTAATACTCCAGCACTCCCTGGTCTCTGGATCACTGTGAGCCCAAGTGGATTAGCAGTTACTTAAAATAGATTGATAAAGTTTAATCTGATTGATTTGCGTAAGACAGGGACTGGGCACTTTGTGGGAATTCGATGCGGTTTCCTCTGTTTCAGTGATGAAAAAGCAGGGATGAATTAACTGTAAATAGAGCTACAGCTTCATCCTGCCTCAGTAGTGGCCATCGGGCTTATTAATGCCATCCGACGCTCCTTTTGAATCTGGCCCAGCCTGTTGGTGTCAGACTGCGGCCGGTCCACACCAGGCGAGGGCTGGGACTGGTGCTAATGGACTGCCACTGTCATCAGTGGAATGCCGTTCGTCAGTGTGAATCCGGTCACTCCTCACACCCTACTGCCTCTTATGGGGGTGGGGGTGGGGGTGGCCGGCTTCAGCAGTCTCTGGGGCTGTGCCCCTCCCTTAGCGTAAAACCTCTCACAGAAACACGCTGGCGTCTTTCAGGCAAACGAGACAGACAGTTCTGTGGGAACTGCGGGGATGCAGAGAAGCTGTCCCTTCCCAGTGGGGGCTGATCCCGAATCTGCTTCAGGATTTGGCAGTGCGTTTGTCACATGATTGTCTTGGTGTAACTGCACACTTCCATTAAAGGCTCAACAGCACAACAAAAACACAGAGTGCCGAAATGTCGTAATAAGTAAACATAAAATACAGCAGAACTAAACATTTATACAGGTCATCATTATCCCAGTCAAGTGGTAATGTTTGTGTTGTTATTCTTAGTAAAGTTTCAATAACGATTCTAGAGGGGAATGAGAAAGTGATAAAAGCATGGTCTTCCTAATTCTGGTTTAACCGCCACCAGTGTTCTAGTTTCCAGTTAAAAAGTTTTTAATCTGCAGTGCAATAAAGTAAAAAAAATATCATCTGGGAGTTTTAGCTTGTTGTATATTGGCTTAGGAACTGCATTCTGCTGCTTCATCCTAAACTGCTATAATAGTTTTAATTTAACACTGTAAGCAATCTATACCACTCTGGTTGGTTTGGGTGAATGGCTTAGTAAAGATGGGATTCACAGTGGTTTTACCAAGTAGTTTTTAATGCAGGGGTTAGTGCAGTAAATAACCCTGCTGGTTCCAGCAGCCATCTCACTACCTACCTCTCAGCATCTCATTAATTATCACTTCTGGATTCATTTTCTTCACACCATCCTTTGCTGCTTTGTTTAGAATGTGCTATATCACTTCATTCACTAAGCTGCGTGTCTAGAAACACACCTTATTTTGTTGTGGGCTTTGGAAGCACGACATAACCTCAGCCACACCCTGCATAACCATACCCCTCTGAATACCTGTGTTTATCGAGTCATTTTGCATTTATTTTTGTACCAGTGAAGAGAGCTTCAGGTCAGGAGAAGCATATTCAGCACCTTTGGCACAATGGAGGTTAAGGACCTTTTTCAGGGCACAGTATTATTACTCTGCTTGATTCAAACCCACAACCTTCCAGACATGGGTGCAGGTTCCTAACCGGCTGAGCTACTCACTGGCAACAAAACCTTCCACAGCAAGCTTGATCCAGTAGGGAGTGCATGTGCGTTTAGCATTAGATAAAGTGAACATTGCTGGGTTAAAACTCACAAGGGATGCTGCACTTAACACCTGCATTTCTGTAATCCTCAAATCTTTCCAGACCCCACTCATTCCTGGTAAGTCTTTCCCTTTAGAATCAGTTTATCTGATTTGGCTAATAAAGGTCTCAACTATGTCGTTACTAATGTTTCTTGTCCAAAATATGAGGTTTGAGGTTCTCCAAAGAACAGTTTGAGAATCTCTGAGCTAAGTAGATAAATATCACTGTCTGGTGATCTTCCTTGTTGAGAACAGACATCCATAGCTTTCACCTACGGGTGTACTGTGTCTCAGAGATGTCTACCTGGCCAACACTGGCTGTACATCTGGGTCCCACCTGAACAGACACGGAAAGGGAGCCATCATTGCACCAGAGAGATGCGATTCATCCGTCTGTCTGCCGGCCAAATTTTATTTATGTCTCCTTAGAGTGTTTGAAGTTTTAAGCGTTTGTTAGTTCTGGAATAACAGTCCAGGAACTTTACTGTGAATGTTAGTGCCAGGAAATGTATTGTGCCCTGGAGAAGGTCACGGAATGAGCCAGTGCGGGCAGTGGGCTGCGTTGACGTTGACTCTCATTGCTCAGTAAGGCGTGACAGATGGCTCAAGAGGGGCAGAGCCACCCCTCCCCCATCCCGATAGTCATCTGTTAACGGGAAACGTGACGACTCATGGCTTCGTCACATAAACATTGCGGGATCGTAGCCCCGTGTTTTAAAGTGGATCCAAATTGTGTTTGCTTTTGTTACTGAGCAACGTATTCCATTTGTGTCTGGTTAATGTGGCCGATTTAGTTAAATCGCCGGGCGTGTAACTACAGCATATTGCGAGGTCTTTTTGTGTATCTCCTGCGCAGTGTGAAAAGGTTAATCTACAACTTTAGTAGATACTTTACTCGACGTTCCAGTGTTTCTATAACACATCAGTGACTAAAACTGCAGCAGTCTCATTGACAACGTTTATTTTATTGCATTCTCCTGCGTACTCAGGAAGCAGAAGGAAATGCGTAATTGGGAAACAGGAAGTTTACCTCACCTGTGTCTCCTTTCCTTAGTGGCCCTCATGTTGGTGGCAGGGAGCTGTATCAGTCCCACTCACTTTTCTCATGTCAAGCAATAATTTACTTAAGACTCCAGGTAAATGGACATTAAGAATAAATAGAACCAGAAAAGTTTCTGACGTGTTCAGTAACATGGGGGCAATCAAATCTCATAGCTACGCTTTCGTCAATCATTTTTTAAGAAACTGTCAATGTCTTTGATTCTGTGTGATTTGGGAACATTTTCCTGTTTCCTAGAATTGGTGCCCTTCCCAGGGGCCCCCTAGACAGTCCAGGGGGCTTAGGATGTCTGGGTGTGGGACATTGCAGCAGATGGTTACTGAGCTTGATCTGACGGAATCAGTCACTCGGGAGTAAGACCACAGACCGTATTTTCCTTGATGCCCACAAGAGGGGCCATCCCAGCAGAAAACAGGGTCTGGTTAATGCCGGAGCTCGTAAAATATTTATTCAGTCACAATATAAACATGAAGTACAGATTGGATAAGCATTTAATTTTAATTTGTCACTGCTGAAAAAAGGATGTCATTAATTTTCCTACCAAAACCTGCCAGATGTTTTTAGCCATTACTTTGAGGTGACTGCAGGCATGTCTTTTACAACAGTTTTCATGGATGTACTATTTAATGTTTGCTGGATTGAGTAGAGGTACACTGTTTCACTTGTACTCACACTGTCCTAATGTTCTTAATCTCAGGAAACTCTCTCTCTCTCTCTCACACACACACAAACACCCACACACACATACACACACACACACACACACACACACACACCAGGCCAGAGACCCAAACCCCATTCCCAGTGGTGTGAGGCAACAATGCTGACCACTGCAGCACCTTGTGAAGTCTTTGTGTTTGTATAAGGTGAAATGGCACATAATGAGTATGTACATCCTGCCTCACAAATTGACTAGAGTGTCTGCTACATTGACAAATGTAAACGACCATTGTCTCCTACTGACTGGCAAAGAAGAGTATGACCTAGGAACGCCAATGCCATGAACACCTGAACAGACCATAACCAATCAATCCACCCATCTTTCTAATGCTTACTCTGGTCAAGGCCATAAGTCAAAATGCTCTCTCAGGGTTATCTTTGGTCGTCATTTATCGTTCATGCTGAAATGAAAAGCCTTGCTCCTGACAGCCATCTCTGTGCATAGGCGCGGCGTGCTGCATCTTCACGAGAGCAACGGCATCCATGACCTGGGCTTGCCCCGCTGGCAGCTGGTGCTCTGCCTGGTGGTGGTGGTCTTCATCCTCTACTTTAGCCTGTGGAAGGGGGTGAAGTCCTCAGGCAAGGTAAGCACACATGCATCCGTAGGGTCCTCACACACAATCACGCAGAATGTTTTTGTGTTTGCAGGGTCTAAATTCCTTTTCACTGGCTTAAGCAACATCTTTTCGGAGATAGATTACAGGGAAACAGACATATATGGGTGAGGATTCCAAAGTTTTGCCTCTGAGCACTGTGAAGTGTGTCGATCACCACAGGCTTTTCCTCATATTGATATGTAAATTGATGTCCAGCTGACAGGTGGATCAAAAAATCCGACACACTAAGACACTACGAAACTTGAGACCACAGCTTTATCACAAGCTCTCATGTGCCTCTGCAGGTGGTCTACATCACAGCCACGATGCCCTATGTGGTGCTGTTCGTGCTCCTGATCCGCGGTATCACACTGCCAGGCGCTATGGATGGCATCCGGGCATACCTCCACATCGACTTCAAGCAGCTCAACAACGCTACGGTGGGATGCCCTCATTTAGCTATTTCCATTATCAAACATCCAATAAGCATATCATGACTCGATGTACTTGAACTATTCAGGCAACTAATAGGTGATGAATGAGATTTATTATTAGGTACCACAACGTTGACCATGGCTGACCATTTTGGTGGAATTTCTCCAGAGTGTCCCTTGTCATGTCTGGTTCCTCTGGCTCCCCAGTTAGAGATTCATTGTTATAATGACTGAGTCCATCCATCGTCTAGCTATTTGCCCTCTATTTTTTTCCACCTTCAACCTTTTCATGCAGTATGCCCTTCTCCAGTGTATTGGGTCTTCTGATAATATGCTCTAAATAGGTCTCCTCATTTCAGCTTCAAGAAAATATTGCATTGACCGAGAATCTGCTTATTTTCCTTGTACTTGTTCTTAAACGTCTTTGCTGGCTCCAAAGTTCAAAGGCATGAGTACTTTTCTGTCTTCTTTTTTCATTGTCCATCTTTCACTGGAAATACCGTATTCTGATCTTGGTTCCTATAGACACCTCAGTATTATCCTGAGATTCTTTGTCACAGCTCTGCTAATATTTCTTGACTGCTAGATCTTTATCTAATTACTTCTGGACCCAGCCAGTTTCTACATACTCGATCCTGACTGTGACATCTAGCCCAGTGTACAGAATCCTCTTGAGGACAATGAGATGCTTTGTTACAAATATTTTCCTGAGAACATTCCATAGATCAGTAATCAAATGATAAAGCACATGTTGACTTGGTGACCTTTGGGTGTTCTTTTGATTGTCCACCTTGTATGTCACTTGTTCCTTGGCCTTTCTTGAGCTTATACATTTGATGATTTTGTTTATATAAGGCTGACACCGAATGATCTTTTGCGTAAATAACATTCGTGTGAATATTTTGCATCCCAGTTATTTGCTATTGGAATAAGAGCAACCTTTCCAGTCTGTAGGCCATTGGCATATTTTTCAAAACTTGTTCTTCTTCAGTTGCTTGTATTTTTTTTTTTTTGTGATGCCATCTAAGCCATCGTTTTCCACAGTGCTTTCAGGGCAAATCTGACCTCCTCATCCATACTGAAGGTTCTTCCATGTATCGTTCCTCATTTAATATACCTTGGTTGTTGATGCCTTTGCTATGGAGGTATGCTGTGATTCATGACCTCTATTCTTGATCAGTGTTTAATGGGTTATTTGCACATTGATGCATTTCAGCAGTCCCACTTTTGGTTGGAACTTTTTAATCTAGCATTTTCTGAAAAATGCTCTGTTTTCTTCTCCTTTGAAATTTCTGTTGTTCATTTTGATTTATTTTTCACTTATCCTTTTGGACCCCGCCTCTTGCCCAAAGATGCTGGGATTGGCTCCAGCCTCCCCGCGACCCAGGTGGATTAAGCGGTATAGATAATGCATGGATGGATGGAATGATGGATGGATGGATGGATGGATGGATGGAACGATGGAACGATGGATGGATGGATGGATGGACGGATGGATGGATGGATATCCTTTTGGATGGTTTCTTCAAATTCTCTCCTCAGTTCCTTCCGCTCTCTGTCAAGTTGGTCCAGCATCTTGAATTGGGTTCTGAGGCAGACATATTCTCAAGGTCATTTTTCTCAAGAATATGTATTGTAAACAAACTTATGAAAATGAATCCTTGGCATTTATGCTGGCTGGATTAATTGTTAGGGCAACAAATAATTATAATATGGATTAACGCATTTTAACTGTTTTCTCTACAGGTCTGGATAGATGCTGCAACCCAGATATTTTTCTCGCTGGGGGCAGGATTTGGGGTGCTGATTGCCTTTGCCAGCTACAATAAGTTTGATAATAACTGCTACAGGTGAGGATGGTCACTGGATCAAGATGCTGGGGGAACAGGGTGACTGCGGGCTATGGGGGCTGTCCGGGTGCCGGATCTCACAGGGG
>JABFEA020000010.1:11431985-11443039 GCA_019775915.2 Cyphomyrus plagiostoma | reverse complement strand
CCAGATTACAGGTACGGATTACATCACTGTAATACCTCCCAGTGTAACCAGATTACAGGTACGGATTACATCACTGTTATACCACCCTGTATAACCATATTACACGTATGGATTACATAACAGTTATACCACCACGTGTAAACAGAATACAGGTACGGATTACATCACTGTTATACCATCCTGTATAACCATATTACACGTATGGATTACATAACAGTTATACCACCACGTGTAAACAGATTACAGGTACGGATTACATCACTGTTATACTACCCCTTGTAACCAGATTACAGGTACGGATTACATCACTGTTATACCACCACGTAGCCCACACAATGTTCATGGACAGGATAGTCGCATTGGTAAGCACGGGCACGACCACTGAAACATGTTCCACATCATTCTTTGTCTCTCTCTCTCTGCTCTTGTCAGGCCACGGAAGCCACAAAGAAGACAGCCCCTTCCTCAACAGCAGCGACTCGTCCCCGAAGAGAAATGACTACTATGACAGGAACCTGGCTCTATTTGAGGTCGGCATTCCGCTATCGACCAAACACTCTGAGAAGTAGAATTATATGCTGGACAGCATGTAGGACATACGGCACGTTATAGCTATACATTGACTGTGGCCTTCAGGAGGAACTGGACATCCGGCCCAAAGTGTCGTCCTTCCTCAGTCGACTGGTCAGCTACACCAATATCACACAGGGGGCCAAGGAGCATGAGGAGGCTGAGAGTGCTGAGTCATCCAAGAGGAAGATACCAAAGGTGAACTGCCCAGGGGAGGGATGCTGTTGTCTTTCCGATAACAATGTTCTCGCTTTGCTCTCATGGGAGTTTTACTTGCAAAACAATGTTCTGAGGGCAGAAGGAAAATGATTGGTTCAGAGAGATAACCAATCAGATTGTAAGGAGGTGGGTCCAAACAACTGGAGCAAACAGGACAAACCAGTCAGGTGTCTTGATCTCACCTCCTTTAAGCGCTTGAGCCCACCTCCTCTAGAATCTGATTGGTTATCTCTCTGAACCAATCATTTTTTTTCATCTACCCTCAGAACATTGTTGTATAAGCAACATTCCCACAAGCTCACAGTGCTGCTCTTCATGAACATTTCTTATCTCAACTAGCTATTTAACGGAAATGTTTTTCCATGTTTCAGCTTGTTGAACTCTTGTGAACATGTAGTATAACTGAAAGAGTTTCAACACCAATTTGGAACAGCTCCTTCCCTTGGGGAACATGGACTGACCCACAAAAATACATGTGACCCCCAGTCCCATCCAACTCGATATATATAACAAACTGATCTTTAACCTTCAAAAAGCATGTTATATGTTCAGCAACCATTACTGAAAGAGGCATTTTTCAGCTATGTGTGTATGTTTTTGTTGATAGCATGTGAGAATATATAAATAATATGCAGTGTGTCCCGCCAAGCAAAGCAAATTTTCTCTTGTATAGCTCCTCATCTGATAGCAGACTTATCTATACCTTTGTTTAAGATGGAAAGGAATTCTAAGTACGAGGATGATATCAGTAAAACTGGCTCGGGGAAAGCTATTCAGTCACTGGAGCATTCCATCAATGCCCCGATCGATTCATTGTTTCCAGTCCACGGCAATGAATTTTTTTGCAGGGGCAGTAAGTATAATTTAGGGCATTGTGACCTAAGTTAATTAATTAATTGAACTGGTGGTGAAGTTTAATGTGTACTTGGAATGGCTGAGTTTTCCATAAGGAGAGCTTTGGGAACTGAAGCGCTGTTCATCTAGCTTGCAAGATATCACTGACCTTTTGGAGAACAGAAGCAATTGTTGTTTTTATTTTTTCATTTGTATATATTTTATCGTTGTGTTTTTTTTTCCTGAGCAACTTACTTACTACCCAGATATTTAGACATTATTTAAACATTTTCTCTGGCTGACCTAACACTTTCCACAGTGCTGTGCCTGAATTTGCAGAGCGTGTTATGTGTTTCTGTTATGTGTCTGTGCCTCTTGGCGGTTCAGCCATCGCAGCCTCTCGCCTTCTCGGCACTGATCCCCATGCTGTCCACTGTCCCTTTGTGTCTGCAGTCCCCCAGCATGGGTACTCTGATGGGCGTCTATCTGCCCTGCCTCCAGAACATCTTCGGAATCATCCTCTTCCTCCGCCTTACCTGGATCGTGGGCGTCGCCGGCATCATGCAGTCTCTCCTCATTGTCCTCATGTGCTGCTCCTGCGTAAGCACCGCCCTCCAGCTCTATAGCTCCTCCCCTCACCCCATGTGCTGCTCCTGTGTAAGCCCCGCCCTCCAGCTCTATAGCTCCTCCCCTCGCCCCATGTGTTGCTCCTGTGTAAGCCCCGCCCTCCAGCTCTATAGCTCCTCCCCTCACCCCATGTGTTGCTCCTGTGTAAGCCCCGCCCTCCAGCTCTATAGCTCCTCCCCTCACCCCATGAAAACAGCAAACTTTCCATAAGTACATATGGGGTAAACATCACTGGCCCAAAGAAACACACAGGGCTGGGTCATTCAACTCACAGTCCTCGAGGTCCGAGCACTACTGGTTTTCCAGCCTTCCTTCACCTGTCAGTCAGGTGCGAAGCCTCTGACCAATCAGAATCTGTAATTATTAAACTAACTACCTGGGAGAACTGAAAACAAGGTCTGGATTTGGAATCGAGGTCCAGATTTGAAGAACCCTGACATAGGGGTTTAGTATTTGCTGGCCACCCAATCTGAACAACAAGTGTTTGGTTTGAAGTATATTTACCAGAACGACTGAAAGAACCGATGAAAGCGCACATACGGTACCAGCTAAAAGTTTGGACACGCCAAGCCACCTTCAAAGGAAAGTGATAGTGTGTCCCATCACATTACTAGGCCACCTGACGTGAATGCAATGGTTTTGGAGGAGTTTGTCCTAGAATGAAGGAAAAGCATCAAATGAGTGCTTTGCAGAGGTGGTAAGTCCAGAAAGTGAAAATCCAGGCCGAAGGTTTAGCTTCAACCAGCCAATTGAGTCTCTGTGAATGTGACTCTTTATACTCAACGGGTTGGTTCAAGCAAAACCTTGGTCTGGATTTGTACTTTCTGAACCTGAACTTTCCATCTCTGGTGCTCAACATATATGTGGAACCTCCTCCAGGACAGCAGGAGAAGCATCCCAGGAGACCACCTCATGAAACTGGCATAGAGGAGAATTTCTGGTCAGCCAGTCCCTGGAGGGATTGGCATTAAGGGTCTTGCTCAAGGGCCCACTGGTGAGATGTCTCTGCTCAATCAGGGATCTGAACTGACAATCTTCTGAGTCCCGACCCACAGAGCTGCCCCAAGATGTCATACTTTTCTTTAAAACCATTACCCTGTATACAGACTCATCACCATTTGTGATTAGGTCCACAACTGTGGAGTCTTCAGGAAGCCTGATGATGGTGTTGGAGGTATTCTTTGCCCTGTGGGTGAATAGGGAGTACAGCAGTAGGTCCTTTGGAGCCCTAGTGTTCATTGTTATTCGGTGTATTGACATCTTGTCTTTGTGTTTTTGCAGACGATGCTCACAGCCATTTCGATGAGCGCTATTGCTACAAACGGTGTGGTCCCCGGTAATGACCCAACATCCCTTCGTCGATATCACTTTGCTGTCGCCACAACTCAAAGAAGCATTTGCATAAAGGATTTATGAATAATAACTTTTATCCTCAATGTTTGTATGATGCACATTATTGAATGCAAGAACTTTCCATCAGTCAGTGTAGTATGGGTCAATGTTATGTCCTTTCAATAATTTCAAGGGCCCTTCACATTAAAATTCTAAGCCACATAAGTAGATTATCAGTTTTGGATCCAATAAAAATTAATAAATAATAAAGTAAGGAGCTCCTTAATTTAAATGTAATAGCTCAGTAACTGCTCCCTCCTAGATTCTAAAAGATAATTATCTGGTTTTTATTCTAGAAGATATTTTTCATTAGCATGAACTATAATTAATTAATTCATTAGTTAGTTTGCCTGAATGCTTGAATGTCATGTCAAATCATAAACGATCGCGTGGATTTGCTTGAAAGACATGCACAATGAACAATTCTGAGGTGAGCTCTCTGCACAGTAGCTGTGGACATGAGCTTGGCCTCTGCTGTGTTTCTCCCAGCTGGCGGAGCCTACTTCATGATCTCCCGCTCCCTGGGTCCTGAGTTTGGCGGTGCGGTGGGCCTCTGCTTTTACCTGGGTACCACCTTTGCGGCTGCCATGTACATCCTGGGAGCCGTTGAAATCTTCCTGGTGAGTCATTCTGCAGTGATAAAAAGTTCTCTGGATTCTCTAAGAGACTCTGGTCCTTAACAAGGCTGGAATCACAGGAAGTGTGGGTTTGTGTGACAGTCAGCCTGTGTGACAGTCAGCCTCACTTATTGCATTACAGTCCTGTTCCTGTCCCTCCCCCCATCCATACCCACTCCCTGCATTTGTTTTCCATATCCTGCGAGCAGAGCTACGTCTTTCCAATGGCGGCCATATTCCACACCTCGGATGCTCATGGAGGCGACAGCGCCATGTTGAATAACATGAGGGTCTACGGCACTATCTGCCTGGGACTCATGGCCTTGGTGGTCTTGGTGGGTGTCCGCTATGTCAACAAGTTCGCCTCCCTGTTCCTGGCCTGCGTCATAATATCCATTGTGTCCATTTATGTCGGAGCGGTCAAATCCATCTTCAGTCCACCAGAGTTTCCGTAAGTTGTTTTTCCGTAAGTCTGAGTCATATATATTGTTCAAAACGAGACCATAAAGTACAGGATTTTGATTTCTTGCTAAACTGCTTATTAATTTATTGCTTAAATCTCCCTCCAGATTTTAGAATAAAAAATGAACTTTGAAAAAAAATCTAAAAAGGGTTTCAGTTTGCTTTCTGGAATTAGGTCTGTGGTATAGGAAAATTGTTATTTAGCACAACGGTCCTCGAGCACCCACACTCAGCTCCCGAGAGCAAAAATGTGGACTGTCTGGCAGGTAGCAGGCAGGGAGTAAAAACTTGGACTGGCTGTGGGCTCCTAAGGACTGGATTGTGTGAATGTGTAAAGTCAGTTAAGCCTAAAGAGAAGCCAATTAGCCTAAAAGCCTGTATTTGGACTGTGTTAGGAAAGTGGAGGAAACCTACACAACGTTAAGTGAACATGCAGACGTTGGTTTTATTTAAATGTGTTTATCCTCTCAGCACTTGATTCCTAAAAACAGCATTTACCATGTGCGAGAATGATGGCCTTTTCATTCCTGCTCTCCCTTTAGGATATGCATGTTGGGCAATAGGACCTTAGTCAGACACATGTTTGACGAATGTGGAAAGACCATCATCACAGGCAACACCACCATGCCCAGCAAGCTGTGGCAGAACTTCTGCAGCTTAGGAAATGCAAGCGACCCACACTGTGATGAATATTTCCTACAAAACAACGTCACAGAGATCAAGGGAATCCCAGGACTGGCCAGTGGCATCATCAGAGGTGAGTCCTTCTTACTCGCCTTTGTGTCAATATTACCTGTTACACATAACATAATACACGTGTAATATTTGTTCAAAAACAGTGGGGTATTAACAGAAGTCAGGTTTTTCCTGTTTCGAGGATGTAGGTGAACTCTAACCACTGGTATCCTGTGTACTAAAGTAGGTGTTATATGGTCACCTCGCTTCCTGGATACGAAAACTTTGTAAGAAGAACTTGCAGTCTTTCTAACAGGATCTTTGTCCTACAGTGGGAAAGTTTGCATTATGACATTTGCATTGCAAAATATCAATTATATTTAGTTACATCATCTGAGCCATTTACACTTTTATCTATTCATATGACAGAATAGTGTATTGAAACAATTGATTCTATAACTGGCCAGATGTTTTGATAATGGCATCCATCCTAATGTGCTTCAGATAACCTGTGGGGCTCCTACCTAGAAAAAGGAGAGATCCTAGAGAAAGCAAGTCAGCCCTCTGTGGATGTCCATGGCTCTCTGGAAAATTTCTATCTATACGTGTCAGCGGATATCACCACTTCCTTCACTTTGCTTGTTGGTATCTTCTTTCCCTCAGCAACTGGTGAGTCGTCCTGCTGCAGATCCCTGTTTGGTTTCACTGTATTCGGTGTTACAGATTTACGGATTTTAAAAACTACTAAACTACCACTTGTTTTTGAAGGCTGTAGATAATCCTCTTCCTTCCTGCAGGCATCATGGCCGGTTCTAACAGATCAGGGGACCTCAAAGATGCCCAGAGATCCATTCCTGTCGGCACCATCTTGGCAATAACTACAACATCTTTAGTTTGTATCCTTCTTCATCCTCATCATCACTGGCATAGCAGCAATGAGCTGGTGATGTTTTCCAAGTATTTGTTCCATTATTAGATCACGTATAGAGATGAAGGTTCAGCCCAACAGAATAAAAATGGTGTGAACTACAAAATACATCCTAGTGTGTTTCCTAAGGTTCATCTATCTCCCATCCTGCTTATCCACAGTCACGGGGAGCTTATTCCCGGAGGCGCAGAACACATTGCAGGAACCTCTGGATGGGATGCCAATCCATTACAGGGCACATATTCACCCCTCACACACAGACACACACACGCTATGATCAAATTAGAAACGCTAATTTAGAAACACTAACTCAACCACATGTTTTTGGACTGCTGGAGGAAACTAGAGCACATCATGCACACAGAGCAGAGCTCCAGCAGCCAGCCAGTCCTCAGCCACAGTGTGTTACAACGCACTTGACAAAGTGTCATTGAAGACACTTGAAGTCTTGCAATGCACTGTATTACATTATCATTATTAAAAATTAAAACTCCCGCATTTTGTTATAACCACTACAAAACATAATAATTTATTACAGAATGCAGGGAAATCTATTACATATTGCTGTCAAGCTGTCTATTACAAAATCTGGAAATTTATTACAAAATGCGGGTGTTAGGTGTTATTACATCATGAAGTGAAAAATTGTTAGATTATATCAAGTTATTATATAATGCATTGTGACACAGCACCACCCTCAAGTTAGAGCCAATGCTTGGCTGTAATTATCACATTTGTCTATATGAAGCATTTTTTTCTCTTGATCAAATATGCGATAATAGTTAATACTCCTTGACGGAATGCTCAGATTTCAGCTCAGTCGTCCTCTTTGGAGCTTGCATCGAAGGGGTGGTTCTTCGCGATAAGTACGTCATCCAGTAAATGGGGCAGGTCAATGAGCTTGTACTCAATGAATTTTTGGTCAGCGGCCAGTGACCGAAAAGACAATGTTGACTTTTAGTCTGCTCCAAACTGTAAGCATGCATGGCCTGGATGATCATCCGGCTGAAATAATACAATTCACAATATTAATCATTAGTTAAATAGTCCACATTAATTGATGTACATGCATTACTGTACAATAGGAACTCTGGAGGGAGGATCTCAAGGAAAATGTTTAAAGCCATTTCTTCTTGGTAGTAAATGTATATTTGTTTAAAAAAAAACACAATTTAACATTAGAACATATGCAAATGAACAGTTACACAATAAAAAGAAGAATTCAAGAATTTCTTCTGTTCTCCAAAAAGTTACTGATATCTTGTTGGATGGCTAGATGAACACAGCTAGAACACCGCTTCGGGTCCCACACATCATAGTTTTACATTAACATGAAGATCATTTAGATGATTTTCTTTGGCAGTCTCAGACTTTTGGTCATTTCCTGTGTGTGTCATAGTGTCTGAGAATCAGAGCCTCTGTGAGATGTGACATCCAGGCAAGGCTGCTGCATTATCATTGCTACTGATGGCTGTGCTGAGGTGTCTGGGATAAAAACATGAGAGTTTTGTGAGCTTCCTGTGTCGTTGGACAGGTTTGGGGACGCGGTGAATAGGAACCTGATAGTAGGTACCCTGTCCTGGCCATCACCCTGGCTCATCGTCATCGGGTCCTTCTTCTCCACTGTGGGGGCGGGGCTGCAGTCACTGACGGGGGCCCCCCGCCTGCTCCAGGCTATTGCCAAAGACAACATCATCCCCTTCCTCTGGGTGGGTCTCCTCACTATCATGCATTTTGGTTTGAGGGAGGGTTTCCTCTGCCTGAACCATTGATGGCCGCTGACTGTAATGCTGTTCTGGCACTATGGTCTTGGCATAAGTGAGCGAAGTGCTCTGTTCTCCGTCACTCACTCTTTGCGGACTGCCCGTTGCAGGTGTTCGGCCACGGAAAGGCCAATGGGGAACCAACCTGGGCATTGCTGCTGACGACCCTGATAGCAGAGCTAGGCATCCTCATTGCTTCTCTGGATATGGTGGCTCCCATCCTCTCTATGTGAGCATCGGCAACAAACTCCCACTACGTTCCACTCCAAAAAGGCTAGATACGTCAATGACAGGCAGCCAAATTCAATCAGTAATGCATAAAATGCCAACAGGAAATATTAGTCGGCTCTCAACCAAATTATCCATCAGTAAACAACATATTATATAATAGTACTCTCATTAGCCATTAAATCTGATTTACTATTATTTTATGCATTCTTAGATAAGTAAACACTCTAAGTCTAGCAGTGATGCTAAGTACATCTTTAGGTCATTGTTCTGCTGTAAGAATAGAGCTCATCCCTCAGTGTTTGTTTGCTTGCGTGTGTTTGTATCCTAAATGCTTAACTACGGATATGTCGTATTTTATTTAGCAGTGTTTTTTATAGAAATGTGTTCAGTGTTTCACTGGAATTATGTTCCACTTAGTGGATGGATTACTCTGTTTCACAGGGACAAAAATGTATATAGCCTTCTTGAGTCTTCTTTTGTCTGGACACAAAAAATAATTCCTGGACGAATCGCCTGGGCAGCATCAGATCTAACAATAAATGTTTTCCAAGATGCAGTGATTTTCTGATGGGAATATGAAAAATAATGGAGAAAAGATAATGAACACAATTCATCAACGTGTTTTGATCACTGTGCTTTTCTAAGTATGTCAGGTTTTTGTGTATTCACCTTCCAGGTTCTTCCTGATGTGCTACTTGTTTGTTAACCTCGCGTGTGCTGTTCAAACTCTCCTGCGCACGCCGAATTGGAGGCCCCGGTTCAAATACTACCATTGGTGAGGGAGAGGGACCGGTGGGGAGCTACGTCTGAGGAGATACCAGGCTGTCATTTAAGCTGTCTCCTTTGTCACAGGGCTCTCTCCTTCCTGGGAATGAGCATGTGTCTGGCACTGATGTTCATATCATCTTGGTACTATGCTATCGTGGCCATGGGCATTGCAGGCATGATCTACAAGTACATTGAGTACCAGGGGTACGGCTGATCTCTTACTTCATCCAGTTAGCTCATGGTTTTGCATGGATTTAGTAGAACACTGGAAGGGGTCATTGGGGAGGTGGCATGCAGAAGTTTACCCTGACAGAGGTCTCTTTGGCAGCGCGGAGAAGGAGTGGGGAGATGGGATTCGAGGCCTGTCGCTAAGTGCAGCCCGGTATGCCCTCCTGCGCCTGGAGGCAGGCCCACCACACACCAAGAACTGGAGGCGAGTATCACCAAGAACAAACACTGGCACAAGAAGTCGAGCGGAAGTTCTGACGTGAATCCATGACTCATGCCTCCCACGCCCCATGATCTGCACGCCCAGGCCGCAGCTGCTGGTCTTGCTGAAGCTGGATGAGGACCTCCACGTGAAACGCCCCCGGCTGCTGACGTTTGCCTCCCAGTTAAAGGCCGGTAAGGGCCTAACCATCGTGGGCTCAGTCATCCAGGGCAACTTCCTGGATAGCTATGGGGAGACCCAGGCTTCGGAGCAGGTAAGCCACTCAGAGCACTTATTAGCTTCCCATCCAGGATCAGTCCACTGTCTACTGCCCTGCCACTTCATTCGATCTACTGCTGTATTTCGCATATGATTTTGCTAACATTTTACTTCAACAAGCTGGTAAATAAAGGGATAACAGAGGAAAGTTGTTTGGGAATAAGTCCAGCCTCTTTTTATTTCCACAGCAAATACTGATGGTATCTCAGAACAAACGCATTAGCATTAACCAGAATGTTAGTACAGACACTTCCTGGGTTATGATGGTCCATGTTACAATCTTTTGACTTTATGATAGATAATTGTTTTTCACAGTCAGCACATTATTCTTTAAATTACATGAGATATTCGACACTTTATTATAAAACAGGCTTCCTGCTAATCATGCTGCCGACCTGAAGGCTAATGTAAGTGTTTGAGGTAGGCTAGGCTTAGCTGTGATGTTTGTTAGGTTAGGTGTGCGATATTAAAATACATTTTCGTCTTATGTTATTTTCAGCTTCAGTTTATCAGAACGCAACCCCATCATAACCAAGGGAGAGGCTGTATTCATATTCCTGTTTAAATGGAACAAAATACGGAAAAAACATAGTTATCAAGGAAGCTATTCTGTGGTGGATGAGTGGGTAGCAATGTACCTGCAGGGGGTTTGTGGGTTTTTTCACACTTTGGCTCTGTGTACATGGACTTTGCATTTCTGCGTTTCCTCCCGAAGTTCCTGATATTGGCTCCAGGTTCACAGTTTACATCCACATCACCGATGGTCAAAAAGCAGTAAAGCGAGAGCTGCTGCTGTTCCTCTACTTCCGCCAGGCAATCAAGAACATGATGGAGATCGAGAAGGTGAAGGGCTTCTGCCAGGTGGTGGTGGCTGCCAAGGTGCGTGAGGGCATCTCCCACCTCATCCAGTCATGTGGCCTGGGCGGCATGAAGCACAACGCGGTGGTGATGGGTTGGCCCTATGGGTGGAGGCAGAGTGAGGATCCCGGCGCTTGGAAGACTTTCATCAGTAAGGCGCCATTTGCCATTTGTTTTTTATTCCAAGTGTATCATATAAATCGTATTTGTGTGGCTTTTCCCCTTTCAAACAGTTGGATGCACTCAGCAGAGCATGTGAGCAGAGTGGAGCGGAGCGTGAGCGAGGAGCGGAGCGGGCAGAATTTGGTCAGAGCGCAGAGCGGTTTTTTTAATTAAGGCTGGAGCGGTCGCTCTGTCTCGCTTCAATTTCGCTCCGATACCGCTCACACTACGATTCTGAG
>JABFEA020000010.1:11414818-11426819 GCA_019775915.2 Cyphomyrus plagiostoma | reverse complement strand
TGATTGGTTGATTAGATAATTGCATTAATGAGAAATTGAACAGGTGTTCCTAATAATCCTTTAGGTGAGTGTATATCGGAGTACACAGGACACCTTGGATCGAATGCTAGTCCTTAATCATATAGAGACACCAGTTGACCAATCACAGTAATGTGTGATTATGGATGAATATTTACTGAAACAACTGAAAGAATCTGGCTTTGCAAAGGAACAGGGTAATAAATCTAAAATGGAACATGATTTTGTTGCAGTGGTTAGCACTGTCTCTCTCACCTCTGGGACTCCACTCCAGGCTCCCAGTGTGTGGAATTTGCATGATGCATGTTCGTCTCATTATGCAGTTTCCCCCTGATACTCCAGTTTCCCCTCCCACAGCCCAAAAACAGAAAGGTGAACCGGAGAATTCTGAATGTGCCCCGCGATGGGTTGGAGCCCCATCCTGGGTTGTTCCCTGCTTTGTGCCCACAGCCTCTGGGATAGGCTCCAGACCCCCGCAATCCTGCATAAGACAAGCGGGTACAGAAAATGGATGGATGGATTTTGTTTAACTATATTCTAGTTACTAAACTACACCTATGGCTGTGCTTTCCTAAATAAAACTGGCAGTCAGTATCGTATTTAGGTTACAAATTGATTGGGGTATCTTTCAAAATATTTGAATCTATTAAGAAGCATTTCTTTATTGTGTGTGCTCCCATCGTTCTTAGGAAAATGCTTTAGAAAGAACAAAATACAAAACAGGAGGTGACTGTATTGTGATTACATATATAAGCACAGAGTAAAGCTGCATTTAGCCAGTCCGTAATTTGCGAAGGAAGAAGTGTTCAAAAGGAGCCAAAAATCTAATTCCAAGCTTTTTCTGTGACCTGGCTATGCGACCGTAAATGTTTACAGAGCAAGATTCCAGCATGAACAGAAGCTACACTGTCTATTGCTCTATACAGATGTACCATCCTAAATCAAAGAATCTCTCTAAATCCCAATGTCATGACTTTAAAATAGTAAAAGAACAAATTCTACTATAGGGCATGTTACATAATTATGCAACATATTTATTCAAACATTCCTTACAGTTAAGCTCCATCCATTTTGGTACTGGAATGAACCAAGCATATTTTTTGCAATAAAATATTAATCCAGCAGTGTAAATTAAAATATATATATATATACACATTAATTTTAAAAGTAATTTAAAGTCTGCTCCTTAACTACTATTAAACTGTTACCAATCATACAGTAATATATTATTAAATTAAAAGATCTACTTACAATCAAATTTTAGAATGTCTTACAAAGACATTCTACTCCTGTCTTGCACAGTAAAATCTTCAGATTGTCTGAGGTCACCCCTGCTTCAAAATGTAGATTTTTATTTATCTTTTTATCTAGATTCCCTATGAAGCACTAAGTGACGCCTCCACAGGAAACCGAATCATCAACCGAAACATCATGTTACCTCTGCTGTATAGGTCACTGGTTATATAATTTAAGAAGAATTAACATAGATATACAGAGAAATGGAAACCTTGGTTGCTCTCCACAGCTTTGGTTCACAGTCCACAGCACATAAGAACCTGACTGGACTCGTGAAAGACCATCACTAAGATCAAAAGAAGTATATTCAAACTACCACTGGCACTTGAAGAAAACGCCCGATTAGTACTCAGGCTTAGTTTGGGCCTTCTTAAAATCAGACGACAGGGGTTGTTGGCTTCTGACAAAGGAATCTCAGCCTCATTCGGTCTCGTCCCTTTCAGTGAGTCTCGTACCTGGAAATGCGAAGTAGAGAGTAAGAAGGTTACTGGTCATTGGACAAAACAATGTAGAGATACTGTGTACAGTCATCCATCCATCCATCCATCCATCACCATCCGCTTGTCCGGAGTCTGGGTTTGCGGGGTAGCAACTGCAAGAGAGATACTCAGACCTCCCTCTCCCCAGTCACCTCTACCAACTCTTCACACTTGGCTGAGAACCACCCCAGAGCTCACTAGAGGTCCCCAGAAGATGAAGCCAACAGGACGACATCATCTACAAATAGCAGGGAGGCAATCCTGAGGCCACCTGGACACCTTCAACACCCTGGCTGCGCCTAGAAATCCTGTCCATAAATATTATAAACAGGCCCGATGACAAAGGGCAGCCCTGGCAGAGCCTAACCTGCACTGGGAACACGCCCAACTTATTACCGGCACTGCGGACCAAGCTTCTGCTTACAGGGACCGAACTGCCTGCAGTTGTGGGCCCTAGAGCTCATACTCCTGAAGCACCCCCCACAGAGCACCTCGAGGAACCCGGTCGGAGGCCCATGTTCACTGTGTCCACCTATGGACACCCTTATACTCGAATACGGTGTTCGTTATGGACAAACCATGCATTATATCACAGAAGTACAACAGAACACCATTCGTGTTCAGATCGGGGAGGCCGTTCCTCCCAATCACCCCCCTCCAGACCACACTGTCATTGCCCCCGTGAGCATTGAAGTCCCCCATCAAAACGATGGAATTCCTGGTGCACTATGCAACACAGCACTCGGGGAATCCAAGGGGGCTGGGTACTCTGAACTGCCATTCGGCACATAGGCGCAGGTGACAGTCAGAGATCTCTCCCCGAGCCAAAGGTGCAGCCCACTTGTTCACCGGGGTAAACGCCAGTGTTAATGCCAGTAGCCCACCCCCGCCTGGCATCGCTCGCCCGCCGCAACTCCAGAAGAGAATAGCATCCAACCCCTCTCCAGGAGATTGGTCCCACAGCCCACGCTATGTTTTGAGGTGAGCCCGACTCTATCTAGCCGGTATCTGTCAAGCTCACGCACAAGCTCAAGCTTCTTCCCCACCAGAGGGGTGACATTCCATGTCGTGAAAGCCAGTTTAGTCAGCTGGGGATCGGTCCACCAGGGTCTCCCTTGGCTGCCTCCCAATCCACGTCGCACTGAACCCATGACGTTCCCCGCCCGCGTACGTAGAGCCAATTATCATTTCCATCTGCTAGTGAGAAGAGTTCTACGAAAAAGATTATTATAGTGATACATAATTGATGATAAGTGTAGAGTAATCAATTATGTATCACTATAATAATCTTTTTCCAGGAAAATTTCTCAGTAGCAGACGGAAACTGTTGGTTAAAAAAAATATTTATATATGGTAAATTCCAACCGTCACCAGTATTCACGTTTGCCCCATAGTACTGTTGCCTCACACCTCCAGGGTTTGGGATTCGAATCCCACCTCTGTTTGTGGTGTTTGAATGCTCCCTCTTCATGCAGTTTGTCTAACTGGTGGTTGGGGCTCAGACTGCTTATAACCTCTATGCTCTATGCCGGTGTTTCGCAACTCGAGGACCACCAGTCGGTCCATGTTTTTGCTCCCTGCCAGACAGCCCACATTTTTGCTCTGGTAAGGAGTTGGGAGGAAGCAAAAAAGCTACAGGTAATAGGCTACAGGCCCCTTGTGACCCTGTCAGGGTAGGAAGGTGGATGGATATTTGCTGCTGTTTGTTAGAAAGGCAAAGTATACATAAATTAAATTAGTGATGATAAAATTTACCATGAATGCGATACCAAGGCTATGATAGTTTTGCAGTGAAGATTGATCTGAAAGTAATGATACAGAAATATCAGCAAAAAATATCCAACATATACCCCAGGATATTCGCAGATTTGCCAGCTTACAACGGGACGGCAGTTCCCTTGTTAGTTTTGTTGCTCCGTGTCTTGCTCTCATCACGGTGAACACTACTTACTTTCTCCACCTGTTCAAAGACCCTCAGGAAGTTTAGTCTCAGGACCCCAGCCACCTCCGCCTCGCTCCAGTTTCTCTGCAGAAGCTCCTGGATCAAGGCAGGATACTTGGAGACATCTTCCAACCCATTAGGGAATCTTCCAGAAGAGATATTTGTCAACAACAATACATCGTAAAACAAATGAAGTGCGCCCAAAAAATAAACAAATATTTCACAATATACAGATAATTGTTAATATACTAAAGAACGTTACACTATATTCTTACAAGGAGGCACCATCGTAATCCCCCCCGATTCCTATCGATTCAGCTCCTGCCACTTTTTTGATGTGATCAAAATGGTCTATAAGGAAAAAAAAAAAAGTTTATTACTCAAAATATTACTCTCTTGTAATTTTATTCACCTGTCTAAGAGGGCAAATGTGAATTTGATTACAAATTAAAAGAATATGTCTCACCAGCTACGATGGAGATATTTCCCTTCTCACCACAGGCCACAAACCCACTGTGCATGTTGACCATAATAATCCCATGGTTTTTTTTCTGGAACAAGGTGTAATGGACAGGTGGTTGGAAGCCCCACCCATGTGTTAATACATGAAAACGACGTAAAACTCTTTACTTAGACTTGGACCGTGTCAAATAATTATGACTAGTAGACTATTATGCCTGCTATTCATATTGATACATACAGTGCTTGAAGTGGGAAAAAATAAGTGCAGGAACTCTAATTTTCCGACATTTGACATTTGTGCGGTGAAAAAAAAATCAAGTCTTAAGGATACAGAAGTTCCGGAACTGCGTTCCGGCCCACTTCAAGCGCTGGATACATATAGTCAAATATCAGAAATAGGCAATTTTGCCACGCAGTCTCACCAGCATTCCAAGCAGCCAGTCGGGAACGTTGCGCAGGTGCCGACACACTTCAAAGGCAGATGAGTGGCTGAAGATGACGGGGGCTGTGGAGACTTCCAGAACATTCTCAGCTGTATCCCAGGATGTGTGGGACAGGTCGATGATCATCCCCAACCGATTCATCTCCGACACCACTTCCTGCAACACCGGATACAAGCGTTTCACTGTGCTGTCATCATAACCCTCAGAAACATAACTTAATATCAGTTAACCAACACATTAATACAGCCATTCAAGTGTAAGTAGGACTCTTACCTTTCCAAAATGTGTTAGGCTATTGTTTTTTCTTGGATAAAATTCATAGATGCGCGAAGATGATTCTGCCCTGAATTGAACAAAAAAGCACAATTTGTTAACTAGTAAAGAGTCGAACCTCCTTAATATGTGAGGTAGTACTGCTCGGTATAAACTATATAAACGGTATACGATATAAATTTGGCCAGCGGGAGAGATTTTGATTATACCGTCCTACCGCAGAAATTTCCACACCGTTATCCGAAAGAAATAAAATAAAATTCCGCACCCGATCCGCTATAAATAAATACCGACACCCGAATGAAAATTAGTCTGATTAAAAATTAAACATAAAAGTTTACTAGCACAACAAACATGTGCAACGTCAGTTGAAAAGGCATAGCCAAATGTAAGTTGCTTAATAACAGCCTAATAAGCAAAACAAATTGTAGTAGCCTACCTCCAAACTCAAATAATGTTGGATACTGCCATGCCCACACATAGCCTTACCAGCTTACAATTAAATGTGTTAATAAAACTAATATTAAGGTTTTATAGGCTATACCTACGTGCACTGTCCATTTTCCTTTGATTACCCGATTGGAATTCCTACGCGAAGGTGAAGACTAACGTACGTTTGGTGCGGTGCTTTATATTACTGTGTAATAAAAGGATGTCGTCCACAGTTGATGGCCTCAGCTGACTATTTCAGCATCCATTTCGAACAACAGGTGTAGATCGTACTGTATGCGTTTTTTGAAAATGAAAGTGGGGGATTTCCGGGAATGCGCGTGCAGACATAAACTGATACGGATTTTACGTTTTATCATCTTGAATGCAGGGATTTTGTCATTAAAATATAGCCCTAGGGTATTTTCTGTTGGCACATGATGTTTTGAAAACTGCAATTTAGTTCTCTTGTGTCCGACTCGACCCGAACCCATATCCTACACAGTAGAATATTTTTCACCCGTTTCAACAAAATTTGCGGGTCACCCGTCGGGTACCTGAACCCCTGCAGGACTCTGCCTGGCAGGACTTTTATGGGAGAGATGGTCGTACTACTATAGATGGAGTTATGACACTAGTCTACTTCTGTGTCTTGTTTTCTGCTTCCCTATACACTTTACAAAACCAACCTGTGTTTTTAATATAAGATAAAACCAGTGAAGGTACTTTAAATGTTTTCATATTTTTTCTATAATTGCAGATTTGCACAGTAAATATTCTATGTTTATGAGTACTTTGAAGTGTTTTAACAGTTTACTATATAACTTCCTGCTGCAATGCCTTTGCTATGGACATATGTTACCCTTTCAAAAACAGTTATATTGAAATTTACAGATCAAATCATATACCGCAATATATACCGTCTACCGTCTATGGTTCAAATTATACCGCGATATGAATTTTATGCCATATCGCACAGCCCTAAGTTGAGGAGGGTTAGCCTGTCTTTATATTTACACTGTGGCTCAGTGGACAAAGAAAGAGGAGGCCAAGTCCCAGGAGTTACACTAACCTGCCATACAAAAGGATAAAGTATAAACACCTGCACGATGCTCTAAAAATTATATTCACTTTTCAAAACACCTGTGACTCTAATGTGACTTAGTCATAATGTGGCTTACCATTAGTCTGGTAAAAGCACCACGGCCCACCTGCTCTACATAACCAGAAACATGTCAACTTTGGACTGGAAGGCTGTGTGTGCGTGTGTGTATGTGTGTGTGTGTGTGCGTGTGTGTATGTGTGTGTGTGTGTGTGCGTGTGTGTGTTTCCCAGTCTGAGGGCAAAATGACACAGCGCCTCCTCACCAGGGGGTGTTGCACGTGTGCGTCAGAGACAGTGACCTCACGCCCAGTCGATAAAACACCCGCAGGGCGGCCAGGCTGCTGTCTATGGCGTGTCCCCCTTCGATGCTTATCAAGCAGCCAATCTTTGTGCAGTTTCTCAGACCTGCAGAGTGTCAATGAGGAACTGACAGATGTTGCAGTGCCTGGGACAATGGGGAGTATTCATGCCACTGACTACAGTCTAACGCTTTAAAGCTCGACAGATCAAGACGCCAGCTAACCCGCCCACCCCACCACAGCTGTTTTAACTGGATAACATAATCTTGGAAAACTTGCTAATGCACAGACAGAAATGAGGATACATCCATGAGATAAGTTCACATTAGAGTGGTCTGTCATCTCAGTGGTGCATATTTATGCAATACTTTCTGCAATCTTGTCAGCTTGATCAGGATGATAAACTACAAGGAAGCTTGCAGACTTCTCATTACATAATTTTTCCTATTGTTCGTGGGAGTTTTACTTCCACAAAAATGTTCTGAGGGCAGAATGAAAAATTATGGGTTCAGAGAGATAACCAATTATATTGTAGAGGAGGTGGGTCTAAGCAACTAGAGGAGGTGGGACCAAGGCATCTGATTGGTTGGTCCTGCCTCCTCTAGCATCTTGGACCCACGCCCTCTACAATGTGACTGGTTGTGTCTCTCAACCAATCATTTTTGTTTCTGCCCTCAGAACATTTTTGTGCAAGTAAATAATAATTCCAGCCCTCAATTCAGAGATTGGTTTAATGTATTTTCCCCATTACAACTACTCTATTAAAATCAATATTATTTTGCATGAACATATGGCAGGTTTTAAAAAACAACGTGTTAAAAAAAGAAAAGAAGACGACAAGAAGATTTGATTGACTCAATTCGCCAGTATTCTGCTGAGGCAAAAAAACAGGAAGGAGACCTTGGGCTGAGGTGACCAGTTGGAGCTCCGGATACTCGCTGCACATGCGCTGGATCACGTCAATCTGCTCCAGGGTGAGTCTGACTGCATCCTTCTCCTGGGCGGTGCACATCACATAGGCGGAAAACATCTGCCGAAAGCAGGCAGCATGAGCAACAGCGTGGAAACACCAAGGTCTCATAATCACACACTGAAGTCAAAATAGATTTTAACAGCATATTCATGGCAGAATATTTTGCCTTTCTTGCTTGTGATCAAAATTCTAGTTTACTGTTTCAGGAACAAAATGTACTGTCTAGTCAAGGAAAATCTCCTCATTATACACGGTCAGAAAAAGGAGCACCGATTTGTACATTTGCTCCTTACTGTGGCTGTACCCTCAAGTGTAAATGTACCTTTAAGATACAGAAATGAACATTTTTGTAGCATTGGGGTACATTAATGTTGTTTGTACCCTGGGAATGTCCATTTCTGTACTTTAAATTAGACTAAAAGGTACATTTACCTACAGGTAAGCTACAATTGGCAGACCCTTCAGGGTACGGTCCCAGTGACAAGCAAAGGTGAAAAATGGGACTCTATTTTTTAACAGTTTTTCTGACCCTTTTCCTAGAGTTGTTGTGTTCTATTTGAAGCCAGGTGTATTCTGGAAACTGGAATCTGTGAACTCACATTGAAAATATTTACTGAGAAAAATAATGGCTTCATGCTGACATATGTTAAATACGAGTAACTTTATTGTCTTCTTCACAATTCTTTTGAAGTCTACTCCAAATAAACACTCATTGGATGGAAATTCTCGTAAAAATGTTCATGTAGCCTTTCATGGCCGTATCGCCACTTACACACCTAACAGGGAAACAACAGCACTCCAAATTTTAGAGAGGTGAGATTCCAAGGATCCCAAACAAAGTTTATAGTGATATTTATTTATACAGCAGGTCATAAACAAACCAAATGAGGATCTCAGATATGCATCAGAGATGCATAAAAATGGAGAATTATCATACATACTTATTTAAGGGCTGAACCAGCAAAACTAACTAAACTTTAAAAGCAACCCAAGGAAAAGCACCCATAACAAATCAATTTAAGCTTCAAATTCAAAGCTGGTGATATCACACTGTAACTGTGAGAATCACACTATAAAATCCATCAACCCAATCACCTTGGAATGACATTCCATATGGTGGGAGCTACCACTTGGCCAGAGAATTAAACAACCATAATGTCACAAAAGAGGAAACCATGTAAATAAATCTTTACCACAGTCATCAGAGTTGGGTAATTCAAGTTTAGAGAGTAAAAATCCAGACCAAGGTTTTGTTTCGACCAACCAGTTGAGCATAAAGAGTCACAATCACTGAGTATTCAACTGGTTGGTTGAAACAAAACCTTGGTCTGGATTTTTACTCTCTAGACCTGAATTACCCAAATTTGCCAGACATTCCCTCACCTCCCCAAGAGGCAGCCCCACCCCTGCGTTCACATCTCACATCTAGTACCATTTTCCACACAAACAGCAATATGGCACACAAAAAAAAATATTAAAAACGAAACCCACAGGCTAAAATCCAAAAGTCACTGATGCCACACTCCAGGTCCGCTTGGCCTTTTTGACTTGATTTAATTACCATTATTACAAACCAAGCTTCCTCATCTACTATACTAAATTTCAGAATCTGTCAGATATTATTCAGCCGTTTCTGAAGAGCTAAGCACTGCATTCCTACCAGCTGTGGAATGAGTCTGAATCACAGAATTCTCCCACACGATGTTACAACAACAGCTGCATCCATTTATCCACACACAAAAATAGGCTCGCCTACAAGTTGGAGTCACGTGTTCTTCTTAAAGGCAGTTATATTTGTCATGCCAAATCAACTACTTCCAGGTCCCACTTTGCCACTAAGCCTAATTAAGGTGCTTTTAATGCTGCGTTTGTTGTTTCGATATGTTATTTAAAATACATTCAATATCATACTAGGTTATACAATAAACGAGAATGGATATAGGCTTCTACATATTTTTCTGCAATGAATTACCTGTGTTCCGATGTGTCCCTCTTTTAGACGATTTATATCTGTGGCAACATTGCTAATATTGTGTAGGTCGATTTGGTTCAGTCTGTTATTATGAAGGATTCTTAACTGCAGAGCAAGGTCGTTGTGTCTGTGTAAAGGTAACAAATATATCAAAAAGACACAGTCTTTCCACCCCAACATATGATATAAACTTTCTGTCAAGTAAAAAAAAGTCTAAATTACTACTGTAAGTAAAACAGTTGTTTTTCTTTGGCCCGGCACTTCTTCGTCAACATACTATTCATAACGCGTCTCTTCTCGCTGACTGGTATGAAAGGCAGCTCCGCTTTCGGTTCAGCCTTTCATATCCCAGTGTAGGCATTCCCAGTTTGCGCCTGTATAAAAGCACTTACCCGTCAATAAGTGGATATTCTCTCATCAGTCGCAGTGCTCTGTGTTTCGGGCCGGACTCTGACGCCAATCCGCAGGAAGTGTAAAAAAACACCGTCCATCCAATTTTGCAGAATGTCCAGGGTGACATAGTTCCCGACGTACGACAAATCCCCCTTTTTACAGATGTGTCCGGTATACCTTGCCCAGTATAGAATTTAACCGACGTCTGTTTCTTTCATGTGTGCTGGAGAAATGATTCCTGAGTTGAATGAAAGGTAAAATATACAAATGCAGTGATGTCGATAAACGTCGTTCTGGCGTTTAAGCGACGCTTTGATCTTTAAGTGCAGTGCTCAAGAATACATTTGTGCAAGAAATACAAAGTATAGCACGTACATTGTTTTTCATCCCCTTCATACAGTTTTGCATCCCCGTGTTTGCGTTGCTATATTATGTCTTACCTTGATTTTGAAGTTGTTGTTGTATATGGACGAAAGAAATGTAGTAAATACCCTTGGTAAACTTAGTTGACAGTACTGTCTGGCACCTAAAATGTTACTCAAAAAGACGCTCTGAAAAAGGAAGGCTGATTTGACAGCGGATCTTGCAGGGGTCTGGCCCAGTGAGCATTAGGAGGCGTGTCTAGGGGCTCTTCCTGGATCCCGGGATCACTAGGTGCTGATGACATTCATAAAGGATCGATAGTCCAAAAAAAATGCTGTTGCAGATCTACGCCAGGGTTACTCATATTATATACCCACACATACGTATCTGTGTTTAGTGTGGTATATGCACTGTGCCCCACCGCGGTCTGTGAGCCTTACTAAAGGTAATGTAGACAAGATATCAACATCTTCTATGTAATGATTCTTATTCCATACATCTTGCATCATTATGATTCGTGTTGTCAAAAAATATTACACATTAAGGTTAAAATATTACAGAGCCAAGCGATTCATAGAAGTACGTGTGTGTGTCTTCCTAATAGTCTCAACATTGGCAACCCTTTATCTAATCTATTTTGCTTTTTAATGGAATAGCCTAAGTGCAGAGGATAATGTTCTGTTTCATAACGAAATCTTTTTGTTGTATAATAGTTATTCCAAAACAATATCAAGTATGCTACATGTTGACAGGCTACCCACCATAACAGTAGTAATGTTATGCTCAAAATTGTTTTATTCCTAAAAAGTAACATCATGAAGGCCGAATGATATATCGCGTTAAACCCTAATACAAATTGGAAGAAAACAGGAAGCAGTGATTAAAGAGGTAATATTACGAAATTCTCAGAGGGTGATTTAATTAAACTGACTTTCGTCTAAACAATGACTTGTATAGTATCCCACCCAAAGTGGTTTGTGAAGCCAAAATTTCTCGTTGTTGTCATGAAATAGTTTCAAGCTAATTTAGGCGGACTGATGCGTTTGAAAAGCGCTGGATTTCACTTAGGTTGATGTGAGACAAAGACAGTCAATGTTCAGTAAAACACCACGAAAAAAAATGGATTTTACTACTGAGAGAAATAACGGTGACTTCCGTGGAGTTCTTCTAGGTTCTCAATTTTACTGCCCTCTGGCGTTAATTTATTTGGGGAAAAAACTTTCCAGTCAGGGGCGGTATGATACTTGGTATGAAATAAATGTATTGTTCTTATTACTATTATAAATAGTAGTTGCATTCTTATGTTTGGCCTAAAATTCGTCCTCTGGAAACAGGCGACACACACGTAAACACACTTTTTGGATGACTTTTAACAATCGAGTCGCTTCAGTTGATGGACATAATAAAAGGAAAATAATGGAAAGTGTTTGTGGAAACAAGAAAGTCTAAAGAAATCAGACTCAGAGGTACATATTTGTAAAAGCTGTAAAATGTAACTGAAAGCATAGTTATTCAGTGCCAGGTGCAGGTGGGGGGGGGGGGGGGGGGGGGGGGG
>JABFEA020000010.1:11388189-11406343 GCA_019775915.2 Cyphomyrus plagiostoma | reverse complement strand
GATACATCCCCATCAGAGCCATAATAGGGGGGTAGGGACGTGGCCAGGTGACAATGGCTTATTCATACTCATGAAAGCGGCTAGATATTCAATGAAAGGAGCCAGAAGCGGCAAGTGTTCCAAGCTGCATTTTGAAATGTTTATACTTTGATGTCAAATTACAAATTTAACAAAAATCTGACATTTATAATATACATTAAAATACAGATGAGTGTAATGGCAAAGCAGATATAAGAAATAATTTATTTGCCATGAATTAAGTTTATGATATCTGAAGAAATGTGTGATCATGCCCCAGTCAGTGAAAGTGTGTTTCCTACCTCTAGACCCCAGAGGGTTAAATCTCCCTGAAATTCTAATTCAATTCCAGTTCTGCTCCCCATACATTTTTGTTTCCAATCCCGACTCCAGTTACATTTCCTGATTAGGATTGGAGTGCATTCCGGACCCTGCACAGTACATCGTGGGCTCTAGCGTTCCTCATGTTGTAAAAGGCCTGAGGATTTCCCAGGGTGCATACCTCATAATGACATGGGCAGTGCGCACGATGACCAGCATGCACTGGGGAGAGACACAGAAAGAACCAGGAAAGCAGCTGAATGTGCAGGTCACACTAATACACACTGTCACCCACAGAGATACACGTGAGCCCACAAAACACCCATTCCGGCCGGAATAAACCAAAGCTTCAATGTGACCAAACTCAATACTGTTTTAAAGGGTGGGACCACAGGAGGGCAAATCCTACCTCAGCAGCCATGAAGGACATGGTGTGCATTCCCTGCGAGGGCTGTGCCAGCCCACTCTGCACCAGCAGGGGCTGAAGCAGCACGCAGAGCAACGCCAGGCCACACCCACACAGCAGCATGGCTGCCAGCAGAGAGAGGACGCGGGCGTGGCTGTGTGTGGGCGTGGTGGGGGAGAAGGACAGCTGTGTATTACAGACAAAAGAAAGAGGGGGGGGCGTCACAGGCCGCTTCAGGGCAGATAATGGACAGAGCAAAGCAATCGGGACCTCAGCAGCTACATCAAACGCTCCCACATTAACACGCTACAAACGAACGACGACAAACAAACGACAGGAGGGGGGAGTGCACCGCTTTAACATCGCAGGAGAAGCCCCCCCCACAGAGCAGAGAGGCTGAATTCAGCAGGTTCACGTGCCTATAATTAGCACTCGGCAAAAGATAGGGCACGGGGCTCGGGGAAGGGCTTTAAAGGTGGTCCCTGCTGGACGGCACATGGGACTGGTCGTACTACAGCCCCACTTCCAAAAAAGGTCAGAGGCTGTGTAAAATGTAAGTAAAAACAGAATGTGATGATTTGCAAATCATAAGCATCCATATTTAATTGAAAATAGAACAGAGATAACATAACTAAGAAATGTTATTGTTTTATGACAAATATATGATCAATCTGAATTTGATGCCAGCAACACGGTTGAAAACAGTTGGGACGGGGAAACCAGATTGGAAAACGTTGTGTGATGCTAAAACAAAAACACCCGGTTGAATATCTCGCAACTAATTAGGTCAATTGGCAAAAGGTCAATAAGATAACTGGGTATAAAAAGAGCCTCCCAGAGAGGCAGAGTCTCTATGCAGTGAGGATGGGGAGAGGGTTCACCGCAGTGTGCAGTGAGGATGGGGAGACGTTCACCGCAGTGTGCAGTGAAGATGGGGAGACGTTCACCGCAGTGTGCAGTGAAGATGGGGAGACGTTCACCGCAGTGTGCAGTGAAAATGGGGAGACGTTCACCGCAGTGTGCAGTGAAAATGGGGAGACGTTCACCGCAGTGTGCAGTGAGGATGGGGAGACGTTCACTGCAGTGTGCAGTGAAGATGGGGAGAGGTTCACCACTTCATGAAAGAGTGCTTCAGCATATAGTGCAACAATTGAAGAATAATGTTCATCAACAAAAAGAAACGCAACGAATTTGGGAATTTCATCTACGGTACATAATGTCATTATAACGTTCTGAAAATCCAGTAACAAGTGACCGAAAAACAATGTTGGATAGTTGTGATCTTCGGGTTGTCAGTGGGGACCGCATCAAGAAAGACAGGATTCTATAGAGGGAATCACTGCCTGGGCTAAGGAACATTTCCGAGAATCAATGTCTGAACATAGTTCATCACTGCATCCATAAATACAGGAAAAAACTAACATGCAAAGAAGAAACCAGATCTAAAGATGATCCAGAGACACCGGCTACTTCTCTGGGCCCCCGATCATTTAAGATGGACTGAGGCGAAATGGAGAACCATCTGAGAAATCAAAATTTCTTTTTGGAAATCATGGACGCTGGATGCCCAGGGCCTAAAGAGGAAAGGGAACATCCATCCAGCTTGTTATCAATGGACAGTTCAAAAGCCAGTATCCATGATGGTATTGTGGTGCATTAGTGCCCATGGCATGGATATCGCACATCTGAAAAGGCACCATCAATGCTGAACGATATACACAGGTTCTGGAGCAATATATCCTGCCATATGGACGACGTCTTTTTCAGAAGAGGCCATGTATATTTCAACAAGACAATGCCAACCCACATTCTGCATGTATTACAACAGCACAGCTCCATAGTAGAAGATTCTAGGTGCTAGTCTGACCTGCCTGCAGTCCAGACCTGTCACCCATTGAAGACATTTGGCACATTATGAAACGAAAAATACAAAGGAGACCATGAACTGTTGAAATCCTATATCAGGCAGGAATGGGGCAACATTTCACTTTCAAAACTCCAGCAACTGGTAAAAGAAGAGGTGATGCAACACAGTGATAAGCATGCCCCCGTCCCTAACTTTTTTGAAATGTGTTGCTGGGATGAAATTCAAATTGAGCATATATGTAATAAAACCAAGTTTCCCCATTTCAACATTTGATATGTTGTTTTTGTTCTATTTTCATAACGTCAGTATGGGATTATATGAATTTTATATCATTCCATTCTGTTTTTATTTACATTTTACACCATGTCCCAACTGTCCAAAATGTGGAAATGGGGTTGCAAATCTACTTCATGACAGTTGACCAGGACAAAGTTGATGTCAAGGGCCATTTGAAGCATGCATATCAAACACACCCTCCAGCTGACAGTCACTAAGTTACTTTCCAATAACATTAAACATACTGAGAAAAGTTTTGTATAATAGAGACAATCAGTAAAGTAAATGCAAGTTGCCATTACATATGTTATTTGGAAATATCTGACCATGCTTTCTCAAAAAACATATGTCACTTTGGATAAAAACAACTGTTAAATAAAATGTAATAATTCTTCCGGCACTTTTCAGATAACTTCTTAAATCGTACCACTGAAAATTTCTGTACTGAAGTGACCAAAACTGGGGCTTTAGTCACAGCAGAGTCCCTTACTGGCGGATCCTATATGCTGCACTTACATATTCAAAGCGGTCTTTGCAAAGCTGGACCATGAGGTGCAGGAAGACCAAAGCGGCAAACCACAGGAACCAAACGACCACCTCGTTCACAGTCTGCACGTTCAGAACGCCGAAAATAAAGATGAACTTGTAGAAGATGAAGTTCCAAAATTTGTCCTTCAGGTGCTGACCAAGGGAAAGAGCATCATGAGCAAATACGATTTCCTTCAAAGAGTGGTGCCACCTAGCCATTACAGATTCTTGTATAGTAACTCTTGTATAGTAATCCATTCTTCTGGCTGAAGTTTTAGATCTTTGTATACTTAGTGACTGGGTAATTTCGTTCATTTTGGAGTTAAACAGCTCCTTTCACCCTTACCTGTTTTTCACTAACTCTCAGGGGCCCAAACACCAAGCACTGGATCGTCTTAGCGATCAGCATCAGGAGGCAACAAGCTGTGTTTACCAGCACCTGCGTGGAGGAGACATAAATCCCACTTTCTTTGACATGGACAAGAAGAAGCATTTCCCTTATGCCGAGCAGCAGGAAAACGTCAAACACAGCTGGACATTCGGCGGTTTCTCACCCAAATGAAGCAGCTGTCGTAAACTAGGTGCCAGAACACCTTTGAAGCAACCCCGGTCTCAGGGTCATGGAGGCGACGATCGCGCTCCTCATCTGGGATAAAGTTAGGGTCGCTGGCCTCGGAAGTGTCGAATCCCGGCTCGGTCACGGTCCTATACACGCTGAGGATACTCCCAGCCAACAAAACGGTGCTTATGCCCGTATAGGTCCTCAAACTGGGCCACGGGAACCTCTCCAAGAACAGCAGGGGCATCGCAGCGCGTAATATCAACAGGCTGACGAGGAAGTGACTTATATTGTTCCAAACTCCCACTTACCAAATACTCAAATTAAATCCCAATACAAGCAGATATCTAGATGTCTGTTTACTGCGGATAATTAATTTCCGAGATTAGGGTGAGAGCTCAGCAGCAAGCACCGTCGAGGTTGGCCCACTCTCTAAAAAAACTATTTTCCGATCGAGACTACGTTTTGTCGTTTACTTCATGAAAATTTTGATATCAATGGTCGGCCTCATATATAGGTTTTCGCTGACATCCAAGCGAAATTAATTATGTCGCTCCGCGACACCTCGGAGTCTCTTAAGGCACTTTTACAGCCTAGAAACTTCGTCCAGCGACCCCCTCTCCTCGACCGCAAGGCTTCCCCTAGGTCTAAATACCTTTTCCAGCTGTCAAAACCTTGCTACCATATATTTCAGCAGTAACTGACTGCTTTAGCGGCGCGTCCACACCGCAATTAAATTAGATCGGCTAGTTCGTGATCCGGTTAAAGCCAAGACGCACAACTTAACCAACGCATAAAACAAACACGCCGACATTTGCTGTTGTTATCTGTATCGCATATCCACTAGCTGACTGCTGTTATTTTGTATATGAGCGTCGCCCGCTGGCCAGAACCCTCACCGAGCGCTTTATTTTTAGAAGAGACTCCGGGTACACGCTCCGTTTCTCGGGGTTTCTACCGTCTTCCTCTGCTTCCGGTCGTGCTGACGTTACGCGTTTTTCCCCGGATGTGATGGCAAAATGGGTCTGAAGCGACGCAAGCTTTGAGAATCTGTTTGTTTTTTTCGCCGGCTAGTTCTTAAAATACGTTCATCAATTAAATTTTGCTTCCTTACAGACCTCGAATACTGGCATCCGCAGATCGTATGTGGTTTTGTAAGTGAATGAACTCTCAATGCATTCATGAAAGAATAACTCGAAATACAACGTAGAAACAAGACATTATGTTTAGGTTCTAGGCCGACTTGTCTTTTTCCTCAGTTTTTCTTATTCTGAAATTTTATTGAGCCCTTCAACAAACAGGCGTTACTGCCACCTTCTGTTAGGAGGTCAAACTTTATCTTAAGATCTTAAAAACAAAACCAGACAGTCGTTGTCAACCACAGGATCTATCCTTATTTTGTTGTGCATTTTGTTTGGATGGTTATATTTAAAAGATTAAGACTGAAAAAGATGTACTGTGTGCACTGTACAGTGAAGTAAAATATTTTCATTCTAGTGTATTGTATACACAGAATATATCTCAATCGTACAAAAGCATACATTTAAGATTTAAGCTTCTAAAATTCCTACCAGTACATTTATGTTTTACCTATACCTTTATCTTTAAATGGAGCCACTCAAATCACCCCAATGACTATGATTAAAATATGTTTTTTCCTCTTTTCTGCATTAATGTGTCCTGTAAATTATTATACATCCCTCATACAATTCTACCTGATATGGACGCATCCTTGTTTGGAAGGAGATATCCCGGGATTAAATAAATCTCTGTCTAAAGGAATCTTATTCACGTGATGCAAATATTGTGAAACTTTATTTCACATTATCCAATTTAACAGTCAATGCTGAACAGAAAATCATCCATGACCTTTAACTCCATCAGGAAGAATTTGGGTTCATCTTCCATTAATTCTTGTTACAGAAGAAACTGTTCTCAACTGCTTTTACTCTTACATTCATACTGTCATCCAGCATTTACATTTTTATCAGGAATGTTATGGCAAACACAGAGTTATTTTTCTGCTACATGAAATGTGCCTAGTTCATCTCATCCATGGTCAATATGAAGAGCAGTTAGCTTTTTTTCCAGGTGAGAATTCATATGGTTTCAAATTCAATTATTCAATTTCAATTATCAGACTGAGAACCTCAATAAACTACCCTGTTTCTGTAATATACCATCAGGATTACAGATTAGGGCTGGATTTGCTATCAGCCCCATACTGCTTGCCAGAAGCCATCATGGGACTCCCCCAGCTTGGTAAGACAGCCAGTTATATATATTATATTGTAATGTTACTTATTATATTATTTATGGCACGGTGGTGCAACCTTACACCTCTGGGACCTGGGTTTGAGTCTCCGCCTGGGTCCCATGTGTGTGGAGTTTGCATGTTCTCCCCGTGTCGTCGTGGGGTTTCCTCCGGGTACTCCGGTTTCTCCCCACAGTCCAAAGACACGCTGAGGCTAATTGGAGTTACTAAATTGCCCGTAGGTGTGCATATGTAAGTGGTTGGTGTGTGAGTGTGTCCTGCGATGGGCTGGCCCCCCATCCTGGGTTGTTCCCTGCCTCGTGCCTGTAGCTTCCAGAATAGGCTCCAGACACCCAACGACCCAGAAGAATAAGCAGTTTGGAAAATGGAATTCATCAGCAGATTCAGTTGGTGGGAGGTGACCTGGACCACCACACAGGCGTTGTGGGATATGCGTCTCAGTCCACATCCTCTTAGTCACATATTGCAGGATTTTGTTTTGCAATAAGGACTCCAGAGTCACTGTTATAGTTTAATAAGTTTCATCATAGAAGAATGGAGAAGTAAAAGTGAGCCTTAACATTTCTTGCATGAGGAAGAAACTTTAAGCATACTCCTTGGCAGTGGTTGAACCAACAACCAGAACCTGGGAGCATCATGAACAACAGCAGCACAGTTTCTGAGTGGAATGTATCAGGAATGGCTGCCAGTGGAATCCTGGGCTTGGCATTTCTGTTGGGGGCTCCAGGAAACCTGCTGGTGATGTGGACCATCGTGCAGCATGTGAAGTTGCGCTCTTTCACTGTGGTCCTCATCTTCCATCTGGCTGTCGCCGACCTGCTGGTCGTGATCACGCTGCCCTTCTGGATCTACTCCCTGGCTCAATCCTGGATCTTTGGCCCAGTAGCCTGCAAAGCTGTGGTCTATGTGGTCTGCTCCTGTATGTACAGCAGCGTCTTCCTCCTCACCGCCATGAGTGTGGAGCGCTATGTGGCCATTCGCTACCCATTCAGCCTGATGAGTCAGAAGAGGACCGTGATATTGGTGAAGTTGCTTGCTGGCATCTGGGTTCTAGGCTTCCTATTTGCGATCCCTTCAATTATAACATACCATGTGGATATGATGGACGGAATACCACAGTGTCTTTTCCGGACATACAGTTCCCTGAGCCAGGAAGTGGTTTGTCTTCTACTGGAGACTGTGGTAAACTTTGTCATCCCTTTCTTAGTCCTTGGAATTTGTTATTGCCAAGTAGCCAGTCATCTCCATCAGATGAACCTGCAGCAGAAATGCAAGTCTTCCACTGTGATCATCTGTATTGTTGTTGCCTTTGTCATATGCTGGTTCCCATACCACTTAACCAACATCATCCATTTGTTCAATAACCCAGATGTGAAGGAACCTGATGAGAGCATCTACCATATGTTTTCGTTAATCTCTGGGGCCCTTGCATTCATCAACAGCTCACTGAACCCTGTTCTCTATACTTTTGTTGCTCGAAGATTCCAAGGTAGCCTGATGAAGTCAAATTTGGTGAAGCTGTTTCAAGATATTGCGACAACCCATACAAAATCACCAGAGAGCACCAACTTGGCTATAATATAGAATATTCTCCATAATGAACAAACAAGAATGTAAGTAATGGGTTTTGCTCTGTTGTTTCATTCATCCATTTCATTCACTCGTTCTTCATGCTAACACAAGGAAAACTGCAGACCATTTTAAAAATAAATCAGTCCCATTAAATGCCATAATAGTTTCAAAACAATCAGCATATAAAAATAGATAGGAATTCACATATAAATTTGAATTCCCACTATATATATGGTGTTTATAATTTCAAGTTTTGTTGTGTTAGATTTTGTACAGTTACCCGAAATTGCATTTAAAAAAAAAAAGAGTCTGATCCAGAATAAAGAGTCTGATCTAGAATGGGCTGGAACAGAATGGTGTCAGTGGGGGAAAAGATCAGAAGGCAGACAAAAAGATGGTAAATTGAGGTGATTATACTGAGTAGTGGTAACAACACACACACAGCAAATGGACAACAATACAACAATACTGCTAGACTTCTGGGTCCTGTTTCAGAAAGCAGGCTCTCTTGCTTAGTCAGATAACTTGTTGGATTTAAGGTACCCCAGTTTAAATGGACTTTTATCTTCTTTCACTTACATATTGCCAAACTACCTTAAATGAGACAGGTTATCGGGCTGTATTAAGGTGGGTGATGATGGCACATCCGAATGTGAATAGCTTTGCGTTGTCTGTGTACTGATTTAATCATTATTGGGATTAATTATCATTGTACGAGAATCACCATAACAATAATACTAATTGGTACTTTCTATGTATGTATGTTTTATTGTCACTTTTTTATATATACATACAATCAGTTGTATTTGCAGTTTGATTATTGTTTATGATTTATAATACTATTGGATATCACTTGTGATATGGAATTATTTTGCATTGCCTTTGATTCAATATTTTGGTATTGATTTTACTGCAAGGTTATTTTGTATTACTTGTAATAAAGTGTTTTTAGAAGCAAACCCAAGTGTGCCTGTTTGTTCCTTCGAAAGCCCTATATCCCCCTCACATCATCTTAAATCATTGATGAACCAAGAAATTCTGCTTTGTGAAACAGGACACAGGAGTAACCGTAGCCAAAATAACAAACAAACCTAGAGTAACTTTGTCCAAACCCCAGTTGCCTTGCTCCCTCCCCAAAGAAAAAGAAAAGGAAACAAAAAGGCAATGAGCTTTCCTCAGTTCCTGTCTATCCGACAACCAGCCAAAACATGTACAAACAAAACGACAGTCACTCCTTACACACCAGACGAATGTACGAATACACTGCAGTGACAGCTCAAAGGGGATAGGCAAAAGTAGTGGTCAATAATCAAAAAGAAAATCCAAAAAACAAGACAAAAAAAAAACTGAGGTACTGAAAGGGAACAAACACATATTGGAAAGCAGAAACAGAAACCGAAGTCAATTATCAAGAATACAATAAATCCAAAGAATGGCCAATACAATGAAAGTGAGCAGAGCTGGCTTCTTGCAGGTACAGCGAGCTTTTGAACTGGCAAAAGGTAAAAACCGCAAGCAGAGACATAGAGGGAGGATCTGGAATGGAGTAGGAGGATTGGACTGTAGCAAATCGGAACTGTGAAGAGCTGGAATGGATGAGTGGAACTGCAATGTACAGGCAGAGCACAGCAGCGTAAATACAGTGATTCTAAAACCTACACAAAAGGCACAGGGCAGGATGCCAAGACAAATCACAAAACATGTACAGCCTACGGGAAATTTAAGGATACCGGTTCACCTAAAAAACAGACCTATGGACTTGGAAAAGAAATCAACATAAAGACAGGAAGGATCCACAAACCATGTATATGCCAACACTGTAATGAATCCCAAATCTGTAACAGTCTCAACATGCACAACACTGCCCGTGCACTCACAATACTAAGCTAAATCAATCCAAAGTAATTACCTTAATGTATAACTAATTACTTATCCTTATATTTTTGATTCAGTTAAATGATCATCAGCTATCAATGCTTATTGATGCATTAACACAGTTTAGAGTATGTAATTCTTCTCATTTACTATGAAACAGGAAATAACTATTATAAGTTATATTTACGCAATAGAAAAATACAAAAGAACAAAATACTGAACTGAAATGTTTACAGGGAATATTGTAGGAAAATATTGTTACAAAAATTTGATTTCAAGTAACATTTGAATATGCAAACATTTTATGTCACTCTATAGAAAACAATTGTGTAGTAGTCTGAACAATGAAAGGCGTCTGTGTTTCCATCTTCACATGGTGCCAGGTGGAGACAGGTGGACCTGTCTTTGGAGCTGACTTTCCTGGCTCGGTTCAGCTTATTCCTGCAGCCAAGAAGGGATACTGTTTCACACTCTGCTCTGGGATATAATTTTGGAAGGAAGTCTGTGCCTACAACTGTTTGGCTAATTTACATTATGGAGGAGTACTCACAGTTGTTAAGCAATAAGACAATGAACACCCAATTGGTCCAATTTGTAAAGTTTATTTTCTCAGAAATTCACAGACTTTGAGTCCAGAACTTCCTCAATTCAGTTTTCTCTGCATTTTCAATATGACATCCCCTTGAGGGAAGTATTGTCTGGTCACACGTGTTTCCATTTCACAAACTTCAGGGATAAAAATTGTATCATTGTTTGACTGATTAACCAAATTATTTAGCAAATTACTTAAATTCTTATAAAATGTAACAACAGTTTAAAAAAATGCACTTATTCACTGTTAAATTAAACAAGCAGCACTTCAGTGACTACCTACTTGTTACTTGTCTGGTGTCTTGCATTAATATCAGATAAAAAAACATAATTGATTTGTGAACATCTGTCCTCATGCCAGAAGAATATATGTAATCTTCTGTGTTATAATCCAATACTCATTTAAGATGAATGGCCTGATGTATCATTTTGTATTTTGAAAATTTCATTAAAACTAGTCGTTCGTTTAACTCTCATAGTTCCAAGAACGACACTAGCACATAAGAGATGTGGTGTTTACTGGGTGATGCACGAGTGATACTGGGAGCGAAAGCATGGAACGAGGTGTCTTTTTCTCTGTTTGAGTATAATGTTGTGTTTTAATTATGTTTTTGTTTTACTGGTCACAGTGAGAGGAAGACTGAAGGGGGCTTGGGGGTAAGCGGCCTAAGCCTCTGTGCCTATGGTTCGAGCCCCAGCCTCAGCAGGACAGTCACATGCCCCGGGGCCCTTGAGCGAGGCCCCTAACCCCCAGCTCCTCGGCTGCAGCACATTAGCTGACCTGGCACTTTGACCTCCAACCCGTGTAGAGCAAAATGAGTCTGACAAAGAGAAGCACCCCAATGTACCTCGTTCAAGTGACAAAAATAAAGCATGCTAGTTTGAATGTAAAGCTGTTTCACACACCAATGGTGCTATACTCCTCCCCACTGGCCAAGGATGCCACAGTAGAGTCAGGTATCTTGCCTGCTTCCACAAAGCCTCCCAAGTATTTACTAGCAGCAGTGAGAGAGACAAGGCTTCAAAACCCACCATGGGACAGATTATACGTATTTAGCAAACACCTTCATTCAAAGCAACATTCATTTTAGAAAGCAGGGCTAACCAGTCCCTGGAACAACTAGGGTTAAGGGACCTTCTCGAGGGCCCAGTGGTTAAATCATTCTGCTGATGACAGGATTTTCATCAGCAACCTTCCAATCATTGGCACAGCATCCTAACCCACAAAGCCACACACCACCCAGTATGACTGAATAACCACATGGAGGAACCCAATGGTAACTACTAAAGAAGCTTATGCTGGGCCAGTATGGATTGTTAATACAACAGTGCCAATCATTTGCTTACATGCTAACCACTGATTATTGCTTCTCTGGTATATTTCCAACAGCTACCCAGGACTGAAGTGAATGCCTGATTCTACTGGCTTTTCATGCAGAATGCAGCCCCTTCTTCTACAAATCTTGCCCATGCATAATACTCTTGAAAGTGGTAGCTGTTGCACAAGAACATCAAATGGACAAGCGCTGGTTCCTCTTCAGTTGTTTTTTATACATATAAACACTGGCATCACATGGGCTAATGGTGCTAAAATTAGCTGATGACAACAGGCCAACCTAAACACAAGAAATTACTGCGCCAAAAGTCCCCTGAGATGTTATCAGCTGATTTCAAGACCACAAATATTGTCCTAAACGGTTATCAATTGAGCTTAAATCATACCTGTGAAACGGCAAATAGAAGACTGAATACAACCGGTCAGGCCTGGAAGCACGCTGAACCGGCACCATAGTACAACATCACCAAAGGCAGAGTTACTGGTTGACAGGCTGAGGAATTGCATAATACAACTTAATAATGTTTATGTACCTGTTTAAACTTGTGGTTAGCAACCTGAGCAGAGGCGAGACGGAGTTTATGGGCTGGTTGTTAATTTTATATATTATTTTTCCAAGACACTGAAACGATATTTAAATCACTTTTTAAATCTCCAAATGAGTCTCTCAAAATATGAATAGCGAGCATCGTGTTGGTTCTGTAGGTTGGGGATTTATTTCCCACTTCTATTGCCTAAGTCTGTGCATTATCTCCCTGTCTCAGCTTCTATAGACCAGTATTTCCAATCTGGTCCACGTTTTTGCTCCCTCCCAGCTCCCTAGCAAAGATGTAGACTGTCTGACAGGGAGCTAGGAGGGAGCAAAAACACGGACCGGTCTGTTTTGTTAATGCATGATTTTTTTTATAGTGCTGGTCCCGTGTGGAACACCGCAGTCTGTGTCCTCTCAGGGTCCGGTGTGCAACACCGCAGTCTGTGTCCTTTCAGGGTCCCATGTGGAACACCGTAGTCCGTATCCTTTCAGGGTCCCGGGTGCAACACCACAGTCTGTATACTTTCAGGGTCCCGTGTGCAACACTGCAGTCTGTATACTTTCAGGGTCCCGTGTGCAACACCACACAGTCTGTGTCCTTTCACTTCACACTCGCCAAGTGTGTGTCCATTTCTGCTGAATTTTTATTTTTCCCAGCAGCAGAATGGCAGTGCAGGCTTTCATCATGTCTTCCTCATTCCACAGTGAGAAGCCATGTGATCTCATTAGCATATGCTGCACTATGTCAGCAAGGGTACACTTTGGTAGAAAAACCTCTGAAGACTACACCCAATGGGTCTGATCTGTTTTGCAATGTGCAAAATCATAGGAATTTGTCTTTCTGCACAACCTGCTATGAATGCATTTCATTCATCAGTGCCATCATTCCTTTGCTTTCTGTTAAAGGTGTAAAATAGCAACTGCTATTCATACAGGAAATAACACCTAATGTATAAATACTTTCCATCCATCCATCTTCCAATCGCTCAGTCCCTAAGGCATTATGGTAGTTCACAGGCCTATCCCAGAAAGCACCCTGAATGAATTGCCAATCTCTTCCGATAATAATTGGAATTAATCACGTCCCTGAGGCCCCCATACTGTAAAACTCATCCACCAGTTTCCCACACCAAAGGCAGAACACCTGCCCACATCACTATCAGGCCAGGGTTTCCCAGTGAGGTTTCCAGGACTGTTACTCAGCCCCATCTTCCATATATCTACCGCAGGACTTTGTGCTAGAGTCTTTGAAAGGGAAACACTACTGGACTCACCTGTAGGGCTGCCAAGCATTAAGATATAACCTGCTTTCAACACCAGCACTCCACAGAGGGAAGCCCACTAATATTACTGTCCTACACCAGACTGAGACCCTTGACAAATTACGGATTCAGGGTCAGAAGGTGAGTTGTTATTGTCACAACGATACAAATTCACTTTGGTCAGCTGGCTGGCCTGAGATTTTCAATTCGAGACAAGTCTGCACACGTATTTACATGTATGTAACAGTTTTATTACCTTGTAAATATTTTGTAGGATTTGCAAATTACAATACCCCAAAGCTTTTGCTGTAGCTAATTTTAGGTTTATAATGGAATAATATAGATTTGCCGTAAGACTTAAAGCGTGACCGTCATGCCACATGCGTGAGAGTTGACAAATTCATTTTACGTTTGAATACAAATAAATAAAATCGGTATAACCAAAATCGACTGGTACTTCTCTCAACTGTAAAACATTTCTTATTATGGCCTGTGGACCTCAGACGGGCGAGAGGGTCACTGGCGCCACTAAGGAACGCATGAGAAAACGGCAGACAAGCTGCTGCGCTCAATTACTCCTCACTTCCGCACCTACACCTTTAATGCAAAAGGTGCGTGTGTGTTGTTTTAAAAAAAAATGGGCGCTTTGCTACTTCCTAGGAGGATAAAAGAGCAATCAGGCCGAGCAGGATAGGTGCCGGAGCCGTCATGTCCCTCCTTTACCTTCAGGAAGCAACCAATGCACGGTCTCCCCTGGGAGATTGACTCCTATTAAGGAGGCTCAACCAGTGCAGGTAACTTTGAAAAAAAAAGAAAGAAAAAAAAAAGCTTGTTATGGTGTAAGCGTGAAAGAAACCCGGATTTTTCCCACCCTCTTTTACCAGTTAGACCAGTAACTCTGGAAAGAGTACCGCACGAGTACTGGAACAGGTAGAGTCTCTGGTTGCATTCTTTCGTGTCCTCTTTGAAAAGCAAAATCTTCTTTTTCCTTCGTTTGCTTCAGTTGAGTTTCCTGACCTTTTGTTTGTTTCTCTTATCACTTGGAAAAAGGTGAAAGCTCGCGTTGTTTTATTTGATCTTTGCTTTTAATTGTAGTTTTTACCCTTGTGGTCCCTGATGGCTTCGCACAGTGATACTCTGGTGGTGTTCTTTGGGGCAACAGCTGGTGCAAATGGGGGTAAACTGGGTTCGGATGAGAGGGAAATAATTCTCTTGGTGTGGCAAATTGTGGACCTACATGAGAAAAAGGTACGGACCTTCTGACTCGAATAAGGCTTCTGCAACTAGTACGTGTGCAAATGTAGTTAGTGAAGTTAATACTCGTCGGGTTTGTGCTTGACAGCTGACCAGTCAACGAGGTACCCTTTCAGAAAGTTATTCCCGCCGCCTTAAATTGTAAAATACGTTAAAAAATGTTTGACGTACTAGCTATAACTCAATTTATTGTACTTCTTGGCCATATTGGGGTATGGTACGTTCGAACCCTTCAGTCTGAGTAGCTTAACGAAAGCGTACCTCTTTGATAGCGTCAGGGGCTTATCACACCATGAGGTTAACAACCTTGCGTTTACAATAAACTGCTTTGCAATTGCTGAGCTTATTAGTCTAAGGTGCGCCAGTTTGCAAAGACGGGTGTTTTTGTACAGGAGATTCCTGTATGAATATCTACTTTTGAGCTCGCCCAAACTGCATAGGGTTTAATTTACCTTCCCCGGACACGCTACGTGGAAGAGGGGGGCTGTTGGAGACGCACAACCTGAACTGGGGGCGTTTTGTTAACAGGTGGGTAAACTGCAGCGGCGCTTGGTAAAGCCCGACACGTTGGAGTTGACGGAACAATGCAAGGAGGAGACGGGGATAACTTTGGAGGAGCTGTGCAAAGCCGAGCCTTTGGACAGGGCTCTGCAGCAGGTGAGCTGCGTTTTCTGCGGTTGTGGCCTTCTGCTGGGTATCCAGAGACTCCCGTGTGTCTGTCATATGGGGATGTGGGGGAAATAATCTGCGCTTAAGCCTCAGCATATAGAACAGGGGTAGCCAATCTTACCTGCAAAGGGTTGGTGTGTGTGTGCAGGTTTTTGGGATAACCTGTAAGCCAGCTGTTCAAACCCAGGTGTGAGGACTTTTCAGCCAATCAGTCCTCAAATTAGTAATCTAATTCTGGAGTTGCAGCAAAAACCCGCATACACACCGGCCCTTTGCGGATTGGCTACCCCTGATATAGAGGAGTCATACTGGTGCAAGGCCACAGCGGACCCCCCCCCCCCCCCCACTTACAGATTTGACATGCCGGTTTCATTTTTGGTTGTGTTGCTGCATGCATGTGAACTTGCTGCCTGAGCCAAACGTTGAGCCTGATTGATGTCATTCTGTAATATGTGCTGTTAGAGCTACTGAAGATTAGCAGTAAAAAGCTATTAAGTACACATGCAGTGGGGACGTATTACAGAACTTTTACTTGAATAACAGTTCAGTCCTGTCCTTCCCTGTTTCCTTTTTCTGGTAATCTTGACAGTGACTCCTGGCTGCAAGTTGTGATTTGTCCACTTGAGTAGTGAATTGTCAGCCTGCTAGAAGGTAGTTCAGCCTTAACCCCAGGTACAGAGGATAGTCAGCCCCGTGGTGGGTGGAAGAGAGCTGCAGTACCAGCAGGTCCAGTCTTGTCCCAGGCTGATGTGCCTGGTAGACATCTGGAAGACGGAATGTTTACCTGTGAACACACCCTGCTGTTAATCGCAGCACCAGCAGGAGGGAGAACCTGCTGGACCACATGCGCTTGGCCTTTGTGACCGGAGTCCAGTTTTAAGGCTGAATTGTTTTAGTTCACTGTCACCCACTTGTGGTTCTAATGATGAATTAGTGAGTGCTGTCCCAACTGCCTCACTGTGTGTGTGTGTGTGTGTGTGTGTGTGTGTGTGTGTGTGTGTGTGTGTGTGTGTGTGTGTGTGTGTGTGTGTGTTGCAGAAAGTTCCTCTCAGGCTGGCTGGGTCTGTGTGTTGAAGCGAGTCGTTTTGCTTTCTACATTGTTTCTCCTTACGGTAGAATGTCTGGGCTCCTTAGACTGTCAGTGTTGCATTCCCTCCTCTATTTCACGGGCGTCAAACTCCAGTCCTGGAGTCCGGCCCCCCAGGACTGGAGTTTGACACCCCTGCTCTATTCCTGTCACTCTCCAAAGTGGTTGGCACTTAGATATCTGACAAGATGCAGTATTCAGTGTTTCTAGTTTGAATATCTTTGAAAGCATTTACGCCTGGAAGCTCCTGACAAGCATGTGTTTGTGCAAATGCTGATTGGTGTTGGTGTGGTGCCCCTTGTGACTCATCATCTCATGAGACAGACCTCTGGCATAACTAAGGATGGACTTCCATGCACTGGATTTCTAGTGTTAAGCAGTTTGCCTGTTCATTTGTCTAATGTAGAGTGTTTGTTGTGTTAGGTAGGAAATATAGGTAGTAGTCTTCCCTCTGCCCTAAATGACTGATGGTCATATAGGTATCCCCTTTTGTACTGTGCAAGTCGTCTTTAGCATTGTAATGTCTATGCTGTTATGAATGATGCACCATAGCTTTAGAAGGAACATTATTTTTCCATTGTCTGCTGTACATGCTAGGATAACAAAGCCTGACTTGACTTAACCTGATTGCTAGCCTGTGCATTGGGTGTTTAGCTGCGTAGGTTTACTGCTGCAGCCGTTGAAACCGTAGCAGTTTCAGGCGTAATCCTGCTGTGAATTTCCCAGAGCAGGACTGATGTCGTTTGACTTGTTAGCTCATCCCCCTTGACAAGGAGATAGTAATGAAATGACTCCAGACATGAAATTGTTGTTCAACCTGTTATGAAAGTTAGGGTACCCATAAACCAGTAGTCAAGTGCAGAATTTTGGCAATGAAGTTTTTTTTTTTATTTAAAAAAAAAAAAAAAAGGAAGAGAAATGTTGTCGTTTTGGCTGTTTTCCCCTGGGCTTTGCATTTTATGTAAAATCTGCCTTAACTCTAATTTGTGTTCTCAGGAAGGCTGAGACAGCTCCCGCGTCACTGCTGCAGTGCTTTTGCTGGCGTAACAGCAGTAGCTGTTTTGTCATTAGAATTAACTAAATTCTGACACCCTGTAAAATCCCATCTGATTGTTGCTATTAACTTGCCGGTCCCTTCCTGCTGCCACAGAGTTTGTGGGAATAGGGTGGAACAATTTAAACTAAACTGGGTGGGGCCTGTGAACCAGCCCACCCAAACCAGCTGTACCAAAGCTCAGCCACAGTGGGTGCTTAAGGGTGTGACCAGAGTCTCTGTTCCTCGTTCTGCCTCAGGGAGGCTTGTCATGCCGGCTGTGGTTCCGGCTCTCTTTATCTGTCCCGGGCGTGCCTGTGACCCAGTGCAAACACATCAGCTGTCCCACAGAGCAAACAGGCCCCTCCAGGAATAGCAATCAATGGTACCAGGGCTGAAGGTCACGGCCACTCCCACCATGCAGTCAACCGCTGGCCGGGCTGCTCCTGGACATGCTGGACTCCGCGTTATCAGCCAGGAAAGCGGAGCCTGTCAGCATTGTGCACTTTGTCCTCACTGAGAACCAGTTGACAGAACATCTGAAACGCCTGGACTCGCTATGGAAGGATGTGCAGCACATGCCGCTTTTAATGAGACCCCATGTTGCCCGTATAAATTGCTTTTGAATTCCTTGTGTACTTCGTCTATACCACTGCTTTCTATGTCAGAGACCTGTCCTACTTCATCTATACC
>JABFEA020000010.1:11370694-11388089 GCA_019775915.2 Cyphomyrus plagiostoma | reverse complement strand
ATATATCTATTTCTATGTCAGAGACCTGTCCTACTTCATCTATACCATATATCTATTTCTATGTCAGAGACCTGTCCTACTTCATCTATACCATATATCTATTTCTATGTCAGAGACCTGTCCCTTATGGCTAGTCAGGAACGGGAATTCTGTTTAGATTGCTTCCTGCTTGTCCTTGGATGTTGAAGGACATGACGGTCATTGCCGTACGTGCTGTGCACAAGTGACACATCTTGCTGGTTGGTTTGGTGAGTGAAGGTCTAGCTTCCTCGTGTCCCAGCAGGTGGCTGCGAAAGCCCATCTCTAAGAAGGGCCTTACAGCCCTTAATCCTGGCTTTGGGTTAATGCTCCTTCAGAGAGATGCTTAAATGGCGAGCGTCCATCCAAGATATTACAGATGTTTTCCTTGCATTGTTACCGTCAGAATGGGAAGTGGGTTAATGAAGCCGTGGGCTTAATGCAGCCTTGTTTTATAGTCTCTTTAGCAGACCCTGGCATCCATATGGTCTTGCGTGCTTCCCTCAGTGTGGAGCTGCTTTGGCACTGGGTGGCTTTGATATCCCCCTGGCTGCCCAGCACCCTCTGTCAAACTTTCATATCAGCTTAATCAGTTTTCTATTCTGGGTTTATGTAGTTTAAATGGGTTGTACGGCTTTAATGGAGGTTGTCTCTCTTTCACTAACAATTTTTAAAAGCATACATGCGTTCACTTGCTTTAAGGTAAAGAGAAGCAAAAAAAAAAAAAACTCTTGAGTGAGGGGGGTGAATTTTGTTTAATAGCTTTGAGTTTCTTGTCTCTTGGCACGTTCTGACTTGCATGAAGCATCATTCTGAATGGCTATGGCAAAGCGGCCCGGGGGGGCACCTTATGCAACCTAGAGAGAAATGTATTTTATGAATAATTACATTATTTCAAAGGCCATTTCATAAGAAGTGAAGTATAAGTATGTTTTGATATGAAACATTGAAAATTTCAAACTGGGTAAATCCAATTCTATACTGAGCCATAGGGCGAGAAGTGTGTTTTATAGAATGTACTTCTGCTTGGTGAATCAGCTGGTAGACAACGTTAAGATTAGATATGGCAATGATGATCTTCTGAGCTGTTAGTTTCTGACTGCTTCAGATCTGTTCTATGGAGTATATGCGCCTGGCTCTTGTTCTGCTCCATAAGCTGCTCTCTAAGCGCCCCATTGCTGTGGCTTGCAGGTCAACATCTGGGCCTAGTCTCATATCCTGAAATCCTTCGTGCAGTTTGGAGGCCTGCTCTGCTAGCTTTAGTTCCGCTCTTCTGACTCACTGCTGCTAAAAGTCACTGCTGCGTCCTACACAGAGAACCTGTCAGACCGGTTCTCCCACCCAACACACAAACATTTTCAGATGATCTTCTGAATGATTATTATTTAATGTTCGTTTGGCTTTCGGTTCTGATTTATTTTTCTTTTTTTTTTCCCGCACACTGATGGCTTCCTCCAGTGGTTGCAGTAACTATATATTCTGAGCCAGTGACTGTTTATGTTCAGCTTTTAAAGAACAAAATAAGCTTTTGCCTCCTTGAAAAACTTGAATGGAAAGTGACGCTCTCATCTCCCCACCCCACCCTTCCTGCTTCTGTGTTGCAGTTCCAACAATATGTCTCCAGCGAGCTCAAAGCCCTAGGCAGGAGCTCATACACGCTCTGTGTCACTGGGCCCCTTTTCATCAGGCAAGCCCTGCACCCTGAATCCTCCAAAAAGGTAAGGCACTGACTGGCCTGCTGAGGTGCACTGATTCTCCCTTCAACTGGTGGCTTAGCTGTGATGCATTAAATTGATTCCACAAATAGCTTACCATTCTGGCTAATTCTGTATGCCATTGTAAATAAAAGCCTGGTTCATTTAGATTGTGTGTGTGTGTGTGTGTGTGTGTGTGTGTGTGTGTGTGTGTGTGTGTGTGCGCGTTAAGTGTACTCTGGCCATTAATTTAGTTAGTCTAGTTTTCCCTAATTTTGGTCCTAGAAGAGCAGAACCCAACAGGATTAGCAGATTTCCTTGTTCAGACTAATTGCTGAGGGCCATGCGTGTGTCTGAGAAGGTAAATCTGCAAGCTGGCCCTCCAGGACTGGAATTGGACAAACTTGGTCTAGGTGCTTAATTACTCTAGTGGAATGTAACCAATTACATTGTGGCTCTCTGGGACTGAATGGAGAGGCTTGACAGCTGAGTGTCAGTGAGAGACTCATCAGTCATGACTCTGCAGGTGCGTTTGAGCACTATGCTGAATCGGTCCCCCTGTGCTCCAGAACCTGGCCTTGCCAGACTGCTTCTACTCCTTTGTGGACCTGAGGAGCGAGTTCAACAAATGCTGCCCCAACGCCGGCCCAGTGAAGGACCTGACGCTGGACTCCATGTTGCAGTGTATCCCCCAACAGACGCAGTGTAATGTGGCACTGTATACACGCCTGTCCCTGTCCTCCTTTGCTGTCTCTGCCCCATCTTAGTGGCCTTAACCCCTCCCCCCCCATATAGATATGGGCAGCCCCTCCCTGGCAGAACAGACGGCGGTCGGGGTTTGTGAAGTGAAGAAAATGATAGTCATCGTCCTACACCTTCTGTCTGATCCCTATAGTAAGTCCACCACCCCCCAATGCCTAGAGCTGCCTCTTCCTGAAGCAGAACTGCATACTGCATCTTCGTGCCAGGAGGGTATGTCGGGGTGAAATCGGTTCTTCACAAGTTTAGTCCAAACTCTGTATGTTGTTTTGCAGATCGCAAATTCACCAGCTTCGAAACGGTCAATTACAAGTTTGAATCTGGAGCATGGTAAGCCTCTGACATACATTGTGGACAGTATAAGCAGTTCTCTAGCACTCTCTCCACTAGGATGGTTTCTGGGGAGATCTTAATCTGAACTACCAGCTTTTATAATTTCACATAAGCTAAAATGATGATTTGGTTGCTGTGTGTATTTTTCCCAGCCTTAATCTGACAAGTTTTTGAGTGACAAATTTAACTATCAATTTTCCATTCATATCTGTGGATCCATTTGTGAATTATGCCGCAGGCATGTTAATTCTAAGCCGATTGAGTTCTAGGAAATCGCTCAACTTCAGGGTTTTCTGTAGCGGAAATTGCTGTGCTGTTTTGCTGACTGAAAGCATCGCAGCAGAACAGCCTCGCACTTCCCTTGGAAACCAACCACCAGTTCTAGAGTAAAGTCTCAGTCTGAGTAAAACCCCAAGACACTCCCACAACCACCAGTAGAGCAATGCGAGTCACATCCCAGTCTGTTCCTCCACAGCAGTAAGACAGAAGCAGTGGACAGCGAGACGGTGATCAGGGCCCGGGGGCTTCCATGGCAGTCTTCTGACCAGGATATAGCACGCTTCTTCAAAGGCCTCAACATCGCCAAGTAAGAGTGTGAGGAAAGCTGGGACCAGTACACACCAGAACCGAACTGTTGGTTCTGACTGAACACTGCTCTTGTACATTACAGGCTAAATGCACTATGTCTGAGAGAGGCTGATGCAATCTCGACAGATCATTAAACCCATATTCTCACTGTACGGATTTGGCTCCTCCCCAAGTCCTTTTAAGTCTCATTTGGAACAAACCCATGTATTTGTGTCTCTCTGCCAGGGGTGGTGTGGCCCTGTGTCTGAATGCTCAGGGTCGGAGGAACGGGGAAGCATTGGTGCGTTTTGTTAGCCCCGAGCACAGAGATTTAGCGCTGGAGCGCCACAAACACCACATGGGCAGCCGCTATATCGAGGTGAGAGTGCCAGCCTGCCTTTAGTCCACATGCAGCCGGACAGACACCCTGGAAAACCACCAGCATTCTTCATTGTTGTCCTAGTACTCAATAGATTAGTAATGTTTTAATTTTAAAGATGAAATTTAATGGGAATCATTTTACAGTAAGTAGTTGCATGTCAATGCTGTCTACAATAAACTTGCAGTATCTTCCCGCTTAACTGGAAGAGCTTAGCTCAGGGGTGGCTAGTCTTAACCTCAAAGGGCCGGTGTGCATACAGGTTTTTGGGGTAACCTGTAGGTCAGCTGTTCAAACCCCGGTGTGAGGACTCTTCAGCCAATCAGTCCTCTGATTAGGAATATAATTAGGGAGCTGCAGTGAGAACCTGCATATACAATGGCTCTTTCTGGGAAAAGATTGGTCACCTCTGACTTGGGTTAAGCATTCAGCTCAAGACTTGGAATTGTTAGATGTTTGGGTTCAAGTGCAGTATTATAAATGCTGTTTGCTGCCTGAAAGTGTTCTGGTTAGTGAGAGTAAATGAGTGGGAGTGGATCACTTGGGCATAGATCTCATCTAATATCTCATCCTGGTGCCTGGAATAATGTGTATTACAGGTATACAAGGCGACTGGAGAGGAATTCTTGAAGATTGCTGGAGGTTAGGTTCCTTTTTTCTTTTTAACCCCCACCCCCCATGTAGATGAGACGGCCTATAGCAGGGCTCTTCAACTCTGGCCCTCGACTTCAAATCCAGGCCATGTTTTCAGTTCTCCCAGGTAGTTGTTTAATAATTACTGATTCTGATTGGTCAGAGGCTTCACACCTGACTGACAGGTGAAGGAAGGCTGGAAAACCAGCAGGGCTCGGACCGTGAGTTGAAGAACCCTGGCCTATAGGCTCCAAATAGGCAGGCCTCAGTTCAGCTTTCTGGTTCTGTAGCTGATCCTGCTGCCTTCAGTGCATCTTATGGGAGGTGAATGGTTCTTTGTAGCAGACCTTCCCCACACAAACCTGCAGCAGGTACTCGAGGAATCCATTATCCGCCCTCCCCTTATCCAGAACAATGACTTTACTGTCTGTGACAAGCCCCTGCTGGTCACAGTGAATTTAGCCAGTAATGGAAGGTGGTGAATGGCCAGCTGGCAAGTAAAAGGCACCATCCTGGAGGGGTAGCAGCAACAAAAGGCACGTGGCACACGTTTACCCCCGGGCTCTGTCAAGCGTGTCAAACGCCTGTTCACCCATTTTGTACCAACTCGCTAAGCACTGTGCTGTTGAGCTCCCTGCCGTCTGTGTGGCTGCGATGGTGGACTTCCTTTTTCTAAAACTCCCGAAAAACACTCCATTATAGAAGGAAGAGGTCTGTTTGAGGGTTAAGACTGTCATCAGTCCGCCCTCTGCCACGGCAGGTCTCGTCGTACTGAATGCAGATGGTCATTAGTTTCGAAAGGTCATTGCTCATTTTGCCTCTGACCCGCATATTTTATTTGTTCTAGGGACTTCCAATGAGGTGGCCCAGTTCCTGTCCAAAGAGAACCAGGTGATAATCCGTATGCGGGGGCTGCCCTTCACGGCCACGCCCGAGGACGTGTTGGGTTTCCTGGGGCCGGACAGCCCCGTGACAGACGGCGACGAGGGGCTCCTCTTCGTCAGGTACCCCGACGGCCGGCCCACGGGGGATGCCTTCGTCCTCTTCGCCTGTGAGGAGTACGCCCAGAATGCCCTGAAGAAGCACAAGCATATCTTGGGCAAGAGGTACATCGAGCTGTTCCGAAGCACGGCGGCCGAAGTGCAGCAGGTACGGGTCCAGCCAGCGAAGCGCCATGGAAACCGCATCATGTGACGAGCGCGACTTTGAGTTCGGTGTGGCTGCATGCGATTCCATACAATGCGATTGACGTCATGAAGTCGCTGAGGCTGCGTTGAAGATCTTGAGGCTACAGCGAGTGCTCTAAATATTGATGGCATGCACCAATCTACCAGAAAGTATACTGAGATTACGTCTGAGATTACTTTGCATTTAACTGGACGTAATTCAGTCCCTTGAAAATCTACAATTGACTCTAAATCAGTTTCATCTTATCATAGTGTGATTCTTTCACTTTGCTGCCTTAAGTCAGCTTTCAGTAAACCCTCTCTCCGTGGTTTTAGAAGCATCACTTTTCCCAACATTATAGCCCTGTAGTGTCTCTGCCCACCAGCACAGAGCCATTTCCCTTACTGACGCTGCTGTTTCAGGTCCTGAACCGCTACGTTTCTGCCCCGCTGATATCCACGCTGCCTCCGCCTCCCATGGTGCCGGTGCTGGCCACGCCCCCCTTCCTGCCAGCGAGCAGCGCGCGTGACTGTGTGCGCCTCAGGGGTCTGCCGTACTCCGCCACCATCGAGGACATCCTGGAGTTCATGGCTGAACACACCGTGGACATCAAGCCACACGGGGTGCATATGGTACTCAACCAACAGGTGACTGACGGATTCTCAGGCCCAGTGACTGACATTCTTCTGATTCTCTGTTCAGCTGGTGCTTTTATCCCACGAAGTTTAACTGGTAAGGCATCACTTCAGAAGAATCTTGTGTCAACTGTCCTTAAGGCAAAGTGTTAAACATTACAATGGCCCATACATGGAAGGACCCCAGAAAACAATCAATGCTTCAGGAGGAACATAGTACAGTTTGTTGCAGCAGTGCCCACCCTGGGCTGCCCTCTATCACGTCTCTCCGGGACCCTGGTTTAATCACAGGGCAAATGCAGTCCTTCCTCTTGTGTGATTAATACAATGAAATCCTCCCCCCAACAGGGGCGCCCCTCTGGAGACGCCTTCATCCAGATGAAGGCAGCAGACCGAGCCTTCATGGTAGCACAGAAGTGCCACAAGAAGATGATGAAGGACCGCTATGTAGAGGTGTTCCAGTGCTCTGCCGAGGAGATGAGCTTCGTACTGATGGGTGGGACCCTGAATCGCAGTGGCCTGTCACCGCCCCCCTGCAAACTACCCTGTATGTTCAACTCCTTATTTAAAACAAATTTCAGTAAGCAGTTCTTTACACAGCGTGTAGTTGGAGTATGGAGTAGTCTTCTGGATAGTGTAGTGGAAGCTTAAACCCTGGGTTCCTTTCTATCAGAGCTAGATAAGACTAACAACTCTGAGCTATTAGTTAAGATCTCCCCAAAAGAACTTGATGGGCTGAATGGCCTCCCCTCGTCTGTAAATGTATGTTATTATTCCTCTACTAGACCAGTATCTCACTGTATAGGAGTGAATTAGACCCCAGGCCTTCGTTCTACAGATTTTTTTTTAGTCTTTTTAGAAAATGCAGTGTTTAAGGGAAACTTTGATTCATACTGAGTTGGAGCACCATGACAGCTGGGGCAGGTGAAACCTACAAAATAAAGAGCATCTGTCCCATTTTCAAATCTGTGACCTTCGCTGGTTCCTTAGGACATGTTAGCTTCTTCTGCTCCTCTGACCTTCATTACATAAATATCTGGTTTATGGTAACTCTCCCAATGGATGTGCTATGAGTGTTTCAGGTACAAGCTGTTTGCTTCTGTGTTGACTGTTGTGCTCTCTTCATTAGCTATTAGTCTTCCACCTGCTTGGGTTGTTGATTATACCACGTCTCTAAAAAGCAGCAGAGTACCTTCTGGAACTCGCATGGGGGGGGGGTACAGATTGGCTGTGACTCTGTAACTGGTGCCCCTGACATTTCATCAAGCCTTCAGTGTGACCACACATTAGCCTCAGTAGGAGACGGAGCAGCTTGTTGTGTAAACACCCCCCTCCCCCACCTGAACACACCTGGCTCAGTGGGTCAGATGAGTCACCAGACCTCTAAGGTCGCCCTGGCATTGTCAGTGTCCCACGCAGAGCCTGTTTGTGTCGACACATCCTGCTATCTCAAAGCTCGTGGGTGACACAAATGACCTGGGCATCAGGTTTGCACGGCAACTGCTGATTTTAATTGATTTAATGAACATTCTGCTTTAACTCCAGTGCTGTAAAGTGCAATAGGTGCTTGTCCCCCAAATGAAGGCGTTCTGACTTAGCCTTGGTGCCCCCCCCCCCCCCCCACTTTGTATCCAGGCCTGTCCCCTCCCACCTATGCCGCGTTCCCTGCCACTGCTGCCGCCTTGCTGCCCGCGACGGAAGCTGCCCTTTACCAGCCTCCGCTGCTGGCTGCGCCACGAGCTGCACAGCCCCCGACACCTGCCACCGCCCCAGCTTTGGCCTATTACTCCCCACAGCATCATGCCCAGCTTTATATGAACATGAACTACACAGCCTACTACCCCAGGTAAGTCCCCCTTACCTCGAACATCTAGCATGACATCTGCCTAGGTTGGCTGGAGAGGACGTTACGGCTCTGGCCGGTTGAGGTTCACCAAGCCGGGGTGCTTTTCCCAAAAGCATGATTGCAAACTATGTTGGCAACTTGCATAATCAGACCCATTCAGTTACATGGTTCCAACTATGCAAGTTGATGAAGTTTTTGGGAGATGCACCTCAGATGGTGCAGGAAATCCTGTTGGCTGCTCGACACTGTCTGGGGCTAAACTCCATGTTCCTATGTGTGCGTCTGTGTGCTTCTCCAGCCCCCCAGTCTCACCCTCCACAGTTGGTTATTTTGCGGCCCCCCCGGGGGCCCTGGCAGCAGCTGTGGCAACCCAGGCCCCGGCTCCCGTCCTGCCCCAGCCGGGCGGGGCACTAGTCAGGATGCAGGGTCTGCCCTACAACACAGGAGTCAAGGAAATTCTTAGCTTCTTCCAAGGCTACCAGGTCAGTACCTGCTCGCTGTAGCTACCAAACAGCCCCTGAGTGATCCTGTGATTCCTGGTCCTACAGATGCTCTCTTCCTGGGAGCCTCAGTACAAGTTTTGGATGATAATGATGGCCACTGAGATGCATATCAGGTTCATTGCCTTAACACAGGGGTCTTCAACTCCGGTCCTGGCGAGCTTCCTGGTCTCTGAGCCACACATGTTCTCAGGTAAATACCAGGAACTGATGTCACTCAGCAGAAGCAGGCAGGATGGAAGCTGTCTAGGACTGGAGTTGGAGACCCCGGTCTTATAATGTAGAGGTTAAAGGTTAAAGTACTATTGGACCACTAGGCCCCAACTGCAATTACATTTGTTTCTAACTCTGCCTTGCTGTCGCATGTAGCACTGTTACCTAGGAAACGGGGATGACAGAATGATTCGTATGACTGGCGCCTCTATCTGATGTTGCCACAAACTAAACAGTAGATCTCTGCTGTTTCAGCGATTTTTATGAATAATTGATTATGTTACAATTAACACATGCTGGTGCCCCAAGCAATGTGGAAGGCAGGTTATGATCACCCTTTTGGGGGCTTGGAATATATGAGCCACCTGCTGTTTTTCTGCCTACTGAAGGGGCTGTTTGTGGGGTTGGATGGGAAGTTCCCATTGGGAACTAGTTTACTTGGTCATTCTACTGAATTTATGTTCTGTGTACGTATACATATACGTACGTGCATTTGCATCAGTAGTATTTTCTTGGGGAATGAACTTTGCTCAATGCAGGAATTGATCCTTGAAACGTGTATCGTCCCTCGCCCATGTGTTTCCCCCGTAACTGGCTGACGTCGTGTAGGCGGAGTCTGCAGTGGATGGTATGATATCTAACATGCTGTCAGGGATGAGGGAGGTAGACTCTGATTGGCTGGAGGGGCTGCGTGTTGACATGTGGTGCCGGATCTCTGTCTCTCTCTTTCTGTCTGGAACTGCTATCTGGATGTCAGCAGCTGCTAACTCCATGATAACGGTGGAGCATGAGGGCGTCCATCTGTCGCTCACGGGTGTGAAGTTAAGGAGGCACGCCCCATAAACGGGGGCCCCTCCTGTGGGTGACGCTTTCGCCGAAGCGATTTAGTGCTTTGGGATCAACGGAGTCGCAAAGCACCTGTTGGGCTGAGCCGCTTCCCGAGGAGTGCATCCTATCGGCCGCTTTACCGGTGTAGTTCAGTGTGCAGTGGGGGTGTGGGTGTGTGTGAGTGCGTGTACCTGTCAGACATGGACAATGCAATTGGCAAGTATGCTCACATGTACTGTCTGGGAAGTGGGGGTGTGTGTGTGTGTGTGGGGGGGGGGAACTGTCAGCGTGTGCAGACCCCATGGCTGACTGTCGTCGTTGTGCTGTAGTATGCCCCTGAAGACTACAGCCCTGTGCTGCAGCTGAGCGATCAGGCAAGGGCCCTGGCCCCCCCCAAAGAGTGGCTGTGTCTCTAACCAGCCCCTCCCACATCCCCCCCCAAGGTAAGACCCTGCATGGCCCCACAGGCGTGTGGGTGAGGCTCTTCTAAAATTGCCTCTGCATCCAAATCATTCGGGTTCCCTTTTATTATTCTGGGGAGTCTTTGGTTTCCTCTTTAGGTGCTTATTTGCTTGAAGGGGACCTCCTGCTAGTTATGTAGACGTCTGTGTTGTATACGTCTTGTCCATATGGTGACATCTACGACTGCAGACCTAACCCAAAGTTCTGTGACCTGTCTGGAATTGTAGATCTGATTATGAAATGGGACGGAGCTTTTAACTGGACCTCTCTGAATTCTGGCCCCTACTACTCATTCTGCTTGCTGTTTGAATATCTAACTGCTTGTCTTACTTGCTTAAAGTTCTCCAACTATTACTCTGCATGGGTACATCTTTATAGCTTCAAAATTAACTGACTTCCAGAATCTAAAACTGCTTTATCCCCCCCCTTTCTTGGTGCATTTTATTATTATTATTATTATTATTTTTTTTTTTTTTTTTTTTTTTTTTTTTAAGGATGTTTGGGTTTCAACGATCATTAGCAGTATTCACCAAAGAAATTTCTGATTTCATAATCCACCCTCAAGTCTGAATCTGTTTAACATTCTTTTTTTTCCTCAGGCTGCAATGCAAAGTGAGCTGGAGCCCTTTCCAGCTTCGGTAGAATAGTGTGTGGTGGTCGCCTCACTCATTGCTGCTAGTTTTAAGCTTTTGAAACCAGTAGTTTAGTAGCTGGATGGTCTCACTTCGTCACCATGGTTGGATGAGGGAGCTAAGCAACAGGTGCCCTGTTCATGCCCACAGCTGCAGCCAGACGCTGTCCTGGTGCTGTATGGCCTGAGCGGGCAGCGCAGCGGCGAGGCGTTGGTCACCTTCCCCAGCGCGGAGGTGGCGAGGCGGGCCGTGGCTGACCGTGCCAACCAGCCCCTCTCCGGCCACCCCATACGCCTGGCATGTTGTGACTGACTGTACCTGCCAAGGGACCCTGCCTGTCATCTCTCTCACCTGCCCCCAGAGGAGACGGAGACTAATCATCAGTATACACTCACCCCTTACTGCCCCCCCCCCCCGTCTACTTTGTATTTGTGTGACACACTCTGCCCAAAACTGTCACCTTCATCAGCCAAAAGAATTGTTCCCCACAAGACATGCCACTGAATTTAAATCCCATAGTGCATTTGGTCACCACAAGCGCTCTGGAAAAAATGTAGTTACTTGTCACACCTGCTTGCAGCTTCCAACCATAGACTGACAACTGATCAAAGGCATGGCAAATAAGTAGTTTTACTTTAGGTAATTTATGTAAGGAAGAAAATGTCTTGGCCTGTTCTTGCATGTGAAGTGCTCAGTTTTGTCATGGTTTTTGTTTTTATTGGGGGGGGGGGGGGCAACAATGGTTGAATTGTATGAGATGTACAGTATGATGAACTATTTCTCCTTGTAGCCATTATGGAAAGGGTGATCCAAGGTCTCCATAGACCAGGTTCTCGTATAGGTTAAAGTGAACTTCTCCTTTGTATGATTTAGACTTTTGTTTACTTCATCTGCAGACAGTGTTTACACTGGTTTATCTTAAGCTTCCCTGTTGAGCTACTGTACTCTTGCATGCTGTACATTTTCTCCTATGTGTATGTTGATAAGCTACATGTTTTTCTTTTAATGACTAGTCTTTGGTGAAAAGTATCTTTGCCTTGAAGAGTGCAATACCAGAAGAACAAAGTGTGAGAAGTTTTCTTTTTAAGAAGGTTCAAAACTTGTATGAATTTAGAAATTCTGTATATGTCGGTCTGTGAACAATAAACTTATGATGCCAAAAATCTTGCTTTATGCATGACAGCAACTGCAGTCAGTTCAGCCTCTCTGTTCCACTTAATGACCAGCTTCAGACTAATATTCTGATGCTAAACCTGCTCTAAGTGGAGCTCATTCCATAAATATTGATAACGTACCACAAACTGCTTCGAGAATGACTTTGGTTTAACCCAAACTTTTGCAAATCCATTCCTGGGGGGAGACAAATTCAATTTTGCAATCAGGTTTAATAACACTGACACTATGCAAATTAAATTTCTACTACATTCAAAACGATTGACTTGGACTTGAGGGGGAAAAAAAACACACTGGACCTGGAACATGCCTCAATGCTCACTGGTCCTCGACACAAGGACCAGTTACATCATACATCCTGTTAAATTAAGGACACCCTGAGTATGATCAATTTCAGCCGCTGTAATAACTGAGGTACACTCAATTTAGTTGTGATTACATTGAGCTTCTATAAACATTTTAAGGTTGATTAGATGCCAACAAGACTAGCTTTGGAAATGGAAAATAAAGCTTTTAAGTTTTTGTTTAAACACAGGGAGTAGATGCTTGTACAGGTTTCTGGCACCATCCATCCCCTCCCTGTGAGGAACAGTAGCACAACACTGACTGCAGACCAGTTTTACATTTTTTTTTTTATTAATACACTAAATGCCTAAAATGCAGGGGGTTCCCTTTGAAGAGCTGCAAAAGCACACAGCATTCTTAAAAATTACAAAATTTTAAAATACAAAAATGTACATGAAATTACAAGGCTCTGTAAACGTCTGCTAGACCTGTATTTCCCTTTCATTTTACAAAACTGTTTTTAAAACCCCCTGATTTTCACAAATGACATTCATCACAGAATATCAAAATAGAGCCTGGGTCCCATTCTCCAACCTGCATCAGATCTTTGGTGAAAGGGAAGATGCTGGGCTTGGAAGAGCCTGCTTGGATCTCCGTTCTCTCAGTCCATAGCTCCTATCCTGGCCTCCAGTCCATGGTCATGATTTCCATTATTTTCACAAAGAATCCCACAAAACACCGCAGGAAGAAGCCTGTGACTCAAAATTTGTGCATAGCACAAGGTTTTTTGTAGGAAATTTGTGTATGTTTAACTGTCATGCAGATCAGATTAAGGGGATATTGAGAACATGCTGATGTTACTACAAAATGCAAAATGGACACGTCTAAAGAACATGCAAATACCTGATGAGGAGCTTCACATTGCACTGCTCTGTTTGCATAGTCTAATCCACTGAATTCAATTCTTTACTGGTATAAAAAAAATCTTAAGACTTTTGCACTGTACTCTTTTCAATGCCGAAGCGCACATACAATACATACAGGGGGACAGGGACCTTGTGTCATCCTGTGGTTTTACATTTAAGTTTCTCTACATCTACAGGCAACAGGATTCTTTAGAAAGGCATCGATCAGCTTTTAGTGCATAGCAGAATTTTCCGGCATGACTATAGTATGTGAACACTCCCTATCCAAATTTCAAATAGTCTTTAAATCGAAAAATATATGTGCGAACAGAAACATGACATTGCGAAAAGGACAGGCAAAGGCAGGGTGAAAATCCAGGCCTGCATAGATAGATTATTATAATTCTCCTAGAAACCCCTGCCTGACGTTTCCTCAATGGAGAACCTGAGTGTGCAACATATCTTCATGAGTCAAAAATGCTTTTTTTATACACCTTTGGATTACAGGCCAATATTGGTGCTACATTTAGCCTTTTTTTGGAATTGCAAATTGTATATATAGCCCTGAAACAACCATTACATAATGGTCTTATTCTAGATTGAAAGCTGAAAATATAATCTAAATTTTTGCCAGTAGTTTACTACTCTGGGGGATATAGTGTGGAAAAGTGAACGGCAGCAAAGTGAAAATGCTGGACCAGCTTTTCTGCATCAGGTGCATCTCGGCCCCCTTAAAGTGGCGTTTCCCAATCCGGTCGACCACAGACCCACAGACAGTCCACCTTTTGCAGGACATGGGTGGCAAAAAAAAACAAAAAAGGACTGATGGCAGGTAGCTGGGTGGAAGCAAAAATGCGACCGTCTGTGGGCTGGAAAACACGGCCCTTAAAGAAACATCTAGCTGGCATGGCAGCAGACACTGGACCTAGACAGGCACTTCCAGGTGGCTTCACAGGTCACAAGTCAGCGAAGTCTCAACATAACGACCTCTACAGGCGGCTTGCTTTAGAAATTGTAGAAAGCCTCCGGTAGAAAAACTAATTATTTATAAATCTCTTTCGATCTCAACCATTTTAAATTTAAATGAACAGTGATGAAGAGGGGGCTCCTATCTCTCCCCCAAATACAGGTAACGTGAGGTATCATTTGAAGCCAGCCAATTCTGTTGCAGGACGTCTCCATACCATGATACAATATTGCATGGTTAAATAACACTCCTGACAGCTATATAACACATGCTGGCATTTAAATGTCTCCTATTTAAACAGTCATTTCTGCCTTTAATTCACGCTAAAAGAAGGTGGTGCGGGGCACCAGTAGCGAGAAGAGCATTTTACTGAGGGAGTCATACACATTGGAACAACTCAGCAAGTCAAAGTCTACATTTTTTTAAAATACCATTTTAACAAATATAATACTAAATTCAAAAATCAGCTATATAAAACAGTTCTATTATAAAAGCTTCTACATTTTCAAAACTAAAAAATGTAAGGCATTTGTGCAAGCTGAAGTGGAGGAAAATGTACAATTTTCTACAAAGTTTAAAAAAAACAACACTCAAAGTGTGGAATGTTGAATATTATCAAACCCCATGACAACTCCAACATGGAAGCGTCTTCTCACTCTTCACCCCAAGGCTATTTGGTTTCTGCCCCGGCATACAGTAGGACCATCTCCCACACAGACCACCCCAGGAGGAGCAATTTAATTGGCCATTAAGCCAGAAACATACCCCCAACCCTGGTGCTGACCCACCCCCAAAGAAGAAATTCACTAGAATGGACAGAGTGATGTCCCACTGCAGCACCACACAGTGCTGTTCATGAACTGCTACCATATAAATACAATTGTACTGTCCTTTGCTCCTGTATCACTCCACAGATTACACTCTTACAACAGTGAGACATGACACTTTCACCCTCTAATTTAAGAGCCCCGATCCAGCTTGGGAGAAATGGCAAATGCTGTTTTTTTGTTTTGTTTTTTTTTTAACTTACAATGTGCACTGTCAAGGCACATTAACCAGGCATGTAAGCTGCATGTGTGCTGCACATTAACCAGGCATGCAAGCTGCATGTGTGCTGCACATTAACCAGGCATGCAAGCTGCATGTGTGCTGCACATTAACCAGGCATGCAAGCTGCATGTGTGCTGCAGCCATGTCATGAATGAAGAACCTTCAAAAACCTGCCACTATGAGTGTTGCTTGTTGGTCTACTGAGCATGTAATTGGGTCTTGGATGGTGTGACTGATATGTGTGGCAGCTAAAGACTGCACCATCTGCACAATCCACGACATCCATGTCCATCCAGCTGTGGAGCCCAGGTTGATGGTGAGGGTCTGTGGTACTGGAAGCTCTGGGGGCTGGTGGAGGGTGGACAGAGCTGGATCCCAGCAGTGCATGATGGAAGACCAGCCAGGGCAGGCAGCTTAGGGCTGGCTGTGCGCTGCTGCAAGACCTGGAGCCTGGGACATATCTCGACCGATGATTTCGTTCACTGCAAGAGAGGGAGGGATACTGTGTCATTTCCATTTGCATGGCCCACAGAAGGTTCATATGTTTTAACATATTTTACATATACCACAGTATGTCTGCAAAATAAGTAAAAATTACTTACTGTTAAAGTTACTAGATAAGGAAATACTAAGTATTCAGAGTATGTGCTGCTGTTCCTCTTTTAGCCAGCAGATGGTGCAATACTCCTATGACTGATACAAAGTGATAGAATAAGAAAAAGCCTTACAGCCGGTTGCTAGGCCCACATCAGCCTCCCCAACAGAGAAATGAACATCTGTATTCAGACAGAAACGGCAGCGTGGTTAAACCAGAAAACCGTAACCTCTGACAGCACCGAACGAGGCTCACAGAGATGCAGACCAACAAACAGGACGTGGGTTAAGAACGCATGTGGCCCATTACTTCATGACTTTTTAATGGAGACTGAGCACCTTTCCTCAGCATAGCTGAAGGACTCCGCTAGTCTGCAAGTGGCATGTAAAGATGACACACACTTCCTTCCCCAGGGAGGAACAACTAAGAGGTAATACCTCTGACCAGCCCAGCTCTTGAAATGGCCCAAACTGAATCACACTTGTGTAAGAATGGCTGTGACTGCTTTCTCTATATACCGACAACCTGTGTGCTGATAAGGGCCACCAGTAAAGCTAACAATCATGCGGTACATTTTGAAAAAAATATATATTAGTGAACGTAAACTTAATACGAACCTTAGTAAGGATTAATTGTTTTCAGGAAGTAAGAACAAAACAGAAAGCCAACGCAGCCTTGAAATCTGTAGGCTATTTAAATTTTTTTTTAAATTTAAAAAAAAAAAAATTAGTTGGCAGAGGACACCCTGACTCATCCCAGTGTTGACACACCTTGAGTGGCCCAACATTACAGTGAACAAATATGCATCTGTAGACAGAAAAATACAGACTAAACAAGTAAACAAGCAAACACCAAGCAGACTATGTAGCTACAAATAAAAAAACCCCACAGAAAATACAAATGGCCAAATGAATTTGAGTAAATCAGTCATACCTTTATGATAGGTACAGTATTGTGAATGCGGCTCATCAGAAACAAAAAACAATGCATGCTTTGCTTTCTATTTTTATAGTAAATTTTCTTACAGATGACAAAGATTTTCAAAAAAACGAAAATGTATACTTTACAATATTAGCAGTTTTATTCTGGGTGTTTTTTTTTTAAAGCTAATAGTGGGTTTGAAAGATGAGAAGGAACAGCTCCCAGAGTCCAGATAGCAGACCTATAAATAGCTTTCCCACCGAAAGGTGCTGGCGGGCTTGCATGTACTCAGCCTATAACCTGCTTAGTGTGAAGCGGCTGTGCAAACCCACAGGTAAACAAGTCAATTTCAAGCTCTGAAGCTCTCAATCAACAGCAACGATACTGTTACGTTGCACCTGCTCCCCGCTGGTGTCTCCATCCCGGCACGTGGCCAAAGACCACGTAAGCCCAGCTGCTTTTGCTTCCACGTGTGAACAGAAAGCCACTAAAGGATCTTAAGTATCCTCTACAGTCTCTGTCAATATAAAGCGACATGAAGGCCCCCTGAAACAAAAGAAAATTTCCTTTATCTGCATAATGAATAAATTGGAAATTGCTTAAATTAAAAATGGAGTTTGACCAAAAAAACTGCACTGAACATGTGGCACAGCAGTGTGCTGGACGATGGGTTAAAGGCACTTCTGAAACTTGAAATTTGCCCACATTTGCATTTTTTACCTTTGACAAAAAAAAATGAGTAATGGGGATTTTGAATCTCTTACAGAGGACCCTCAACGACATTTTCTGTTAATGGTGACTGTATTCTCTTACAGAGGGCCCTCAACGACATT
>JABFEA020000010.1:11347694-11363966 GCA_019775915.2 Cyphomyrus plagiostoma | reverse complement strand
AGCAGTGGTCTCTGCGCAGCAGTGTGGGGAAGCAGTGGTCTCTGCGCAGCAGTGTGGGGAAGCAGTGGTCTCTGCGCAGCAGTGTGGGGAAGCAGTGGTCTCTGCGCTGCAGTGTGGGGAAGCAGTGATCTCTGCCGCACAGGCAGGCACAGTATGTTTATTTCACCCCAGACAGCATGCACAACCCCCCCCCCCGCCCCCATATGGGTGCGGCAGGGTTGAGTTTCACCCCTCCTGCGGTTTCCACCCAATATCACACTGTCACATGCAGGGAGATGTGGGCATATGGCGTGCATGTGCCAGACCTGGCCCCACTCAGACAGGCCAAATGTGCTCCGCTGCGGGGCAGCTAACGGGCAGAGCGCGCCATGATGGCCCAGGGCCTCGCCATCATCCTCTTACCCTGCCGGCCGCAAACATGGACACACACACACCCTGGTATTTAGCAGCTTCCGATGCAGCTCCAGCTAGTGCACTGTAGACGCAATAAACATCCCATCCCAAGAATAGATGTTTATTCAGGAAGCAGTAAAAAGTATGATTTTTCATTATGATCTAGGTATATGGTTGCCAGTACTAAAATAACTACAGTGTAAGTCAATCAGATAACAGAAGAACATAAACAAATGGGAACTGGCAAAGCATTTGGCTGCACCAAAAATTGATGTTTAAAGATCACCAATGACCTGACGGTTCACTTGAGAAGTGAGGCATGACTCGTGCCATCTCATTATTACTCTGCTTTCCTTATAACTGAGTGCCGTTATGAGTAATGGTTGTAGAGGTCAACATGTGAACTCCTTCAATTCATTAGCAGAGTGAAGCCGGCAAGAGGCCGGTTGTGTGCGCACATGCTGTTCCTCCCCCCAGCACAGCAAGCCCAAACGCCCAGCCCACGCTTAGCACACGTCTGGCTCTGTCTCCTTGGGGGTGAGACAGAACTACATAGAAACGATGCAATTTGGTGGGTTCGGGGGGGGTCTGGTGTCATTTCATTCTCACATTGCATGGAAGCAGTGAAATTCACTATGACTGTACCATAGTATTTAGATGGGTACCACTGCAGTACAGAGTGATGAACTTATTGACAATATAAGGCATCCAACCACATTCAGTTAGAAGGCTGGCTGAAATTTCAAAAATCCGATCACATCAATTGAAACAAAAATCACAATCTGAACTATGTACGTACACTATGCGTGTACGTACATATGCGTCAACTACCCATTGAAACTGCCAAATGCGTCAACTACCCATTGAAACTGGAGTATGATATACGTGCTACCTATTGAAGGCGTCTTTAGGTATCCATGTTAGTGTCCAGCGGTTGCATTCGTCCAATGAGCAAACGTCAACATTGCCCAATCTTCCCAAATACTGTGGCTGATGCATTTTATTACACTGTAGTTGAGGTAGCAGATTTTAAAAAATATCAATAAATGGCATTTAAAGTGTGACAGAAAAATAATGTAAAAAGAAAAATATCAAAAGTGAAATATGCTTGACCTAGAAATGAATGTTACCAATGTTCAAAGCTTCTAAAACAACTTGCTGCCTAAAAGCAGGGTAATATGTTTGCTAAATGTCCTTATTCAAAAATTTGATGTGAATCAGTTGTTGATGTGAACCCATGTTGCTGGACACAGACTGTTACGTCACTATTTCCTACTGTATCGGCCTTTACAGAGCATTTTATTGTGTTTTACTGTTAAACTTGCAACTAAACTACTGCAACAATTTACTCACACTTCATTATACGGTAGCACAATAAAAACTTTTTTTTTTTTAGAGCTGTATAAAGACTTCAGCAAGCCATTAAATTTTCAATGGCATTGCTGGATTCCTGCCTTCCTGCTGAAATAAATCATTAACTGAACACATGGATGAAATCTGCATGACGATCATCCCCAAAGACAACATGAGGCTGAGAATTTCGAAAAGCAGGTGAATCTTAGGATGAATCACAAAACTAATGGCACGTGTGTCTTTAGTCACACAGGTTTGTGCAATAGTGTCCTGAAACTACTTATCTAGCAGTCTAAATGTGAATTATTCACCAAAAAATCATTTTCCATAGAGGTATAAATGTGTTGCAGACTAAAAAGTCACTCTTACCATGTTAGTGCGACACTAGAAGAACGCATCACCCATAAAGACCAGCAGGGGTAAAAAGTCTCTGACTCCCAAGTGACAGAATCCTGGAAACCCACTTTGCTGTTATGCTTTAGAATCGTACTGGTTTACAAAAAAGTTCTATTCATGATATCATGTAATGCTTTTCATTAAGCTTTCGGCCTTTGTGCACAACAAAATATACTAATTGAACTTATATTACTAAACAAAACCCTTAAAAACTACTTTCCCTGAAGCCATAGTCCACTGAAATCGTATCATGCAGTAAGCGAGCTAGTCAAACCACATCCCCGTTTTTTTTCAACGTCATCTTGCTCATGACTAACAAAGCTGAAAATGAAGCGATAACCCAATAAAATTAAGTTAAACCTTTTCCATCGACCAATCGCTTACATTTATTGCAGCCTACTCAGAAAGCGATTAAGGGCTATATAAAGACATACAGCTTAAAAATAAAATTTATGAGGTTTAAAATTCCCAAACACTGACTTCCTTTTTTCCAGTGTTCTCACTGCTTTGTGAAATAAACTGAAAAGAGTGACTGTGGAGGCCCTTTCAGGAAAAAAATAAAACGAGGGAATAGGAAGGAGCCCTACCATCATCCAGCGTGATGTCCTGCAGGCCGATGGACTGGAATGTCAGCTCCTTATCTTCTGGCTCTTGCTTAATGTGCAGCCGCTCTCCCTCAGGTGAAAAGGGAGAGCGGGGCGTCAGGGGTGGGCACAGAGCACCTGCTGATGCCAGGCCACCCATGCCAGGGCTGGATGCCTGTGGCGAGGCCTGACCAGAGCATGGCAGATGCATCAAGGGGCTGCTGGACGTTGGCGAGGGTGAGGAGGCCGAACCACCATTTGGGGACTGGTATGGCAGTGGCGGCAGCTGGGGGGACGAGGGACCAGAGTGAGGGGAAGGCACTGTTGGGGGCGGGGCAGTGGCTGTGGAAGGGCAGGATGCCGTGTTTGGATAACTGGGGCAAGGGGCCGGTCCTGGATTAGGGCCTGGGAAGGCAAGGGAGTGCAAGTGTGAGGAGCCAAGGGTCAGGGGACCTGGAGGAGCAGAAGTAGAGGCTGTGCCAAGGGTGGAGTGGTACAGTACACCCAGATTCAGGGGGTGGGAGGTGGCTGGCTCAAGCTGATAGGTGGTGATTGGCTCATAGGCCTGTGGTGAGGTGGTGGGCATAGGAAGGCTTGGCTGGCCGTTGTATCTCAAACTGCATGGTATGGATTGGTAAGCAGGGCAAGGCGGAGGGGGCGCTGTGGTGTAACCTAGGGCTGCACCCACCATCTGGCAGTCAGGGCCAAGCCCATGGGCCTCGAGTGGAGACAACTGCTGGAAGGATGGAGCCCCCAAGTGCGGGTAGACTTGCTGAGGGGCCGGCAAGCCAGCAACTAGGCTTTGCGGGGAGCTGGATAGGAGGGTGTCGTGCGGCTGGAGGTGGTTGGGGGGGGAAGGCTGCCGGGACCTGGCCAAGTGGCGCGTCTGGCTCAAGGCTGCCGGGGGTCCGACAGGAAGGTCCGTCTCATCCCGATGCTCCTGCTTCACCACTGCATGGGGTAGAGCAACGGGAATGATCATCTACCAGCACCATCCATAACTGAGAATACCATCCATAACTGAGAATGCCCCATTCACCTCTACCTCAATCTGATTTCATTATCTACATACAACAAGCATGTGTGATAAGCAGTCTTATTAACGGTTTATTTTACATGAGTTCCTTAGTCAACCAACAAAGTCTGAAAAAAAGCATACAGAAAAAAATGGTATCATCCTGCATATGAATCGGGTTCCCTCTCTGACCACAAAAGTTGCATTATTTACAATACAGCTATGAATATCAAGTACAAAAGCAAGCTATCAGATGCAGAGGAAATTGCTGATTCATTTCTGAGGCAGAATAAGGCTACCTTATAAGGGCTAAAGGTGATAATGACGCAAGATGAACAGACTTTGAAAGTTTCATATTTATAACACACACACACTTAAATCATGTGTAAATAATCAATAGACAAAAGTTTTGGAGAAATTACGTTTATAAGACTTTAAAATGGTTCTAGTTAGCAATCTGCTGCATATGAAATAAGGTAGGTGAAGGCGCTTCCTAGCGACAAGTGTTCTGCGAGAAAGACAGTGTGACCTTGAGTGGTGGGTGGCTGGGTAAAAGCAGTAGGGTAGTGCCCTTTGCCAGTAGGGACACAGGACTGCGCTGGGCTGCCAATGAATGAGAGAAAGGCGTTTGTGTTTGCGAAAGATGCTACTGTGGATCAGAGCCAATGTCACAAATGTGGTTTAGTGTGACAGAAGCAGTCATCATCGCACTGTTGAGGAACAAGGCTGGAGTAATAAAAGATGAGTGTGGGGTGATGGGACGGAGAGGCTCTTATTTAGACATCCAGCGCCCACGCACTTCGCACCCTTGCTGGCCAGTGTGAACTGAAAGGGGGACCACCCACACAGCACCCTAACCCTAACCCCACCCACACAGCACCCTAACCCCACCCACACAGCACCCTCGCCCTGATGAAAAGCACGATGTTAGCGCCGCCCACTCAGGATGCGCCAGCCGTGGTTTACAGAGCCACGCCAGAGGCCCGTCTGCAGCGGCGGCGTGTGCTTCCTGAGGGCACCGGCGCCTCGCTCTGATTGGCCACCAGCTTGGCAGTTGGAGGGGAAAACAGGAAACCATCAGAAAGTGGGCGCGTTGTTAGCGGAGGAGGTGGGCGTTGAGATTCAGCACCACCTCGCCATTGTTGCTGTTCAGCAAGCATTTCTCACATCGTTTCGTTTTACCTATTTTTATGCTGCAAATTTCAAGGTTAATAAAGCTGCAGGACCTCTCTACCGGTATGTATACCAAAAACATCTCGCTTTACGTGCACATCCCAAGCATGCAGTGTGAGGACTGTTCTGCATCACTGAGGAGCTTCAAGTACATTGTTTGCACATGTCTTGAAATCCAGGTTTCACCACTTCCAGGTTTGACTCATCTCAGAAAAGATTGTTATGATTTCAACGATCTGATTTAATACCATTGCAAACTACTAAGCTGGTAAAGTGTGTTTGGTTGAATGCTTTTAATAGCAAAGTGAATGTAAATTTACTTAGACTTAATTATGAATCTGTGACAGTGGAAGAGAACCTCTGATTTTCTCCATCATTGTTTTCACAAAATGTGTTTAGTCCTAACGGCATTCGGTGGTACCGACACACACCTCCCCCAAAGGCTGAGGACTATTCACCAAATAAACCCTCTCAACATGGCAGGTTAAAAACTTCCTGAAGTGCTCATTTGCACGCAAAAGCAAAGCATTCCCCAGGCTGCGCACGACGCCAGTAGACGGGCCATACAGAAACAGTTAGCAGGTGTGTGTTTGGTTGCAGGCCGAGGAACCCCTCCTAAACCACATCAAAGGGCAGTAACCGAGAGGGAGACAGCTGACTTCTGCAAGCCATCACTCAATGCCTCTGATGGAGCATGTTTCAGGTGCCACTACAGTGATGAGCATACTTAGCAAGGTGGCTAAAAACCTCATAACCCCCACCTCAGTCAGACAAGATGAACTTTGTTACCCACTGTTTCATAAGCCCAGGCTCTGTTTGGCAGCAAGCCTAGCTAGATGGGCACATTGGAGTCTTTTTCTGTTAGACTGAAGGATCATTGACACACTTATTGTTATTTCCATTGTTCTCCTTGACTTGGCAGATGCGAGGACTGTGGTGATGTGAACGTTGAATACGGTGGGGGGAGCAGGGGGAGCACTGGGGTCCCTTAGGGTCACTGCACTGTACCTGACAGGTATGTGAAGCGCTGACACTGGCTCCTTTTCCGTTTCCCGTTACACACAAAGAAGTGCACCTGGACCGGAGAGCTGGCGGCCTTGCTGTGGTACGGAGGAACCTCCAGCACGAGGCTTGACTGTAAGGAGATAACTCAGTTTCAATTTCTCTGCAGACATTCTAGCTAATTAGTCAGAACAGGGTTGTTTTCCCAGTAAAGGTCTGCTACTTTTTCCTTAAGACAGTTCAAACCAAAAGGAAGACAATGACCTACTTTGCTGTTTCAGATACATGTACTTACACAAAAACACAAAGAAGGTCAGAAGAACACTTACTCCATGACTTCTTTCTCGCAAAACTTTTGCTTCGACTTCCCACTGCGGTCTTCCTTCTGAGGGGGGCGGAGTGAAAATGAATCAAATGCAATTTAAAGAAACTCAACTCGGATCTATTGCAGAGTTAAACTTAAGAAAAGGAATGAATGCACAAAAACACAGAAAAATACAAATTGCATTTTGTGTCATTTCCTATAATCTTCTGGCATCAGCCCGCAATTAATATAGTATAAAAACCATTACTGTGTGGTTATCCATCATGTTGTGTTCTGGATTATCTTAAATGTTTTAGATTAAGTAGAACTGCAAACATATGCCACCACATTGAGAAAGCCCTGTGTAATACTAACCAATAATCACTAATAAAAAATGAGAAAAACACAAAGACATAGGAAAAGTAAAAACCTCCGACATGCAGAAAACCAGCAATTTTTCTGAAGAAAACATATTACACAGAGAAACAGAACTACTAAAAACATGACACTGTGTTTCAGTAAAAATGCTGTACGAATAAAAGTCCAGGTTTTGCTTTTCTTAATTTGATGGACATTTGAAGCACATGGTGTCCTAAGACCAACATGTATTTGTTCACAAAATCCAGAAAAAGCTAGAGACTTTTAGCCTGACATATGTAGCAGAACAGCTCTTCAATAGTAACCTTCAAACCTTTAATACCCCTTTATTTTTTTCCTCAAATTAGCTTACATTTTATTGACCTTGACTGAGTTAGCAAGTTTTTACAATCTTTATGTGAAGATTCAGTACATAAAAGGACTGCGAAGAACCAATAGTCAACAAGATTTTCCAACATGTGGCAGATGTAAAGTTAACAGTTGTTTCATTTCTAACATGCAGTTTTTCCCTGATGTGAAATTCCCAAAGAGGATACCTACAGAACAATTAAATGCTAATTTTGGCCTAAAATCCTTTTGTCTAGTGTGCTTCAAATCATGGAAAGACATGTGACTGTTTTATTCATTTTGAAATGCCTGGTTGCATTACCAGACTGTTAGCTGGGGGAAAAAAATCCATCTTCAGTTTTCCTTCTTAGCATCAATCTCTGGCTGAGAGGATTATGAGGACAATGGATTTTTGGGAAAGACAGAGGGAAATTACTGTAAGTGCAATAGATCAAAGACCTTGCCACAAAAAAGTCATAATGTTCCTTTACTGTAATGGGCTTTCATGTTATGAACCTATTCAAAGGACACAGGAGACCAATTTAGAGTACTGCTTGAAAAAAGTGCATGTGGATCTTATTAAAGCTCTTCACCTGTACTGCTGTTACCTTCCTGGATCAGTAGTATCACAGTAGTAAGCGGGCCACACCTGCAGACCAGCTAAGACCCATGATGGAATGAGACCTTTTATCACAACTTATCCCTTGCACTGTTTAGGAAAGTTGCCTGTAAGATGAAGATATTGGCTACTAACCATTAAATGGGAAGCATTAGGTGCAGAGTGAAGGATAACAGGTTTTAAACAGAATATCATCCTTTCTCTACCCCACAAATATTACACAGAAGATGCTGGTTGGCATCACTTGAATATATATTATTAAGGGATGTAATAAATCCATCAGAAAGGCCCTTAACAAGGGGAGATAACTATAAAGGATCACTGAAGGTGGGAATTAAAGACGACAAGGTGTTCAGAATAAATACAGTATATATGCCTGTAATGGTGTTCATTCCTGTCCCTGTAACAAATTCTCCTATTCAGTTCAATTAATTTGACACAATGACAATTAATGATGCTCATCAGTAACGTATTACAGCCTAAAATTGATTGTCTAACACTTTTAAGCTAGTTTCAACAGCTGGACAATCACAGACCCCTATCCAGAGAATGATTCAGGACAAATCGAAACAAAGACCTAAACAAAACAAGACATTCTTCTCTTTCAAAAAGGTACGTGACCAAAGGAAGGTTGGAGAGCTACCCTTCTAGCTCCCAAAAGCTCATGCAGCAACTCATCCATCACAAACACTCTCCTTGCATAGACAAAATTCTGCCTTCCAGCATGACAAACCGTACGCAGAACAGAGCTCCCTGCTAACTGCAGCCACACCTAGACTGAGGGCCGCATTGTTAACTGACCCCGCAAGCAGGGAAAGACTGCGAGACTTACTATGACAAAACGGCATGTACCACAGAAAGAGCAGTGAGAGGATATGGACTAGAAAGAGCCCTGCCATTGCTGTCCAGGCTGCCAGCCAACACGGGCCAAACACAGGTATGACAAAAAACCACCCAAGTAATCAGTGTCTTGTGTGTTGTCTGGCAGCACAAAAAATGCCACGACTGAGGAATGGGGTTGACTGTTTTTCCACTACTATCCCTTCCTTCATCCACTTTGCTGAAGCACTGCAAATTCAGCATTGCACTTCCATATCTTGGCACGGCTCCTGCTTGAAAGAGCATGTTCCATGACATTCTGCAGGGAACACAGCATGGGGCTGGCTTCAAGAGAAGTGCAATGTGATTATCCCATGGTAACGATCCTTCTTAAGACCTTAGACAAGAAAATTAATGTGTAAAAAAAAACACACACACGCAACCAAAACCAATAAAACGGCATGCTAAAATCTGACTTCAACAATTTAATATCCATTTTTGTATATACCCAATGAATCTATCTAGGCACCACTGAGCATCAGGCTGGCATAGACCCTGGATGAAATTCCAGTCCCTCGTAGGGCACTCACAGACAAAATCATATGCTATGGACAATACACAGATGCTGATTAGCTTAACTGCAGATCATGGGCAGAGTATGCAAATTCCATGCACACAACAGAGGCGAGATTTGAACCCCAGCCATGAAGGAGAGGCAATCCTGCTGCCCACTGAGCTAACCAGCCACTTTTTAGACACATTTATAATGATTCCAAAAAAAATTTGTAGCAGTTTTCTACAGATGAAGGACAGCTACACAGATACTCTGTAGTAGGCTCTCTGCCTGCACAGGCCTGCCTGTGATTCGGTGTGGCAGAATGCTCTACCCACTGAAGAATTCATGGGCATTCCTTTCTGATGCTTAATGTCAAGAGGCGTGCACCGACGAGTTGTGAATCTTTTTCAATTTCAAAGCTGAAACTAATGTTCAAATAACTTATAAACCATAAATTACGTCCATTAGGGGTGTGAAATATCTAATATCGGTCCATATGTAAAGGAGTGTCTCACCTGGTCCCTTCTCTTGGAAGATGACTTTTGACTCCGGAAAAAAGTTAGAGCCCATTATGACCATCTCTTCTCCACCGCCGATGGGGCAGCTGTTCAGGCTGCATTTATCCACTTGAGGCAGCTCCTGTGCAGAGCGCTGAGCTGCAAAAGCAACGAGCATGTGGTCAGCACGTGTGCATGGACACAGTCATGCAAACACACACAGACACATAAGCACATAAACACTACCTGCACCCCAGTACACACCCAGATTCACACAGCCTAAACATATTCCGGTTAAACACTCAGTGTAGTACAACCCTATGTGAGCACAATCACAGCACACACACTCATACACCAGCGAAAGGGCTTTAAGTCCATTACTGTACCAGGTGGAATTTTCCAGAACATGTGGGCTGTTTACACAAATCCAGCGGAGCCACAGATCCACATGTACACAGCATTAAATTTAGACACAGTGTGTATTTTTATGACGACATCAACACATGTGGTGCGTTTGGAATCCTTAAATAAAGAACTGTAAACACTGGAGTTGTACGTTTCCAGAGAACAACACACATGTGCATGTGAGAAAAGTGTGCATCTCTCTCCTATGTGTGTCTGCCTGTACTTTCACCTGAGTAATATATTGTGGGTTTGTATTCACAAATGTGTGACTACGCACGGGTGTATATGTGCACTCACAGCACTCTACTGGGATGGAGGCCACCTGCAGGGACAGGACCTTGCCGCTGGCCTGCGGCACATGGGCCCGGAACACCACCCGCACGCGCGTGTTCTTGCGTCCGATGTCCGTCTCGCCTTTCCGCAGTTCGATGTCAGAGTTGCGCAGTTTTAAAATCCCGGCGCAGTCGATGCTGCCACGGATGGGGAGACAGTTAGTCCAAAAGGCAGGACCTATATGCCAGGCACTTTGCACTGGGTCACTGTAATTTTAATGACTGGCATGATACACCCCCCCTTCCTGATGTGGCACATAATAGCATTAAGGGTAAGCAGGGCTGTCTAGTTCAGTCAGTGTAACCTTAATGAGGTTTTAATGGGATGAACAGTGTAAGAACATCGCCCAGTCCCACACTTACCAGCCACAATCGCTATAAACATATTTCAAGCCTCATTGGTTTGCACGATATATTGGATAAAAAGGTGCATCAACAGTGAAACTCATCTGATATTAACATACCATTCACAGATGAAATAAACTGCATATTGAATATGAATTTAACCTGAAAAAACAAACTTTCAATTTCAAATTATATTTGAATACACGATCGGTTAGAATATAACAAAGTGCTATTTTATTGATCCTCATGGGGAAATTCTCTTTCCATCTACCCCATTATGCTCTCCATGAAACACACAGACTCGTAAACAGTGAGAGCAAGACTTGGGATCTCAGGCATAGGGTAAGCCAGTGTGCAGTGCCTCTGCAGCTGGAGGTTAAGGGCATAATGGTGGCATCAACCTGCAATAATGGTTCAGTCACGTTTTCACACCGTCATACAAACCTAAATCGAAATACGGCAAACTTAATTTTCATAATCAAATTAACATTTTTGCTCCTTGTGTCTATATTAATGTGCGTTATTGCCATCCCCACCAAAGACTCAGGAATTAGTGTATTAGCCTTACTGCCTTTTCATGGAAAACATGGCTCTTTTCATTTCATGGTGCAAGTAATTTCCTTTGTATTGGCAAGACGTTGTTTGCGCAGTTACAAAAATACACCAGTTTTGGGTTGAACACGTTTTTAGAAATGAAAAACAGCTAATAACACACACACTCTGTAATATTTTCCTGTAGTAACTTACTCAAAACGTTGATTTAAATTTAAAAAGCCATAAAATGTGGCAGACATTACAATCAAAATGTTTTTGGATAGCTGCAGTATTTTAACACCTGTAGGACTTCTCCAAGGGTTTGCTCAAGACCGAGTAATGCTCTTCTGAAGTGGTTATGACAAATACCTGGCTGACATATTGTTGTCAGGAAGGAGAGGAATTTCGAGAAGCTTGGTGCTGGCAATTATGATTTCCTGGCTAGCGGTGGCAACCGTTTTTCCTGTGATCCTGTGCACCTGGTAGAAGGCATGCGGTCTGAGGTAGCGATCGTCAGCGGTTCCAATAAACATCTGCAAGTTCACTGGCTTCTCATTATAACCTGTGAGCTGCAAAGGGATAGGGGAGAGGTACAAGAAAAAAAAAACAGCAATATAAGCCAAAGGGATTTCCCTCTTATATCCCTCCAGGCTTATCTAAATGACTATGGAAACATGCATGTATAAAAAAGATAATTCAGGAAAAGTCTGACAACTTTATTTCCAACAGCAAAAAACAGATGTTGCTTAATTCACATGCCCCTCATACTTTCCTATTTTTGTTCCTTACCAAGAACGCTGAATTTATACTTAGAAGACTCCTCAATTCCAAAGTCCAAATAATCTCATAACGTAAATAGTATTAACCATTGCCTGCACAAGTTACCAGGTTTGCCGTTAGATATGGCCAGTCCCACTGGGGGCAATGGGCCTCGCAGCCAGAGAAGCAGAAAGTAAGTTCTGAACAATAGCCTTGTGTAATTTGATAATATCAGTAAGACAATAACAGACAAATAATCCAGTTATCAATTATCATCTTTGTTGGAGAAGTAGGATTAAACTGCACACAAAGCAAGATAACAGGAACAGTGTTTGAGGTTTTTTTGTTTAAAAGGCGAGTGAGTGTGTGTGTGTGTGGAGTTGTATTACATCACTTAGTCTTCTAGTGTGTGCAGTAGGGCTATTAACTAAGGGTGAAGGTCATCAGGACCCTCCATGCCCCTCCTGACAACCTGGAGTAACCACCGACCACCACTGTACTTCTGTCAAACATCATTTCACAAACATCTGAAGCAATGCAGCTGTGATGCACATAAGGTCAGCTGTGATAAATCACAGGCCAGTCAGGGTAGTTGCAGTACTACTAAAAATGTGCATGTCTGAATCAAAGATCTACTTTGACCGCGCTTTATTTAAAAACTATTTCTTTTTCTTAGCTCTATAAAAAGGTCTTGTTACTTGTAAAGGGTTCCAGTGAATGCTGCTTTTAGCTGCCAGTGATTTTGAAAGGTGTGCTTTCTTCCCTGTGGCCTCTGGTCAGGAAACAGCCTCACAAAGTTAGCAAGTCCAGCTGATATCATTTCCCACACTGTTGGTTTTTCCACTGGCATACAGGAGCATACATAAGAGGGCTGAAGAAAGACGCCAGCTGTAGAAGTCCAATTCAAGCAAAGACGAGGTGGTATGTGGTATTCTACATGGTTAAGGCACAACCGTGACAGGAACACTCTCCACTGCAAGCAAAGCATACACTGGAGGGAGCTGAGAAGACAACGCCTTCATAAAATCAGAACTCTTGGCCTAGATATTGGGGTGTGGGGGGAATTCTGTGGTTAGTTTCGAATATCCTCCTCACCCCTGCAGGACCACACAATCACAGACACAGAAGCTTCACAGGTACAGCCAGTGGTTAAATAAATATTTGAGTGATATATGCAAACAAATGAAATATCCTGAAAGCATAAAATTATTATAACAGAAAGAACTGGCCTTTGTACTTTTCCTGTTCGGTACTACATGAGTGTTCATTACCGCTGTATACGCCAGAATTTCACCCGGGATCAATGAAGTCCATCTTAACCTTAATCTTATTTACGACGTTTGGAGGGCTCTGGCCACAGCAACTGGAATCCCAATCTATGACACACGAACCAGCTGTCTAAGGTAACCAATCATAGGGCAGTAGAGGTGGTGTGTTTGTGGGAGGGGGGCAGTGACCAAGCACACATCCAACGCCTTCACCAGCTGGATAGCTAGACACAAACCACTGCATTTAGGTTTTCAAGAAAGAGTCAATGTTTAGGACCTACAGTCTTACTTGATCAGGTTGTGTATTAGAAAAGCATGGCTGAATTCATAATACTCTTATTCTGCAGAAGTTAATAAACATGTTTTCCTCACCTTGCTATCTTCAACCAACACATCCCACAAAAAATATACAGATCCAACATGTAAAATCTCACCAATTATTTAAAACAAATATGTTGGCATTAGCGAGAATACGTTGCTCTTGTTTGCTCCATGTCAAATGGAAGATGTGTGGAGGCAACCATGCGAGTTCTAATGCTGACACTCCATAGTAAGACTCACTCTGTCCTACTTTTGCACAAGCCTGAAGGAGCAAGTTGTGCTACTGTGCCAGAAAACAAGCTGCTAGTTACAGAACACTGTCACTTATTACCATGCACCTTTTGAGATTATCCGAAAATGATGCCAGCAACATCTCTTTTTTTTTCCTGGAAGGGCAGGTATAGTATATGGTTAAAATGGGAGAGCAGTTTAACTGACACAGCAAATGTAAACCTATATAAGGTTATAATAAAGGCATCCAGGTTACGAGCATCCGGATTATGGACAACTTGTACCTACAAATGGACTTCCGTAAAGAATATGACACTAAACATTCAGGGTAAATACGATGGTCTGTAATAATGAAGACATTCACTACTTTGTGACGCTCATGAAAGCATTATGCAGCTGCAATGGTTCGTAGCTCCGGGTACAGAATTGTATGTAGTTTTGTACTTTTATTTTTACTGGATAATAATCATTATTATTATGTAGAGTATTATGATTTTTCTGACTTACCTACAAATCCAAACACAGACTTGGAGAGGGGGGATCTCATTCATAACCAGCTTTAAAACAAAAGTCATACGGAATGTTGTTACTTTGTTGTTGTAGAGCACGTTAGGGTGATACAACAGGCAACGAGGTGGAGAGATGCTGCTGCTCTGCAACTGCACACAAGATACGAAGGTGACGGAGACACACACGCCTAGTTACCAAACTTGGAAAAGTTAATGGAAACACATTTAACATGCCAAGTCATTTGAGAGGACATCATCCGAGTGTGTGTAAGACCAGAGCAAGGCAGAAACAGCCTCTGCGAGTTAGTCTCCATCTGCCATTTAAGACGCAAGGAAATATAGACCAAATACAGGTTAAAAAAAATCACCAACTATGGCTACAGGGGTGTTTATTACTACAGATGTGTGACCATACTTAATAGCAAAGAACATGAGATTTAGTTCATTAACACTGTTAATTAAAGCTCAAAGCTGCAGGGATTTTAGGAACTGTGGCAGCCTGGATCGAAAACTGGTTAACCCTCTGGGGTCTAGGGGTAGGAAAAACACTTTCACTGACTGGGGCATGATCACGAATTTCTTCAAATATCATAAACTTAATTCATGGCAAATAAATTATTTCTTATATATATTTCTTTTGCCATTACACTCATCTTTATTTTAATGTATATTGCCAGGTTTTTGTTAAGTTTCTAATTTGACATTAAAATGTGGACATTGCAAAATGCAGTTTGGAACACTTGCAGAAACATTATAAAAAGTACATAGTAAGCAATGCTGGCAGTTTGTTTTGATTCCAGATATCTGATCAGCAAAGTCTTGGCTGCATGAAGATGAATAAATGGTGTAGCTGCAACATTTATTTAGATAAACAAATAAGAAATACCGAACTCATGTCACTATTTCTGGCTTCTTTCATTGAATATGTAGCAACTTTCATGAGTATGAATAAGCCATTGTCACCTGGCCACGTCCCTACCCCCCTATTATGGCTCTGATGGGGATGTATCTGGATCGCGTTTCATCGTTGCGCTGTTTATAAAATTACCATGCGAATGCGATTTGAATACACACTAATGCGGCTATTTAGAATGTGAATAGCGATCTTCGCGTGACCGCGGTATTACACGCCCCCGATGGAGGTTAAACAAAGTAAGATGATGGTTTACTTTTTTGACGATTTTAACCTAATTTAAAAAACTGTAATACTTCTGACAATGGACATTTTGAAAAGAAGACAGATTACAGATTTATCCAGCGTTTTTTTTTTCATGATTCTACATTAAGATTTCAGCGAGATATTAACTGAAATAGATGTGAAAAGTACGCTGCATCGCCGACGATGCACTGGACCCCAGAGGGTTAACTGACAAGAAGCAGCGAGTAGTTATTAGAGGCACAATATCAGAGTGGGCCTACGTTCATAATGGGGAACCGCAGGGTTCAATTTTAGGACCACTATCGTTCCTAATTTATATTAATGATATTGACACCATTCAGTAAACTGGTTAAATTTACAGACGACACCAAGGTGGGTGGAGTAGCAGATACTGATCTAGCAGCAGAGAGGCTAGAATGGGATCTGGGGATTGAACACTCTGGTGCATAGTGGGAAGTGGACAGCTGTTTAAAAGTAATCAACTGGGCAATCAACTGTTTTATGTTGAGTGCTTAAGCGTATGTAGTCCAGTGTCGTGGACATGTCTGTAACTTCCTGAAAAATTTCTGAAAAAAGTTAATTTGTTTTTTTTTTTTTTCTCATGCCTTAAGAAGAGTAAAGATAAATGTAAGGTAATTTATGCATGCAGGGAGCAGAAATATAAAAAGTACAGATATTTTATGGGTTCCACTGAAATAAATGTAGCTGATTAAGAGAAAGATCTCTGTGTATGTTGATGCACCAGTGTGGGGAAGCAATAAAAAAGGCCAACAGAATGTTGGGTCATATCTTTAGGTGTGTGGAGTTTACGTCAAGGGAGGTGATGTTACATTTATATAATTCCTTGGTAAGACCCCACCTAGAATAGTGTGTGCAGGTTTGGTCACCATACCTTAAGAAAGACATTACTGCCTTGGAAAAGGTGCAACGGAGGGCTACGAGAATGATTCCTGGTCTTAGAGGAATGTCTTATGAGGAGAGGTTAGCTGAGCT
>JABFEA020000010.1:11320312-11340152 GCA_019775915.2 Cyphomyrus plagiostoma | reverse complement strand
CCCAAATCCAGGTGTGAAAAACTTGTTGCATCTTTCCCAAGAAGACTCATGGCTGTATTAGCTCAAAAGGGTGCTTCGACTAAATACTGAGCAAAGGGTCTGAATACTTAGGACCATGTGATATTTCAGTTTTTCTTCTTTAGTGAATCTGTAACAATTTCAAAAATTCTTTTTTTGTCTGTCAATATGGGGTGCTGTGTGTACATTGAGTAAAAAAAATAATTGTAAATGATTTTAGCAAATGGCTGCAATATAACAGAGCGAAAAAGTGAAGGGGGTCTGAATACTTTCCGTACCCACTGTATGTGTACACACGTGTGTAGACACACACACTCTCACTCACACACAATGGTAGCTGTGTGTAACTTTAACAACACTTTCAAGGCTGGAGGATGTTGATAAGGTGGTTTATTAACGTACCGGAAGATAGGCGTGTGCCCAGGCTTCGGTTTGTTCCAAGTAAAGTGTGAGGGGACGGACAGGAACTGCTCCCCCAGAGTCTCCTTCTTCAGGGTATCTTCCACAGGAGAGTCCAGCGCAGGTGACATACAGCTTGGGTCTTCCAGGCCCAGATCGCATTTCCCAGGCAGGGACACCCTGTCTTGGGTGGTCTTCCTGGTTTTTGAGGGGATGTCTGCCTCAGATGGGCAGCACTGGAAGGGGAGTGACATCCCTAGGGAGGGGCTGCCTACCCAGGTGTCCTCTGTCACACTTCCTCGGGGGGAGTGACCAGGGGTAGGGCCAGGAGAATGATGTGGAGAGGCAGAGCCTGGGCGGCAGAGGTCAGCGCTAGAGTGGCGCCTTTTTCCACATGGAGAGGCAGGGCGAGAAGGCGGCCGGGAGGAGGGCCGGGAGGAGGGTCGTGGGCTTAGCCAGTTCTCATCTGTCACACTAGCACGAGGTGAGTGGCCTGGTGAGTGACCAGGTGACTGGCGAGGTGACAGTTGAGAGCCGAGAGCAGCACGGGCACGCTGCCACGGCTCCTCAGCAGGGCCGCCCAATGGGGAGCAGCCGGGTGAGGTCAGCGGGGAGCCCAGTGTGAAGCGAGCAGCCGCTTCATTCAGCTCGGAGTCCACGTCATCATACACGTGCGAAAAGGACTCGCAGGAAGAAGCATCTGAGAACCAGCTCCGGGAGGAAAGGCTGCTACAAGGGCTGGAGCTCATCGGCAAGTCCCGGAACGAGGGCTCCAATGGAAGGTAGAGATGGCCCCGAGACACTGGCCGATCTGTGCCTTCAGCTTCAGCATCTCCAGTTACTAGGTGACCTCCGCTGGCTTCCATGCCCTGCTGACAACTGGGTGAGATAGAGGTGATCTGGATGCTGGGGCACTCAAAGGCCTTGCTGACCCCTGTCGGGCTGTACCTAGGTCCATCATAGCTGAACTCATACCCCTTGTATGCGTGTGAACGGGGCGGCACTGAAACGACTGGCGAGTGAGACTGCGGGCCATGGCGGGGAATTCCAATTGGCTGGTTGACCAACGATGGGGGCTGGCCAACATTGAAGATGTAAAATGAGCCATTTTCATCAGATTCCAGATCTAGGTGATAAAAGAAAAAGCTCTGTATCAGAATAAATCTACACAATGCCTTACAAGACATTATATTAAGCGTGAGCTGGATTCAAAGATAGTTGCTGAAGCAACCCAAAACCATAACAGGCTATTATTCCAACTAAACCGCTGAAAGAGAGTTTACAGGCTCACACATATTCAGCTGGCAGAAAAAGGCCACCTCGTAAATAATTTGTTTTGTTTTTTCCCCTTCCAAGGTCCATAGTGCACAGCCAAAGCTGAGGGACGATAAAAAAGATTAAAGCAAATGAGGGCAGGAATTTATCAAAACATTTACTGGTGAGGTATTAAGTTTGCTAGGTGCAAGAAAAAAAGCTTGTATCAAGTATGTCAAATTCCAAGAACTTTTAACTTAAAGAACTAAAACTGAGTACTGGTGCAAGGGGTTAACTAGTGGATTGGTTGGTAACCCAGAGGATTCCCCAACACCCAGACTGAGCTATAATGTTCTGAAGCAAACAAAAGCTATTCAGACAGACACCTACTTATAAAGTGGCTGTGTGTTGCATATGTAGAGCACGGGTACACGCTGTTACACTCTATACTCTCTTTGCTAGATGCAAAACAGCTGCTTAAAAGCAATGCACATAGATGTGACAACGTCAAGATCAACTATCCTAATCAGGGTGATACAAAACAGCCAGGCAACTGTGAAGCCTAAATGTTGATGACCAAATGCTTCATCAAAACTTCCTTATTAAACTATCAACATTAAAATTATGACGATACCAGTTAAAGCTAACAAACTGACTTAACCCAGGACAGCAGGTAGAAAAACAGCAGAGCATTCATTTTGCAGCCATTTGTACCAGATTTCTGCTGTTGTTTCTCCAGGTATAAAACCTAGCTATATAAATATGCAAGTTAATTAAATAAAAGCTACTGGAAAATCGTGCTTTTGCAACATTATAATCACCAACAGAAAACCTAAGTATGCACAGCCAATCTGTGCCATGCCTGAGCCATGGAGTGCATCTGTCCCTATAATGGCAATGGCCTTGTACTGATGGCTGCCCATAACTCTCCCAGGAGGTGAGGACTTTACTTATTCTACCTCAACATGGACCTTGCCTGTTGTCATGCTCGTGCTTTGACACCCATGTCTCAGTGATGGGAGAGAAAATCCTTATGGGTCACTGGACTGTACAGTGCTCCAGAGTTACAGTACCTCAAAATAAGGAAGGAAAAAAGGTTATACTTCTGTTATGGGCTGTATGATTAAAGCACACGTTTCCTAACCATATAACGATATCCAGATCCATTAAAGAAACAAGGAGAAAGAGACATAAGCAAGTAATTAAAAACAGCCATCACAGCTTGCTATCACAACCAATGTCATGGCATTGTTTTAAGGAAGTAGACAAGCATTCTAAGGTTTAAAGTAAAAATTTGAAAAAAGCTTGAGAAAAGTTCTGTCCAAGAATGACTGAGTCAGAGAAACAAGAGTTATGTGCTAAAAGGAGAAATCGATGAAAGAGGTTCATGAGAGGAAACAATGTCTTTTTTAAAGTGACATTTAAGAGATACGTTGTTCATAATGTGTTAGACCTGAAAGACAGACTGCTAGAGTAAACAGCAAAAAAGAAGAGCTAAGGAAGTGTGCTGTTACAGCTTATTAACTGAAAAACTGAGGATTCTTTCCCTAGCGGTCAGCACCGGATGTCTCAGGTCCATTCGTTAAGGCAATTTAACATATGTTTCCATGCTTAATGATCCTTCATCCAAGTGTTTCAAAAGAAGAGGGGGAGATAAAATGGCTGCTTTCAGAGAAACTGCTCCCTGCAACATGTGAGCCAGATCTGCCATCAATTAGTTGGCCCTGTTATGGTGCCAATTAATTTGCATGGCTCCCCAGACAGAATGGAAGTGGGAGGGCAAGAACACAGCGGGTGGCGTGGCGGCTGAAACACAGCGTCTGCCCTCTGAGGAAAGCCGACCTCACCACAAACAAGTGCTTTGTGCTACAAAGCAAGTCTGGTGCCAACCCTCTAATTAGAGAGGAAGCAGCAAAGGTCCATTTCTAAAAGTCCTGGGATTCACATTATTTTATAACAGAGGGGTTCGTTGGGACTGTGACCGTGCAGAACACAATTTTCCTGCCACATGATGTTAATATTTAAGAAATACCACTTGCCTGGAGGTGAATGTGGACCAAACAATCAAGATGGGCTTTCACTACATTCATTTGTATTATGGCCCAAAGTTATTTTTTAGTAAATAATTTAGCTCAACGTTTTTTTTTTGTCAGAGCAAACAACAATATTTAAACACAAGCGATGATTTTGGCTTAAGAATTTTATAAAAGAATATACAGTTGTGCCAAAGTTAAATTTAAGCTTTAAATAGCTTGTATAACAACTTGAACGCTATTTTATACACACATGTTGAAGAGAACAGACACTTGTAATCAACATATTTTAAAATATGACCAAGTTCCTAATGAAATTGGGACCCCTACCTAGGACTCACTTGGTTATTAATCACCCCCCATTACAAATCTATTTATTACTTAAATACCGACCTCTACCTGCTATTGCACTTCTGTATTATTTGAACATAGTACTATTTGCACATGCTACTACAAAGGAAAGGTGGTTTGAAAATATTTCCCCATTATCATTTCAAAATATGACATAAAAACAGAAAATGTGTTTGCCCAAGTGCATATTGTCATTAATTTGTCAAGGAATACATTATGAAGACCATTCTAGAATCATCGTATTAGGGATGGGCAATCCGGCTGAAAAACAATACCACGAGATTTTAGGTCACTATATTGATATTCAAAATTAAAACTTCTCTAAAATACTTTAAAAAAAAAAAAATTAAAAAATCAGGACAAAAAGAACAGAATTAAATTATGGCCACACAGCACTGCAAACAAATGTGTGTACCGTTAACAAAAGCACTATACATGGTAAACAAAATCCATGTATGTAAGATTCTTTGAACAATTTTTTTTCTGATAGTTCTTCTCGCGCTGCATTTTTCATTGCGTTTCACTGTCTGGCCTGTTTTTGACATGGTGTGTGGGGGGGGGGGGGGGGTTCTGTCACTACCAGATCCCCCCTCCCATACCACCAGCCTGATTCGTATCTTTCATGTCTATGCATGCACAGCACTTTTCAGTATGCATACACAATGTTACCCTTTCTGGCACTCCCTGTGCATACAGTTACTTTTTCTGGCACCATCTAATCCGTTCATCCTGCCATTTAACAGAAAACCATATTGTCAATATTTACAATAAATAAAATCGATAACTATACATTAATCAAGCTATTTCTTATGCAAAAATGTATTGAATAAGAAAAAAATCTATATAAAATCACCCAGCTTTACGGCAAACCTCAATAAACCTCAGTAAAACCAAAATAAGCTTTAAAAAGTTTTAACGCTAACATGAACATGGTTTGATTTTTTTGAGCCATTAGTTTTAAGAGTTACTACTTTGTTATGGGCAGGAAATAAGATTTTTTTGCATCACCTTTTTATACTATTATGTAATGACTGTAAAGGCTGCTGTAGTTAATATTCAGGAGTTCATATATAAAGATTTCAATGTAATATCATACCACTGAGATCTCATATTAAACTGTTATAAAGATGTCATTCAAATTCCCATTAGCTAAATTAGAGCATTATGACCAGCATTTGCCTCCATTTAAAATCTATGAGCAACAAGGTCTAAAGAAACAGTGAGCAACAAGTAAGCAATGTAAGAAACACCTTGGAATTAATATCTAGACCAATTTGTAAAAATCACAGTATACTTCAATTCATCAAAAAATTCTGATGAATGCCACACAGAGCTGGAGAAACTTAACAGACAACCATCATTCCTTGCAGAAGTGCACACACATGCACACCAGACTGCCTATCCAGTTAAGCGTAAAGAGGCTTCACTGTTCCTAAGCTAATAATAGACAGAAATGCTCCACCGCGCAGTAGGACTCAATGGCCATGGCCTGCCAGTGATACAATGCCTGCTGGGGGGTAGGAAATGAAGGTTAGGGATTTCTCAGCACGATGACGACAAGAGAAGGGCACCACACCGATACGATATTGGTCTTTTGCTGTGACTCTGCCTACCTTCTCGAGAGGTGTGTGGGGGGGGGAACGTGTCAGGGTCTGATTGGTTCAACACTTCAACTACCGCTGACAGACAGAGCAGGGAGGGGTGGAAGAGGGTGCTTCTGAAAGCCTGCATCCAGGTTTCTAACTGTGTCAGTTTGAATTTTTGCCACACGTTTTTTTTTTTTTTTTTTTGAAAAGCTGACATAACATTATGTAGAACCACCTTGCTGTATAGTTGCCAGTTTAAAAGGAAGTTAAGTAATAGCTACTATAGTGGCTTCTTCTAATTAGCTGATGCAAGACTGTGGCATTGGACTAAGGCAGGAAATGACCCAGCACAGGCAGCTCTCAGACAACAGCAGACCACAGTCAAGACAGGCTGCCCGTAACTCTGTCAGTCACACATCTGTGGCCTGCATTCCACAGCAGATCACAATTCATGTTAGAAAACTGAAAATCTTTAAGTAAAATGAGAACAAAGTTGTTAAAACTTCCACAAATGGCATCTCATGTAACACAAAACTATATTCAGGCTCATTGATATCTTTCTGCGGATGTCCATCAGCAAAGATCAGCTGCAAAGTTGCATATTAGGCCTCTAACACTTTAGCATGATGCTGTCAATTTGGGGGTTTTATTTAGAGGATAAAATATTCAACCTTCATTTTCGCTTCATTCTGTTCCATTATTGAGATTGTTCTTTTAAGGTCTGATAAACCAGATTCATCACCACCACTGCTCTTTCCCTGGTTTTGCTTTCTTTACAAGGGGAACTACAACAATTTTAAGCACATTTTTTTAAAAATAAAAAAAAAAAGCCTGGAGTCATGATGTCATGGCTCCAGTTCTGTCGATCAAGCACCTTAAATAAACACCGTCACTTTTTTCCTTCTCTGATAAAGCATATTTGAAATCACATACATTCAAACATGATATCAGTTTAATGCTGCTGTATGCTAAGCAATATGCAGTCAAAACCTACAGAATTACGCCAAGACTGAAATGAAATATACGCTGAATGGATGCACCATGTGTACCAAATTCATAGGTATAAGCCAGGAACTGATCAGGGTTAGGACACCACTGCACTGATAGGCAAACCCAGCACCTGTTTCAAAACCCTCCACAACTCAGTCCAACTTATTAACCCATCAATGAGAATCCACTGCAACCTCAGACTCCACATGTAAACAATGGCCAAAGCAATGTGGTTGAACAGTGGATACTATATGGCAGAAATTGGTATTAAGGTGTGAAGAAAACAGCAAGAATGGGCCAGAAAGTCCCAGTGGTCTCCGGAGAGACAAGTCCTCATCCATGACCATTTAAACTGGAAATAACCCTGCAAAGGGTCAGTTTTTTCACCAACATCCCACCATAGCAAGGATATAACATGACATTCACAGAAAATTAATATATACAAGGAATGGTTTCCACTGTTATGTCACATTGTCAGACGTGACGAGTTATTGTTCAGGAAACCATGCCCAGTTATAGGGAATTAATCATTTTTGGTTTAATGGACTAACCTTTTGCATAACAAGTGATAAGGGAGTCTCCCTCAGTTTACTCTGGATGACAAGCAACAAACTCAGCCATATACATACCTAAGACCCTGCTCGCCATCACATCCTAATGCTTTCCAGCACTATGCCTTATGTCTGAACGAACACAACACTTCCATTATAGAAAAAGTTTCCAGCTATCAGAAAAGTTAAGTCAACTAACTAGAACATTGGAAAACGTGTAACTTTTCGGGATTCCAACTATATTTGTGCATAGCAAGCAAATAAAAAAATGTGCAGGTTGCTATAACAAAAAAGAAAAACAATGCAGAATAATAATAATCAACCTTTAGATGAGCATGCTCTTCTACACTGGAGCCTAGATGACTTTCACTGTAGTGTAAGCCACCTTCTGTGTGCTGATACAGTCCACAAGCAGCTTGGGTTACACTAAATTTAAACCTTGACAGATGCCACGCGTAGCTGCATACACCGATGCCAGGGAACAAACAAATACTACCTTTTGGACCTTCTTTACCTTTCCACTACCAGTTCCATTACTGTGCAGAATGTTCGGGAGAAATTCCAAGAGTAGAGACCACCCCTCAGCAGGCACAATCGGATTAGGTGTGCATTCTGAAGGGGTTGCATTTCCATCAGTCAAGTACCCTTTGGCCTGACAAGCTGATACACTGTGAACAGGCCAGAGGGCTACCCCGCATACCTCCAACGCTGCAATTCCACATAGCCCCACACAGTCCACCCATAACTCATTCAGGGCACAGTCACAGTAGAGACAAACCTATGGCTACCCACTTTAAAGTCAGCCAGCCTCTTCGCAGCTGCCTTAGAATTCTAAGTAACGTGCTAAATAGCTGCTCAAATTTGCTGGAAAACTGGATTTGCAGTGACAACTTCTCAAACAAATTCAGATCGAGAGAGAGACTGCACATTAGGGAAGCAGAGGCAACAAGATGCTTAGCACAGCATTCTTATATCAAAAGCACACCGTAGGCTTGTGTGATTTGACAAAATTGTCGTTGATCTGACAGTGACTGACCAGCGATTATTGCCTTTGTTGAGAGAGTAGGGTTAGGCTACACACAAAGCAAGATAAAGACTTATGATGTGGCTTTCAGTTCAGCCTTGCAGCCTACATTTCCAACAGTGTTTTAAAAAAGGCTATTATTCTTTAACTCCTTATATATTTCTCAAATAATCTCTAAAGTGTATCTGACCCATGATGTTTTTTTAAATCATGACTAAATCCCGCCTTCCTGTCAATACTGTACCAGAGACTAAAAGTTGTTCCGCTAATTAGCATCATTAGCAAACTCTCCCCTCACCCCTGATACTACCGTTTATCCCAATATTTTTAAACTGAAATATCACATATTTTTTTAGACAACGCCCAGGCTTAGTACACTGAATAAATTTCAGCAGCATTTTATTTCAGGCTAAGTAAATCGCCCTTCAGGTGTGCTTAAAATAGCCCAATGTGCATGTGACTGACAAGCAATGGAACAGATGGATTCACCTGAACAGGCCTGGCTTTGGATTGCACTCCATGAGTCACAGGTACACCAATGTGCTCCAGGTCCACTAGAAATTAGGACTGCGACAGCTGACATTGAACTGGTTTAATATATAAAGAGCAGCAACAAAAAGCAGTACATATGGGGGGGGGGGGGGTTGGTGGACATTATTCTCAGTGTATAACAATGAAGAAGCCTACAACCTAGTGAGCTTTGGAGAGAGGCAGTAAGACAGAGAGACTTCACTGCCTTTAATGAGCTTCTGTGTATATGTGGTGGCTGTTACTCACTCACCTCTTCCCCATTGTATAAAGCTCCTTTGTCACCTGAGGTGTATTTGGCTTCCCTTAGCAAAAGTGATTATTAAGATTTTGCCATTCAGTCAGTCACCTCTATTTGCCCTCCTTAGGCAGAAATACAACATGTCCTGACCCACCCACCCATCCCTTGACTGCATTTGGCTACCTGCCTCATAAACAAAACAAAACAACAGAAGTCACACATTGGCTAAAGCCAGCACCAAAAATAATGTGTGGTATATCACTGTCTAAGATGAAAAACAATGATTTCTTATTAAAGACTAGCTAGTTAAACCAACATCAGCTTGTCTGATTGTAAATATCATTTCATGTAAATGGGAGATAAAAGGTTCAAATGAACACATGAAGTGAAGTGAGATGAGACCAAACTCATGTCAAAAGTTGATAGGTTGTTTTTTAAAAGCTATATCAAATTTCAGCCTATTCCTATAGTGATTGTTGCAAAAAAACAAACAAACAAATGTATTATCCAATGCTTTAATTATTCCATTATGCATACATCTATTGTGCAAGTAACAGTATTACTAATAGTTTAACGTCACAGACAAAACCCTTAGCTTTTACTGGGTGATAATACTATTGAAACAATTTCCTCATCAAAATATAGATTTCTGTTGCAAACACACACACACAAAATAAAGCATCTTCCAAATAAATGGTTCTTTGGCATTTGAATATTATCCAGGCAATTTCACCCTGACTTTTAGAGAAAAAAATTGCTACTCAGTACTTTTCTTATTCCACTTTCAGTATTAAATTTATTCATTCTTGTTACAGTCCTATACTGACAGGCTAAAACCAATAATGACTTGATTTACCACAAACTGCTGGTGTTACAGAAGATAAATACTGATAAAATCAAAGGTGAAATTCTCACTGGGAACACCATGAAACTACCAACGATCAGATTTGATCCACATGAGAAATAAAAGAAAATAGAAAAAAAATATATATTCCTTTTCATTTCTTACGAAAATGAAATTAAGTATTTTTATAATGAAATTCACAAAAGGTTAAAAAAAGTGAAAAAAAAAATGTCAAACTTTCTTGTCTGATTTTCATATTTATATGTAAACTGAAAGAATCATTTATAATTTCCCTTCAATAACATAATACTACATGCATACATTTTTAAGGGTTATATATAAATTAAAATTACCTTAAGAAAAATATGCATTAGTGATGCACAAATTTCTGGCCAATATTTATTTTGGAAACTGATCCCGACACCTATTGCTTAGGAGATTCTGGACACACCACCAAAATAAATTAAAAACAATAAATTACATTCCAAGAATAAGAAAAAAAGCATTGATTTTGTTAAGAAAACACCTACTCTGGCATACAAGCCCCAGAGCACTATAACTATATATATATATATATATGGATATTTATAACAGAGAAGGGCAGACCATTAAGCGTGATCATTTTCTGAGTAGGTTTTTGATTTTCCTACTGTCTGCACTGAATTTTCTTTTGCTATTAAACACTTACATTGCTGATGGACTAATGTTATTTGGCAGGACTGCAGCCTTCTTTTGTTAATATTTTTTTCAGAAACTTTTCATACTCTTCATTGTCTTACCTTAAGGTAAGCAATTAACTTTGTTGTGTTGAAATGTTTTTTTAGAAGATCCTCCTCATGAAATTAAGTAGAGCAATGCTTGCAAAATACATTCCCTATAACATCTAAATGATTCCACACAGTAGACATTTTTCTGACTGCTTAATATGCAGATGTGCAAAACAATATGGCTGATACCGATAGTTGGCTGATATGATTGGTACATTTCTAATATGTATATACAATCGTATGATGCAATATACTGCATAAGATTTTATGGGATGGTTTAAAATGCCTGCCAACGTTTAAAGCGCATCATCATGCTTAGCAAACATGAATGTCTGCACAGCTAATCCTAACGGTTCTGAACCTTTCAAACTCTGACACGGTCCTTCTGTGCTTACCCAATTGTGTCTATGTCTAGATTAACATGCAGCTTCATGAGTCTAGGACCACATAGTAGTCTAATTCTTTTATCATCTACTAGAATCACCTTAAGGCACAGTGGGAGTCTAATCTTGGAAACTCTCCTGCATGTTTTTTTTTTTGAGGTCAACACACACACTACTTTCATCCCGCTAACAAACAAAGGCCTTAAAAACAATGCAATAGCATATTGGTATTCCACACTCGAAGGAAAACACTATCTGAACACTACAGGTCTACACAAACTTGTACACGAGTAAAGGTGGAGTCAGATACTGTCAGGTACCAAGGAGGAAAGAAGTCATTCCTGTCGTAGCAGTTCAGTACTAATAATTCATAGTCTGGGCAGGTCTCAACAATTTCTGCTATTTCAACAAATGCCTTCAGTTGCTGAGCAAGTATTCAACCCACCTGGTGCAGGGGCAAGTCACTATATATACACACCGTACCACAAAATTTCAAATATTCAGCATTTAAAAAAATAATTTTATTGCTTCATATACACATCTCATTCCTGTTGATTATTTACAATTTAACATCAAAATTATTTTCTCAAATACCAGCAGTAGGATACCACCTGAATGTCAATGTACTTTATTCATTGTGTAAATGAGGTTTTACTACACAGGTCTGTCAGGCTAAATAAAGGACATAACAGAGCCAGTATAGACTGGACAAAAGCCTGAAGCAGTGCTGTCCAGCACAATGCCTGATCGTAAATAAGCTCAGACATATTACATTATTTATTTGCAGATTCCACTGCCCCAAGTCCTTTTCATAGGTGTAAAATGATAAGCTACTCATACATAATCAATACATTTTACATTAATTTTTATTCACTCAGCTAAAATGGAATTAAATTATCCAGATGTGTATGACATGGCAACTGTCAAAGCAGTTCAAATTAAGAGCTTTTCTACTGTGTTAAGACATCTCTGGCGATATGTTCGGGAATCCTCTCCCTCCTTGACAATTACTCAACACCTAGTCTGATTAACCAAGTACATACTGCATTTCATCCAAGTTAGCATTCTTCATGCTTGTGCCAACAAAAAGTCTTACTAATGAAAACAACTTGCAAATAGAAAGATTAATCTTTATCATACCTGCTGTATCATTCACAAACCAAGGAACTAAACACCCATATTAACTTATTTACTTTTTAAACTTTATGTACATTTTAACACACAAAATTATTGCTACAAAAGTTAAATTAAAAATATGATGCAAAAGTGTGCCTGCTTCTGCAACTCCATTCTGTATATTCCATAGTTATTGATTCAAAATACTGTACAACTGGGCACTGTACAGCAACATTAAAAACATGAACATAACCTCATATCCGCACACTTGCATCTCTGCTATTTCCTGGTATTCTGCCTGGAAGTCAGTGCTGCCCTCATTTAAACCCCAGAGGAAGATCTAAAGAAAGTATTACCTCTATGAAAGAAAATGTGTCTGTATCAAACATTTCCCTTGACAGCCCATTACTAGTGCAAACAAATAACATTACAAGTATTCTTGTGTTACTTGAACGATAACAAGAACCTGCACATAAAACACAACATCCATTCCTATGTATACAAAACTCCCTTTGTTGTGTACAATAAGATTGATGGACAAAAAAATAAGCAAGCAATATTGTCACAAAAATCAGAGCATTGGAGAAAAAAAAAAAAACACTCAAGTATGACCATATCAACATTTCTGCAATGGAGTTCTTCAGAATTCTACTGGGGGAACACTTTTTATGTTTTGGTAGCTAAATATTAAGTGGATGAACAATCACTGAAGAATGAAAAATTCTAAAGAGAAATACCATACTGAGGGTGCTGCATAGACCCCCCCAGTTAATGCCTATTTGAATATGAGACAGAATGAAATCTCAACCCCACTGATGGTAAATCATGCGTCATCTGCAACAATGACTGAAATAGCACAAAATGCAATTTCAGTCATTTTTGTTTAACACATTCAAAATTATATATATTTTTAAATACTTTGATGCATTTTTATTCTCATCATGATAAATAGCAAGGTGTCAATAAAACAGGATAATAAGCAAGACAAACACTCGGTGAGTGATTTTTTTTGTCACAGTGGGTTGAGCCAAACAATGTCACAGATGACTTTGACCTTGCTTTTACAGGTCATAGTATGTGCAAATGTAAAAAACGGACTATAGCAAAACTAACAAACACTCTGAAAGTATGGTTAATATAATCACAACTATTTCATTCATAATGCATAAGCTATTTGCATACAATATTTTAAAACCGCATTTATTGTTTTAAATAATTACTTTATTTAATCTTTAACATACTTTTCTGAGTTGACATTGTTAAATGGCAGGACAGAAAGCTGTGGAAAAATCAGTTCTTTCCATTTATTGTATTAGCATTATATCAAGATTTTTTTTAACCACCAAGTATTATTAAATCATGGCGATTCATCTATCATGTGCATGCACAACATTAAAGCAATTAAATATTTGAAATAGTACTAAATTAATAAACTTCGCTTTACCTCCAACATAGACCAACAATTTTAGCTAAACTTGTTTCGATATTTATATTATAAACTAATATCGGACAAACTTCCCATATAAAAAGTATACTGACGCCTGTAGTAGAAATTCCACCACCGAATATATTATTCAGTTTGTTTTTGGAAAGGTTTTACATACATATTAATGCTTAACTTGGAAAATAAATTGTCTGTGTGCGTGTGTGTACATTTATGGTCAATTGATAAAAAAAAACAGGAATAATTCACAGCAGAATTTACTAAAACGGCCACTGATACAAAACAATAGCTAATTATAGCAATGGCCAGCATCTGATACCTAAATAACTAAACTACTAAAATGTTTTTAAAATTTGAGTCCAGAGTACCCAGAATCCAAGCACTTAAATACAAAAGTTAGTAGTTTGGAAGCAGGCTAGCTATATCAGGAAGGCTGACTTGTTTAATTACTAATAAACCTCACCAGGTAATTGTTAAACTAAAATAACTTAGACAAGAAATTGTGTATAATGTTTACATAATAACGTTTAACCATTTAGAGCTCGAATTGAAACCTAATCTCAGGCTCGTTTTGCAAAAGACTCGATCACAACTACATTTTGCAAACGTAAAAATGCTAATAACCGAAATTAAAAGCGGCGTGTATTCAGAGCTCTTCAAGGGGGGTGGGAGTAAGAGGAGGGGGACACCGACCTGCGGGGCCCAGTGGTGGCGGTGGCGGCTGGCCGTCCTCCCCGAACATGAGTCTGAAGTCCAGCTCTTCATTACCGCCGCAGTCCGCGGTAGTCATCGGCTTTGACAGCTAGAACCCCACGTCACTGTCTGTAGCAACTCTGTGCGAAATCCCTCCCAGGACCGGCCGGCAGGATTTCAAAACATTTAATACGGTCACAAAGTTTTTTTTTTGTGACGCCGAGAAGAAAAAAATTAGCTAATTAGGACCAACGGTCATTCCGGGCGAATAACCTCCTTCATTAGCGTTAATTCGAGCTGCTCAACTGCTAAAAATTTCTGTTACTTTAGCGGCTTTCCTTCGGTGACAAATACTTCCCGCTCGAGTCCGAAGAACGTCTTCCGAGAAGTTATACGAAATTTGGTTTCCTTCGGGGATACAGTTTAAAAGCCAGAAAAACGCTGCTTTGCGGAGTCGAGCTTCAATCCCAACTTTTACTGATCGCGCGTGACAGGGCAGCTCCAGCCGTGACGTCAGACAACACGCGCGTTCACGCGTACACAGAGATCGACACATATACGGTTGCACATGAAACGTACTGTACATACAGGGCCCGTCATGTCCTCGAGTATTATGGGAAGTGAAGTTCCGAAAGAGAAAGAAGTGGTGCAACAAAAAGCGTAGGTTATTTAAATTTAGTAACGTTCTGCACTACAATAAGTAAATATTTTACAAGAAAAATAAAAACACAACTGTCCGCGATACAAACAAGAACGTTTAATCAATATGTCTATTAAATATGTGTGTTGTGTATGACAGAAGTCTAGTAGGTTCAGAGAAGCAGACCACAGACTTAAATTTTTTTCCTGCAGATCGCGAGGACAGACTCGTTGACAAACACTAGGAGGATGTTTCGCAACCGTTTCCTCTTTTAAATGCAATGATGCAACTGAACAATAGATACAAGGAGATTAACACTAACCTTTGAGACAAACACCTTAAATCTACATCTGCAATGGACTATTTCAAACTTCATAGATCAATGACGCAATGATGCCTAATGGTCCAGATTCTTTCAAGTACAATGGCTCCATATACCAACTCAAATGTCAATAACCTAACTGTACACAAGTAATTGAATTTGTTTATTAGAATTTGGCATTTTTATCTTTTCCTTAATTCTTCTCATTTTTATCTTAATTTCTTGATTCTGCTTTGACATTTGAAGAAGTCAGCACCTGTTTAACATTATACTTAAAATTTGATTTTTCATAATTTACATTTACTGCATTTGGCCGATGCCCTTGGTCAGAGTAACTTACAAAAGTGATTAGAATTATTAACACATAAAATAATAATAACATAATAAATTAGAAGGATATTTTCGTTTGACAAGCAGTACTCTGTACTTCTCTAGGTAAGGCAACATTTCAATTTGCTTTACATTTCATCCTAACTGCTGAATTTGCAAGTTTTAGTCTTATACAGAAAATACATTTTGGTAATTAATCATACTCCAGTATAAATCCAAGCACTTGTACAAATTAGATTACATATCAATTACCACTTATTAAAAATGGTAACTTCTTCTGTAGCTTTTTTTAGTTGGTTATTATTAGTGGATGGAAAAATATAAAATTGCATTAAGCACATTATTGTTGCTGAATTGTTGGTCCACTTGAATAGAGTAAAAATAACCAAAGACGTGTTTCAAATCATTTTGAGATGCAAAGCTCCAGAACGTAAAGTAAAAGCTTGGTCTCTGAGCATCACAAAGTTACTGCCACTGTCAATATCCCAATTTTTAAGCTTCTTACCGCTCATTGTAGTTTGTGTTCCGTCTGCTGCCTGTTCATGGAGGAAAATGATAAAATGGCCTGGTGGGGTGAAAAAAAAGAAAAGAAACGTTCTAAAATCCTTGCCAATGCTGAGTTCGGCAAAAAAAATAAACAAAAACATAATGCCTCCCCCCCCATCCCACTACTCAACCAACCCGCCCACACACTATTTTGAACATAGCTTAGTATTGGATCTGAGTGCAATATATTCTGCATCATTATAGTCTAACGGCAGTAGCAGAAGTGCTGCAAGGGTAATGCTGAGTGTCACCCTCCACCTGATTTGCTGAGCTGAATCCAAGACGTCGCTCTTCTGCTTGCTGTATATAAGTAATAGTAATGCCCTTATCCACAAATGATCATGTCCCAGTTGTGTTAAACAACCATCCATCCATTTTCTGTACTTGCTTGTCCTATGCAAAGTCACAGCGCCGGGGGGGGGTATATGGTCCAAATCCTACCCCAGAAGCTACCGGTGCAATGCGTTAGATTTCTAAACTATTTCTTAAAATGATATATTTGAGGTGAAGTATTGCTCATGACTATGCATGAAGTTACTCATAGGGGAATTATGGGAACAAGAAAAACTTGAGGAGCATGCAAAAAAGACTTATCGAAAGATAGAAATAGGGCTGAACATAAAGAAAATGAGAAGTGGAGGTTTGGGTGCTGACTCACGTTTCTCACAAACAGCAGCTACAATCAAACATTTGATCAGATCTTCATGTGTACACAGAGACACACCTGAAAGGCATCTCGGAATGACCGGCAAATGAAACAACACATTGAAACCTTTACAAAATGTCAAAAAAACAAACAAACAAAATGCAAAATTGCAGCTTCTCTACCAATTCAAACCAAATATTTGAAATGGGGAATTTACAGGAAGGAAAAAAAAAGTTTGCATTTTGTTTGACTAATGTGGGCGGAGAAGCACAAGACTTGTGCATCGATGCAATAAAATCAACATGACATTTCCTGTGGTCTCATTTTGCTTATAAGAACAATCATTCAATTTGAATGCAAGGTCATCTTCTGCTCAAGGAGGAATGCACTGAATCGTGGGAGCAGATGGGGGATGCCCTATCAGCTGTCAATTTTACCACCAGGTTCACCAGAAAGAATCATGGAAACATCATTTTTCAGTGCTTAACTCTTAAATATATTATAGCTTTTGCAAGTGCAGAGGCTGCATTTTTCTGAGATGTTACAAATATTAAATGTCATTCCCCGAAGCTGATTGTTATACAGTGACAGCTGTTTGACACGAGCCAGCCTGCAGCTGCCGTAAAAGGAACTCCCTGAAACAGTGTTTCTTAACCCAGTCTTTGCCCCCCCACCCGCCACCCCTAGACAGTCGACATTTTTGGCTCCCTGCCAGCTCCTTGCTTGAAATTTGAGAAGAATGTGGACAGTGTGGAGGCCCGTGAGGACTGGCTTGGGAAACGCTAGCCTAAAATGTGACACCTGTCATGGCTGTGACACGGGCGCATGCTCAGACTATGTTTACAGTTCATGCTGCGTGTTTCATCCTCTCTGATGACCTTTAAAAGGAGAAGATAAAAACATGATATCCACACAGATTGTGTAGGAGGGTGTAGATGTGGTTTTAGATGTTAAGTTCTCGTAAAGTAAAAAAAAAAAAAAAAGGAAAAAAGTTGAGATGAAGAAAAAGTGAAAACCCATTTGTCCCATTTGATACCTGTTGTTCTTTCAAGGATTGAACAATTGGTGTATACGTAACGCAGAAGAAACACATTTAGCAAGAACCCATTACAACAGATGTACTGTTTATTGTTTTACTAAGAAGAGAGATATAGATTAATTATTCACCACTCATTTTAAATCATGGAATGTCATTAACTTCTTTTATGGTTATTGGTTTGTTTATTTAGTTATAAATCTGTGATAACTCTTCAAAGTACTTTGGTTCACGAATGTTGTGAAAGGCTGCAAATAAATTTTTCTAGAGACAATATTTCAGCATCTTGCAAAGTATTTTCATTTGTGGCACTAGCGATCAAAATAAAATATTTGTAAAAAAGAGAATTTCAAATGTTTTTGTATTGCATCTGCCCAAAATAAAAATGCCTGTACACCAGTCTAACTCTGGACCATCTAAAGCTGGGGTGTCAGGCTCCAGTCCTGGGGGGCCGTAGCCCTGTGTAGCTTAGTTCTTTCCCTGTTCCACCACAAATGTTTCAGTTCAAGAGCTGTGTGGTAAGGAGTTGAATCAGGTGTGTTAAATGAGAGGAAACCCAAAAATATGCAGGGCTCCGGCCCCCCAGGACTGGAGTCTGACACCTATTATTTAAAAAATAGACTATCTAAAGTTTCCTCTTTTGATACGTGATTTTTAACAGCTCAGCAAGCTGTTAAACAAAAATAAAAACAAAAACAGAGTGCTTCAGGGCTTCACCTGTAGGCCTTCATCCTTCAGAAGTGACTTACAAGCGACGTCCAGACAGGTTTCCTCTGGGCTTTACAAAACGCCAACTCCACATGCGATAGTGGACTGAATGAAAGATCACTGGGGCAAAAAAAACCCTGAAAATGCAGGGCCCTTATTTCTAAATGGTTATAACGTGGGTAGCTGGTGTCAGTCAGCGCATATGAAACGTGAGTTCCCCACTCCATCCTGCAGAACAGGCTTTCGAGAAACCGTTTGTGTGGTCTATATCTCAGACTGCCAGTTCTGCTGCCACAATCTGAATATCTAACTCTCCTTTAAACCTAGCTGTGGAAGGGCAATACAAAAGTCCAAAATAGATACAAGAATTATTTATTTTTTTTTTTTTAAGTTTTTAATGCGAGCAGCTCCATAAGCACAAACCACATCAGGCGTTTTAGAAAAAGGGTGCGCATCTGTACATCAAAGGCAACAGTTGGAAGAAAAAAAAAAATCAAATATGCGAATTAATCAATAATCCAGAATTATTTACCGCATGCAAGAATTACTGCATTTCCATAATATCAGTTCCATTCTTTGGAAACGTGATTTAGCCACCCTGGTGCTTTACTTTGGTCTTTGCTGCTCCCTGCTGGTTATGCTTTTAATCACCACCAAAGTACAATTTAACCCAACCAAACCATTCAGTCATCGAAGAACAGTTCATTTTTATTCTTAGGGGTAAATTAACATCACGGAATCTGCCAAGTCAATGCGTGCTGGCCCTCCTAAAGCTCCCAGGCCTTTTGTGAGGGTGGCTTTCCCTGCTGGGGATTTTGTACAAGCTGGAGTTGGTTTCCCTGTGGCCTTCAGCACTGGCACGATCTATAAAGTTTATCCCCAATCTGCTAATACTAATTATAGCCATCAAAACAAGAAGCCAGCCCTCTCATCTCAGTCAAAGTAACAGTCACGCATTAGTCAGACCGTTGACAGAAAAATCATTGCGTCCACTCAGTCTATAAATTGTCTTGGAACTGGTGAGTGGACCAGCACCAGTACACCAGACCTGCACTGGCAGCCCAGTACAGACATTTCTGCCAGTAGTAAAATCAATAAAATCAAAAATAAAAATATTTAATGAGAAGTCAGAGATGCGCTGAGAGCCCAGGGACCCCCACTCTTCTGTCATGTCATATATTCATATTATTAACCATCCAGGCACAATGATACTTCAAGGCCTCCTTACATCCCCCAAGCACAACAAAGGCAGAGTTCAAATCATATCTGCCTGCCCTGTTCGCAGAGTCCATGTAAACACACAGGGCTGACAAGTAGTAAGGCGTGGGGGGGGGGGGGGGGGGGGGGGGGGGGGGGGGGGGGGGGGGGGGGGGGGGGGGGGGGGGGGGGG
>JABFEA020000010.1:11290876-11303102 GCA_019775915.2 Cyphomyrus plagiostoma | reverse complement strand
ATTGGTTGATTAGATAATTGCATTAATGAGAAATTGAACAGGTGTTCCTAATAATCCTTTAGGTGAGTGTATATGTTCATCTTCATTATTCCATTTATGGTGTTGCTGTATTTTCCTTCTTGGCAAAATGGCAGTTGTCAAAGGTTGCTAGGATACCAACATAGAGCGTTTGAAATGTGGTAGCTGAATTGGTCTTATTTTACTGACTAATCTCTTACATAGAGAACTGCATGGAGTCTTTTTCTATTTAGAGAATAGTGAGTGAGTGAACAGACAAGCCATTTGGAACCACCAAACACTCAGTAGGGATCAGTCTGATAAGTCAGGGGCTTTCAAAGAAAAGCCTCAAGAATCAGCTGCTGACAGGGGAAGTGGGTAAATCCTCTCACCAAAACCTGTGCAGTACAGGGACTGGCATCTTATGGATACAACATACAGAATGAATTCTTTTTGCTGCAACTGCAGACCTCAGTACACTTTCCTTACAATTCAGGTGACTGCTCAAAGCTCAAAGCTCTGTCTCCAATTTTAGTCTATAGAGCAACTTTAGCCTAGATTCTTTAAGGACTTTTCATCAGGCATCAAAACAGAAGCAGTCGACTCCCTTATAAGTCACATTCTCTGTGGTTCCACGGCAAATAGAAAGCAGTGACCGTTAATTCTTTCACTGTCCACCTACCTCACAGTACACAATGTCAGCGCCATAGTCGAGAGCCAGCAAGCGCATGGGGAGTGTCCCGACACGTACCATGGGAGCCAACGCCGTCTTGCCATGGAAACAGAGCTTCTGTGCTGCCAGCGCCATGGCGACGCCTATGACTGACGGACAGGTGAGGTGCAGAGGGAGACGTTCAACATTAATCAGCAAAGGACACCACACTCCAAGTTTAAACTACATTCCATTTAAAGTGCAGAAAGGAAGATAATGGCGATTATCAATTTCCTGGTGAGAAAAACTATTTTCACCCAGTGAAAAGGAAATCTCCATACCCACAAATCACCAGGAGAAACACTGGAGGGTGCTTGTGCATTAGTCAGTCAATAGAATTTCAAATTGAACTACAAATTATTCAATAACCTTGTCTGTATGAACTAGGTATGTCATAGTTTTACAACTCAGTGAAATATACATTCACGTTGACATTTTCTTGTTACGTTTCAAGTAAACTTGAGGATTCAAATCCCCAGACCTGGACGTGTGAAACAACAGTGGATATAAGCGGGTAGTTCAGGTTAAGAAAGTAAAAATTCAGACCAATATTTTGTTTCAACCAACCGGTTGAGCATAAAGAATCACAGTTACAGAGTACACAACCGGTTGGTTGAAACAAAATCTTGGTCTGGATTTGTATGTTATTGACCTGAACTATCCATTTCTGATCCCTGCCCAATTCAGAGTAATTAACACAAGAGCATACCATGATGAACAGCATAATATTTAAAGTACGTTCCCTCTCTGCCCAGTGTTTGGGAAATATTTTTAATCACCTGGCTTTTAAATATTGATATCAAACCATTTAAAAAGTTTTTTTATTATCTCGCAAATGGCATAACCTAAAGATATACTCACCCCTTCAAGACTTGTTCAAAGCAGGGATTACGTGACCTTCACCTTAATTTTAATCAGCCACTGCGTATCAATGGCCATGGGTTCTTACCCTCACAAGCTGCAACAAACATTGTATAAAATAAGATGTTAAGTACAACTACTTTAGTGGTGCACAAACATTAATACCATTCCGAAAAACGTAATGCTTGAAAAAATATTTAATGTTTTAATACTCTCAAAACACCTGATTAACCATAATTGCTCTTAATAATTCCGCAGACGACAAGTAAAGATGCTATACGATGCCTACTTACAGACCTAATCTCTTTTATTTAACCATCACGTTCTAAAAACATTTTAGACCTAGAATTTGTAGAATGTTCCCTCTCAAATGAATCACCGACAATTCATCTGAGCTGGGCAGATCGCACAATTTTTGCATACTAGCTTTTACGAGTTAAAATACACAGTTAGTCAGGTAGCTATGATAAAATTCCAATCAATATAACTGTACAACTGGTATAACTGTGAGACACATTCTTTGAAATAATACTTTTGCGACAGTTCATGATCTTCTCAGCTGGATAACAAAGTAAGCCATTCTTTTGGTTTAACAGAAGCAATGCCATATAAAAAATGAAATCAGCCCCCATGAAAAGTGTATCTAGATAACTGTTAAGACATTTTCATAGATCTTACCTGTGTTTATCCTACAGAAGGAACATTTTCGTAGTCTTCACCGGCATGACTAAAAAAACGTGTTTTCAATCTTCCGGTGCGACTCTATATCACGTCATCAAAAGTCGCCAATGAATCGTGACAAGTGGAGGATGGCCATGTGAGTTGTGCATTCGTTCATATTTTAGTAATATTTACGTAAATGCGCTGATAAAGCAGCTGATTATATCGATATATTGAATTTTAATGATTTGTTGAACCATATCTTATTAAATATGCAGTCTTCGGGGGTTTGTTCCTCGGCTTTCCGTTGCATGTCGAGGTTTGTGCTAAGTACACTTTCATTTTCAAGAACTTTGGAAGGCTCGGCTTTCCGTTACAGCTCCCAGTCAGCCAGTGAAACTGCAAACACGGGACAGCCTGTGATAATCCGCATACCTCGACGAATGCAGGAGCGCATCGAACACATAAAGCAGATTAAGCGTAAAAGCAATCAGAGAGTCATAACGAGTAAACCTGGAAAGCTCCTAATAAAGAGCAAGGACCCTCGACTCAACCAACCCGCAGGCTACACGCTTGGAAAATTCGAGCAGCCTGTTCTTGCCTCTAAAGGATGGAAACACAATAAGTCATTTGGAGATTACTTCACAATAAACTCCACTCAGGCAGTCCCACCATGCATCACAGAATCTAAGCAAGAAGAGACGGAGCATATGGTGAAAAGGACGTTTAATTCCTTTAAACTCTGTCCAGAGATAGTAGAATTTTTGCGAAATAACAACATCATTTATCCAACAACGGTCCAGCAGAAAACTATTCCCAAGCTTCTCCGTGGTCATAATATTTTGTGTGCAGCCGAGACTGGAAGCGGAAAGACACTCGGCTATTTACTTCCTATAATTGAAAAATTGCAGGCAGACCATGGGACTGCTGAATTTGAGTCAGATCCTCATATTCGCTCTGTAATCCTTGTGCCTTCCAGAGAGCTTGCAGAACAGGTAACATCTGTAGCCAAGGCCCTCGCAAGCCTCTTTGACATGAAGGTCAAGGTAGTGGGCGGTGGAAGAGGTATAGGTAACATTAAAGTGGCCTTCAAGAGTGGGCTGCCAGACATTTTAGTAGCTACACCGGGCGCCCTCTACAAAGCATTAAGGAGACGCTGTTTGGACATGACTTTGCTTCGCTTCCTTGTGATTGATGAAGCTGATACTATGTTTGACCCAAGCTTCTCCGGCTTAGTAGAGAGTATTCTCACGCATGTTCAGGTGGCATCCAGTCCCTCAGAAACAGTGGGGCCAGGTCATAAGGCTCAGCTGGCTGTGGTGGGCGCAACCTTTCCTGGAGGTGTCGGGGAGGTTCTTAGTCAGGTCACTGATCTGGGCAGCGTGCTCACTGTCCGGAGCCGGATGCTACACTTCCTGATGCCCCATGTGAAGCAGACCTTCCTGAAAGTGAGGGGTGCAGATAAACCACTGGAGCTTCACCAAGAGTTGAAGAAAACACCAGAGGGCTTGGGTGTCCTGGTGTTCTGTAACAACTCAGCCACTGTCAACTGGCTGGGCTACACCTTGGAGGACCTGGGGGTACGTCACGTGCGGCTCCAAGGGGAGATGCCAGCCTCCATGCGAGCGGGAATCTTCCAGTCGTTCCAGCAGGGGCTGGTGGACGTGCTGCTGTGCACTGACATTGCGTCCCGTGGCCTGGACACGCGACGTGTTGGACTAGTTGTCAACTATGACTTCCCTGAGTCCCACACCGACTACATCCACCGAGCGGGACGTGTGGGACGAGCTGGTGGCAGCTCGGACGGGGCGGTTCTCAGCTTCGTCACCCACCCTTGGGATGTAGAGCTGGTGCAGGCCATTGAGACTGCGGCCCGCAGGAGGACCAGCTTACCTGGAATGGAGAAGACGATCCACGAACCAGCACCCAGAATGATTCCAGACGACGGCCACTGAATTTGTGAAAAATGGGATGTTCCGTAATAATTTAGTCCAATTTGCTTTTTTTTAAAATTGTTACCTCATTTTGTAAGATTAGCTCTCTGCGTTGTAATTCTCACAAGTTATGCATTGATTTGTTAGTAATAATGTACTGGGTGATAAAATGAGGTACATGAGAATTATGGATCCACGTTAACATACATATCCCTTTGTATGACTGACGTAGTTCTTTGAGGTTAGAAGATAACATTTGCACCTTTACTAGTGAAGACATTAAATTCTAGGTGAAATATTAAAATAGAATGCCAATTGAGTAGGGACAACAGATGTCTTCTAGTTATGAATGAAAGTCAGATTTATATAGTGCTATTTCAAACACCAAAAGCACTTTACAGAACCAATGGGGATCCTCCCACCTGGATGATGTGACAGCAGCCATTCTGCACCACTACACTCACACCTTGGTAAAGGGGCAGGAGAGAACTGACCAATTAGATACAGGGGATGATTAGGCGGCCAGATTTGATACAGCCACAGTGGGCAGTTTTAACCAGGGCATTGAGGTACCTCCCCTACTCTTCTAAAGAATGCCCAGGGACCTCAGTCTAAAGGACTGCACCATCTTTACAGTACAGCATCCCCATCACAATGCTGGGATCCATAGAGACCACAGGATGAGCCGATCTGTCAGCCACCTCTTCCAACAGCAACCCAGTTGGTCTCCCATCCAAGTTCTGCCCAGGCATAAACCCACTTAGCTTCAGGCAGATGACCTAGTCTGAGCCATAGGTGGTATTCAAAATGAATTCAAAATGTCCTCCTGTCAGCAAAAGTCAATATCAATAAACTCCAGATGTGTATTTTCCACTGGTTTAATATGTATATGACACAAACATACATCACAGCTTGTTTAATTTGTTTGACATTCAGTGCCATCTGTCCACACATACTGTTAAAATACATCTGTGAATTGTGTAGCCATGGAGACCAAAAAAGAAAACCTGTGTGTGGGTTCTGGAAATTCACCAGAACCAGGAGCTTCCTATTCTCTAGCCATGGCTTGGGGGTCATGACAGGAGGAGGAGGTGTATCAGAGATCCCCGATCCTGGGTGTAGCTCTTTAGTCCTTAATGATGGAGCTTCCTGTTCTCTAGCCATGGCTGGGGGGTCATGACCGAGGAGGAGGTGTATCAGAGATCCCCGATCCTGGGCGTAGCTCTTTAGTCCTTAATGACGCCTGTCTTCATCTGAATTCTGACTGTGATCTCATATGTTCAGACAGTTCTGAAATCTGTGCACAGTGCTGAAAAATCCCTTCATCCATCCTTCAACCACACATCCTGGTCAGGGTCCCCAGAGGCCCTGGAGCTTCTCTCAGGCAGCAGAGAGAATAACAGTGGGCTGCACTCTGGATGGGCTGGGAGACCATCGCAGCTGACGATTAAATATGCATTACAGGTCATTTGTTATATAGTTAATCTAAGCTCTAAGAGTAGTATTAATTATGTTTCATATTGTTTGACCTTTTTGTCTTGTGTCTTCAATGACTGTTATGTCTCCTAGCTCTTCACTGGTTAAGTGATTGTTGAGAACAGAAACCAACGCAGTCAGTGGAACGTCACACAGCCTGATGTGTAGCTGCCTCAGTGTCTCACTTTGGTGATACATAATTAATTGAGAAAAATTTTAGGACCCACGATGAAAATCAACAATTAGTTGAGGGTTCTGACTTCGTGATCAGGGAACCTTCTACACAGGAAACAGGACACATGACTCTTCCCTCAGCAAAATCATTTAAAAAATTACTAGGGTTTCCCAGACTTGTGAGACTTCTGTCAGTCTGTCTCAGAGGTAAGTTGTTACATCATGCGTAACATACAAAGTGTTCAGGTCACAGGTTTCTAAAGTAACATTCACACTTGTGCTGCTGCCACATGTGATTGCTTAGTGTGGTACACAGCCCTTCATATGTATGTGCTGAGGGCATAGAACATCACAGTTGCTTAGTTACTTAGAACTCTGACCAAGAGCATTGCGAGTAATTCACTGTTCTGACAGATGAGTGTCTGTCTGGGCAATTCAGGTTCTCTGCTCAAGATTGCAGCAGCAGTACTAGTGCCCATACCTCCCTTAAACATCAGAAGAACTCAAATCTCCTGAATCTGAAGAATCTGAATCTGTATCTAACTGAGGGTGTTGGTATCTCACTGATGGGCTGAACACAGAGAGACATTCCTCTGTGTGACGTAGTTCTATAAACACGAAACAGAAAACATAAACGTACTCCCAGCAACACCGACAGGGCTGTGGACTGACGATTCACAGCTGCAGGCGAGGGTGGAGGGCTTGGCAGGAAGTCAACATGGTGTTCTTAACATGAAAGTAACTGCACATGCACACATCAAATCACGGTGGGATCACAAGTAAGTCCTGCGTTTGGAGAAGAGCAGCAAAGCAGCTTGGGGTTTTGTTTTTTTTCTCTCTTTGTTTATAACACAGTCTCTCTTACTTTCATTCACCAGTTCAGTAAGACAGTGGTTCCAATCCCAGGATAATAAAGAACAATTTCACATCAGATATCACGATTTTGAGGGGGAAAATCCGGAGAGGCACTTGCTGTCCGCCTCCCAGGACAAAAACAAAGGTAATTTTTTTGGCCCCGGTTCACCTGTCTGCCATGGAAAATGGAGAGGCCACCCCAACCCTCACACCATGAAAAAGGGGGTCTTTGTCTTCACATACTCCATTGTCTTTTGTTATTATAACCTTATAACAAAGAATCATATTAATACATATGTAAGTATATGAGAACGGAGGACATTCAGAAAAATCCTTTCCCAAATGTTACTTTTCATTTCGAAATATACCCCCCCCCACCACCCTCATGTGCCTGTCCCACATCACATATATGCAATCAGTCAGACAGTATTTCCTGGGAAAAATTAAAAAATAAGTCTTTTGAGGTTCAGTCCTGACACATTATTCTCCTGCAGAATATTCACATACAAATTACGAGACAAATCCACATGATTCTTACGGTGTATGAAATGGCCCAGTTTTGGTGAATGAATTTCCTGTGAAGTTGGCTCTAATTTTGGAATGTGTGATAAAAAAGCGAATTAAACTAAAGAGTGAGGTACTGTGATGGGTAATAAGCAGGATGGATGGAAATGTCATAATACAAATGATTCATTATACTGATCAGATTAAAATGTGTATTGTATTGTTTGAAATTCCATGGGCCGTGATACAAAGTATTGTGAATGCAGTTTCATCACTCCCCTTAATTAATTTGAATGTCCCACAATGCACTTAATATTAAATGACCTTTTGTAAGAATGCCATAAATTATTGTCTCATGTTTAATGTTTTTAAAACCAGAACATGAAGATGGCCAAAGAGCAAGGATGGTTATCTTTGCTCGTACATATGTGCACCTGTACCCGTTCTTAAAGTTAACGAATTCAGTAGAGCAATTAGCTTACCAGCTGAAGTGCGGTTTCCTTTGAAAAACTGGCAGACATGGCAGAAAAAGGGGTAGTTCTCACTGCAAAATAATTAAAAAAAACAGATTCGCTGTAGGGTGCGGTGCTAGCAGAATTGAGCTGAAATTACTATTAACTAACACGGTATTGTTGCTATTCGCTATTGTTGGTAGCTAATGCTAACTGATAATGCTATCACTACTTAGCTACCTAGCATGAGGGTTCATCATGTTGTCACAAGCGTCCCGGTACTCACTTCTGTGCATTCATGCAGTGAGTGTGAGGAGTTCGGTAGTAAGAATTTAGTTCCTACATTAAACTGCTCATTGCAAGGTCTGTGGATTAGCTTGAGTAACCAGGTCATGATTTTAAGATCTTTATTCACCCCAGAAAGAAAACCACTCAGCCCCTTAATATTTGTGAGAAAACTTAAATTTCTACGGATGATAACTCCAAAACTAGGCAACTCTCTCCACAACAATCTAGATGGATAAATAGCACTACAGCATATCTGAAGTTTTTATTTTGGGGTGAACTGCCCCACCTTTAAGTAAAGAAGCTCAGCATGAATCCCACAAAGCAACATGGACCTGGAGGTGGAGGCCAAAACAAACCCCTGTCCGTCTACTGCTGTCCCGTCATGTGGGTTATGGAGTGGGTGGTGGAGAGGTTCTCCATGCGGATCCGGACCACCTTCTCCACAGGGGGTGACGGAAAGCGGAGGCTGCAGGAGAAGACCTGCCGACAGGCCTTACGGAAGTTCTCCGACAGAAACGCGTAGAGGATGGGGTTGACGCAGGAGTTCCCGTAGGCGAGGGAGTGCGAGATGATACGCAGGGCAAAGGAGGCGTCATTCAGCGGGAATCTGCCGAATTCCACCCACATGGCGATGATGTGATGCGGCATCCAGCACAGCAGGAATGCAGCCACCACGAGGAGCACCGTCTGAGCAGTCTGAGCACATCAGATGGAAAGGGAGCATCATCTCAGCGGCTTCGGCATCAGAAGCACTTTTCCCTCAATAACATATTCAGATAACATATTTACATGTATTAATATTTTCAACACTAGGCCTTACAAGTCACGATCAAATTATAGAAATCCTTCACTTTCGTAAAATTATGTATTAATTTAATTCAGCCTCATAAGTTTAAAGTAATTTATGATGTTAATGACTTTCTATATATATATATAGAATGATTGCTGATATTTGCACACAAATTTAACGAGTGCATTTTGTGGATAAGTGCATTGGGCACAAATATTACTGCAATCTATTGCATCCGGAGCTGAATGGAAATGAGAGAACACCCTTCATAAATTGAATGTAACACCCCTTGTTCAAACAGCACTAACAAGCTAATATTGCATTTCATAAATAATGAAGAGGATGGGAGGAGAGAATGAATCTGAATTTAGAGGAGACCTGGGCAAAAGCAGCCCAGGGGCCATATCTGACCCAAGGAGCTACTTTTATTGTTAAAAAAAAGGGGACGACGTTTTATATTCATGCCTGTGAAGTAAAACAGGTTATTGCACACAGATCTTTCTTTGAATTAATGATAACCATGAAATATGCACCGATTTATGAATTTCTCTAAACAAAGGGAAAAATAAAATCTAACAAGTATATCTTTGTAGGCTTCCTGGGACATGAAAATAATCATTGAATAATTATTGGTGGGGCACTGTGTGCCTCACCTCCATGCCGGCGATCAGAAGGTTGTTGGTTTGAGTCCCAGCTTCAGCAGATTGGTCACATCCATGGACCCCTTGAGCAAGACCTTTAACCCCCAGCTGCAGGGGTGCTGCATGCTGGCTGACCCTCTGCTGTGAGCCCACCCCACAAAACTTGCTTTTACTAGTATATATGTCTGTGTGTCTCACTGAGAGCAACATGAGGTTAATTACAACGTTTCATGTGTCTTATGGTTAATTACGACGTTTTGTGTGTCTTATGGAATAATTACTACGTTTCGTGTGTCTTATGGTTAATTACGACGTTTCGTGTGTCTTATGGAATAATTACGATGTTTCGTGTGTCTTATGGTTAATTACGACGTTTCGTGTGTCTTATGGTTAATTACGACGTTTCATGTGTCTTATGGTTAATTGCGATGTTTCATGTGTCTTATGGTTTATTATGATGCCATCTGCAGTGAAAAGGTATCGGAAATCGGGATCTTAAAAGTAGCCATTGAGATGACTGGGAAGTGTCTGGCACAGGAAGCGACATTGATGATGATAAGACCGTTCCTGATTGGTCTGGGCGCCCCCTACAGGCACCATCTGGACTGCATTGATGACATCATTTAAGAGTGTCTAAAAAGGTGACGTCTGAAAGATCTGAAAATCCATTCAGACACACCAGAACCAATTTGCAAAATTATTTTATGGGGGAAAATGAAACTGAGTTTTAAACATGTCTTATGCTGTCCCTTTAGGCATTTGGAAGTAAGATTTCGATGATATTATATTCATGGCGTTTGTGAATACTGGCACCCCCTGGCTGATTTGCTTGTCCTGTTCCCGACCTTGACGGCAAACCGATTCTCCCTTTTCAGGGCAACGAAGGTATAAGGGTAAAGAGAGCTGTGTTTACATGCTGCTGTGCATATGTGTGTCCAAGTATGTGACGCTGAGCAGGATACAGATTCACAGCAAAACAGAGTGGCACTCTGCTAATGCAAGACTCTCGGCGGGCAGCCACACAGGAGCGGTCACGAAGTCACCGCGGAAGTCGCTGCAGGCTGAAGCTGAACCAAACCTCGAGCCGAATAAGCACACTTGCACTGGTATTTTCAGGTTCAAATGTAACACCTCGTATTCGATGTTTTTAACAACGTACAATGAGTGAAAAAAATGAACAAAATGTGGGAGCAAAAATGGCAGGGTGCTGGGGGGGAGCAAAAATGTGGACTGGCTGGGGATCCCCAAGGACCAGAGTGGGGAACACTCATCTATATAGTATGGGAGTTTTCTAAAAGTACATTTATGGAAAATGACAAATTATGTAAAATACAGATGCAGTTCAAGAATTATTCAACACAGCAGTCACTCTCAGTTTGGTTGCTGTTGATTTGTGTTATTTATATAGAAATTATTCATTATCTTGGAGAATTATATAACTTCATTTGTGCAGACCATAGATGTTCAGTATAATCTATTTTAGCACATTTACGCCGAGGCCCTGCCACATGCCCCGTACCCAGAGCAACTGGTAATATCACTGGTGTTGAAAATCAGCAAGTAAATAAAAAAAAAAAGTGTTTGGTTCTCTTTTCACTTCCCGAGAATAAACACTGCTTACAAGGGGAAGACTAGGGCATCTGTAAAACCCACCATTGCTGTACGAGGCGTTATAAATGGTCTTAATAAGGCTGTACAAACAACATCATATAACCTAGAAAGGTCAAGAGGGAGAAAATGAACCCCCCCACACACACACACATCTTGTAAACTTAGCCGAGTAACTACAGTGGCACCAAACCATGCAAACACAACAAAAGTCTTGTGCATACCTCCAATATCGTATAATACAGTGTATTATATTTCAAACATTCATTGCTGGCAAGTTAATCTTCAATGTCAAAGAATTAATTACGTTAATATAAAATGTGTGGGGAAATTGCAATAATAATGAGTTTTACTCATTAACTATCACAGTAATTAAGTTGAGTTAATATTAAAACTGCTGCACTGCAGTCAACCATATCATTCATAATACTGCACCCAACTTACAAATCCAGCAGACAATGACACCCTGTATGCTCTCTCTCTCTCTCTCACTCACACACACAGTTCATATATTCCTATAATTGTGAGGACTCTCCATTCATTTCTACGGGCATAATCCTAATCCTAACTACTAACCAGCCCAAACCTTAACTACAATTAACCAAACAAATACAAAACTTTCAGCACTTTCATTTTTTGATTTGTTACCTGTACATACATAGGCCTATGTGTTTTTTTTTTTTCTCTGTTTCCTGTTTGTTATTTGCTGGGTCCCATGATTGGTTGGCCTTTCTGCCAATCAGTGTCTGCCAACAAACAGACAGTGATCTGGGAGGAGCAAAATATGTAAAGCAATGAGGTTGGCTTTTGGCTGAAGCTTGTTGAGATTTTGTTTGTGCCTTCCTTTAGGGAACGGTTTCATTTTTCCCCACCTACACACCCACACACGCTAGGAAAGCGGGCGGGTGCCCACCTACACACTCACACACTCTAGGAAAGCGGGCGGGTGCCCACCTACACACCCACACACGCTAGGAAAGCAGGTGGGTGCCCACCTACACTCCCACACACGCTAGGAAAGCGGGCGGGTGCCCACCTACACACCCACATGCGCTAGGAAAGCGGGCGGGTGCCCACCTACACACCCACACGCGCTAGGAAAGCAGGCGGGTGCCCACCTACACACCCACACACGCTAGGAAAGCAGGAGGGTGCCCACCTACACACCCACACACGCTAGGAAAGCAGGAAGGTGCCCACCTACACACCCACACACGCTAGGAAAGCGGGGGGGTGCCCACCTACACACACACACACGCTAGGAAAGCAGGAGG
>JABFEA020000010.1:11274208-11290627 GCA_019775915.2 Cyphomyrus plagiostoma | reverse complement strand
CCCGCCCCAGCCCACCCACACACCCACACCCGCTACGACAGCACGCAGGTGCCCCCCTACACACCCACACACGCTAGGAAAGCAGGTGGGTGCCCACCTACACACTCACACACTCTAGGAAAGCAGGAGGGTGCCCACCTACACACCCACACACGCTAGGAAAGCGGGCGGGTGCCCACCTACACAGCCACACACGCTAGGAAAGCGGGCGGGTGCCCACCTACACACCCACACGCGCTAGGAAAGCGGGCGGGTGCCCACCTACACTCCCACACGCGCTAGGAAAGCAGGTGGGTGCCCACCTACACACCCACATGCGCTAGGAAAGCGGGCGGGTGCCCACCTACACTCCCACACATGCTAGGAAGGCCTTCACGGTGGATCAGGAAGCATGGTCAGATAAAACCAAAATGCATACAATTTTGAAGCATTATTTGAATATTAGTAAGTAACTTGAAATTTCAAGTAATGGCAGCTGAAAAACCTCAGCAGAAGCAAATAGTTATAAATAAAATAATGATATCCTTAATTCAAACCCTAACTGCAATCCAATTGTTCTTAGGAATTTGTTCAAGATAAGAACAAACGGATCTTTAATATGATCATGCTGTGTCAGAGTCCTCCTATAATGTAGAGCTGCATTTGCCTGGCAAAGCAAATCAAATCAGTAAAGTCTGAATGTTTTTGGGAGTCAACAAAACTCTTTTTATTTGTTCTTCAAAGGTTACAGTGCTGAGGAAAACCTGCAGTGAAGGAAAAAAATGTAGCGGTTTGCCTGTTGCGACCCAAAAGCCAGAGCGTCTGCGGGGAGCTTCTGTGACGTCTCTCTGGAGGATTTCACTCCAAGAAAAAGATGAGTTATTTAATCCTGAATAAATGTCAAGCCATTCCATTAGATATGTAGCTGAATGGCTCAAACACTGTACTTTCACTGAATTCTCACTGCTCTCCATCGCATCCAAAGCAAAATCATATCAATTTACATTTAAAGCCATATGAATGTAAATCCCCAGCAACCGACAAGGTTCAAATGAAAGCAGTTATTTATTTTGAAGAGTCATTTCCCGTGTTAAAGCAGTACTTCCTGTATTTTTAACCAGCATGGATTCAGTTAATTTGTATAAAGTTAATGTAATTACTTAGCATATGTGTATTATGGGTATAGGGTGGCATAGGGTGGCATAGGGTGGCATAGGGTGGCATGGTGGCATGGTGGCATTACATCATGGGCAGCACTTTTGTGTCACATGCACCAAAGTGCAGCAGTGGTGGCCTAATGGTTAGTGGGACAGGCTTGTGATTGGATGGTTGCTGGTTCCAATCCCTGAATAGCAAAGTACCACCCCCACACAGTGCTCATAGGTGCTAGATAATAGCTGCTCACTGCTATGTTGAATAGGGGTTAAATGCAGAGGACCCTTTCCATCACTGTGTTGTTTCAATAATGACAATTAATCATTTTCACTTCAAAATAGGGACAATAAGCAAACTCCCCATGCAGGCACAGGATTTAAACTCCGCCCCAACTCAGTAGGTATGAGACATGAGTGCTACTTCACACAAAACCTAAATCATCTACTATTGAGCAGTGGATTACATTATTTATGCATCCATCTTCAATAACTTCCCCAAGCTTATGGCATACGACAGGGAGACCCCTTGCGCAGACATGCAGCCCGTCACAAACCATACGACAGGGAGACCCCCTGCGCAGACATGCAGCCCGTCACAGGGCATACGACAGGGAGACCCCCTGCGCAGACATGCAGCCCCTCACAGGGCATACGACAGGGAGACCCCCTGCGCAGACATGCAGCCCCTCACAGGGCATACGACAGGGAGACCCCCTGCGCAGACATGCAGCCTGTCACAGGGCATACGACAGGGAGACCCCCTGCGCAGACATGCAGCCCGTCACAGGGCATACGACAGGGTGCAGAGTCATCCTTCCATCCAGTTGCATATTATTGGACTCATATTATAACCTCAAGCTGAAGGAAACCACACACACAGGCACAATGGCGCATTTCAAACCCCGATCCTGCACTCCTAGAGTAAATTCTTTATTTTAGTACAATTAAACAATCACCATCTGTAACTCAACTACTACTTTCTGTTAATAGTATACTAACCACTGAGCCGACACTCAGATGTGATTCTAACATTAGATGCTAATTGTAGATCACTAATAGTCTGACATTTCACTACACTGGACCTGTCAATTTCAATCCAGAATTGTATTTGTGCAGATGCTGGAAAAGTGGATCTTGAACTGAGCATTGTAAAAAACATCATTCAAATTTGTAAATGAATTAGTTTATTCATTACAAGCAAGATCTGATCAGTGAAACGAAGGCGATCATCATTATGATGATTAATGCTAATATCGAAATCATGTGGTTTTATTTGGAAGACGGCTTATCCTATGGCAAAGCTCCTAATTCAGTTAACCTTTAAAACGGTTCATCGCTTTCATCCACAACTGTGGAGAAATCTCGTCTAGCGTGTCCTTGCAACTTTCAACCCATGTGTGGGACCATTGCGGTGGCACCGTCTGACAATAACTCAAAGAGCACCAGTCATGGGTACAACAGAAGGGTTCGAATAATGATCATAAAACATGCAAGTAGAAGAGCTCTGTAAATTGGATGACATTGAAACAAACATGTGAATGACATTCTTATACAGGAAGATTTTGCAAATTCACTCCCTCTCGTACAAAAAGGTTTCACTTTCTTGTTCAACTTGCATGAGAGTCTATTAAATGCATGTACCCTGCGCAACCGGAGTATTTTAATAATAATACTGCATTAATGCATTTTGCATAATTTATTTGTATGCTTTAATTTATGGAGATGCCTATTAAAACTTTTACAGGGAATATTACTATGTATTTTTTGCCATTTTTTGTTCTCGGATTCTATGTGTCCTATTTGTCTGTCTGGACTGCCGAATTTTACCTTTAGTTTCTAACCACTACAGTTACAACACTTTCATGTTCATGGCTTAGACTCCAGACAGTAAATATGGATTAATATGGGAGGAAAATGCCCCACATAACCCACTAAATTCTTACCTTTTTCTTTGAACGCTCAGATTTCCTTGACATGTTCTTTATTTTCTTATGAAGATGGTACAACACCTAAACACAAGAGAAATGCTGCATATGAAACAACATTTATTCACACCAGTGCAGGAGCTTGCAAACATGTCAGCATTCTTAATGTGCTATTATAGTTTCCAGATAAACTGCACTGTCAGAAAAATTTACAAATTTTAAGGTACGGAAATGGATTCTGAGGACCCCTTTTGTGCCAATAGGGGTACATTAATGTTGGGGTACAAACCTGTACCAGAGCTCTACACTTTTTCCCTGACAATGTTTAATTAATGAATTTACTTTATGCTGTTTACAGTGTTAGAAATAACTCTTATTTTGATATTATGACACTGAGAACAATGCACAACCATAATAATGATCCTGGATTTGTTGGCTAAAACCACTCACAGTTCCCACAAAACAGACTTTATGCTTATAATTCTGTCAGCTTGGGGGGTTAATTTGATGAGCTATGAATCCCAGGGGAGTCGCTTTTTATTCCATGTGGAAACAAACAGTGTGTTGAATTAATCCTGCAATTGTAGGGCTTCAAGGCACGTGTCTGCGGGATTCTCTCTGGGTCATGGATCGCTTTCTCAAAAGTTACGCTGTATCCAACTTCTGATTGCTTATATAATGTAGGGTAGCAGGAAGGGGCACAACGCGGGGACTGCCAGCTAACACAGGGCACAGACACACACATTACAGACAATTCAGAGATGCCAATTCACAAAAGCTGCATTTTTTGAGAATGCAGGAAGGAGCTGAAGTGCCTGTACTGCTGAAATCCAGCAGTAAAGTGCAATCAGGACACGTCCATCCATCCATCCATCCATCCATGCATGCATCCATGAATCCATCCATCAATCCATCCATCCATCCATCCATGCATCCATTCATCCATGCATCCATCCATCCATCCATCTATCCATGCATCCGTCCATCAATCCATCCATCTATCCATGTTCTGTACTCGCTTGTCATATACTGGGTGGCAGGGAGGCTATCCCAGAGGCAAAGGATTCAAGGCAGGGAACAACCCAGGATGGGGCGCTAACCCATCACAGGGCACACTGACACACCATTCACTCACACACCAGTCCCTCACACACCATTCACTCACACACCATTCACACACACACACACAGACACACACCATTCACTCACACACCATTCACACACACACACACACACACACACACACACACCATACACCATACACTCACACACCAGTCACTCACACCATTCACTCACACACCATTCACACACACACACACACACACACCATTCACTCACACACACACCTACAGGCAATTTGGTAACTCCAATCCACTTTAGCAATTAGAAGGCATCTATCAAAAAACCTCACTGCTGCAGCAAAGTGCTCAATTCAACCATGATATTGCTAAATTAATCACAGACTACACAGATTTAGGGGAAACGTTCCAAATATTTTTCCTGCATTTTAAATTTGGATAAATGCTTTCGAAATGTCTGGATTGATGTCTAGCTACATCAAAAACATTGGGGCAGTTAGCAAACCCTACATACTATTTACAAGGTAATGAAACTGTTACATACACGTAAATGCGTGTGTATTTGAGTGCACAGTTGTATGGGGTTGAAAATCTTATGCCAGCCGGCTGACCAAAGTTTTGGAAAAACTGCCTCAACATCTATTACCCATTGACTGAGTTGCAAACCAGATTATACAACAGCTGGGGCTGCACAAGGATGGCTCACGCATGGGCATTTTGCGTGTAATGAAAATGTCTTGCTGCATGTGCCAGTGGAAGAAGCAGAATGGAGAGCAGAGTTTACATAAGGGTACCGCAAACTAAACAAGCGATAGGGGATTATGAACCACCCAAACCGAAGACTGGCTTTATACACGTCACGTGACTTGTAAGAAAGGAAGCATAGTCCCTATTTGCACCACAGAATTATCATTCACTTAACGATACATACATTTATTAGTACGTATACCATTCTTATGTGTCTAAGCTGTATATTTGTTTTGGAGATTTACCGGCTCGCTAGTTTTCTTTTTAAAAGTGAATGTGTGGAAGGAAATCCAAACACGGTGTTCAAATACGTTCGAAAATAGTCAAACAATGTAAAAGAGTGTTTCACCTATTGACGTCGAAGACTGTGTTGAAAATATTATAGCCTCATGTTTCTCAGTATCATATTGGGCACAGCTCTTGACATAACCGTACCAGCTTGCGCCAAATCGATACGTTTGATAGACAGGATATTAATTCTATTATTAATTGCCTTTCGCGGGCCCGTTACTTTTCATCTGAGATAATGATCTTATATCTGAGCTTTTGTGAAACACCGGTTTACGCGCGGTCTTATCTGTAACATTTGTCAAGTTCCATTCTCATCCTGCAGATACATTGATAATTAAGAGAAGTGATTTTCATGTTTTACGGCCATTATATTGAACAAATCTTGCTGATTTACTTTTTCAATTAATTTCTATCGTCATTTATTCTACACATATTTGGAGGGAATGGTGCAAATGCGCATTAATTAAGGTGTCCAGGACAGATCGATGAACTCGTACCATTTTCTACAGAACCTATGCCCGGAAAATAAGCTAAATAATATAGTAAAATAGAAGAATTTCTTACCTTAGCATAACAGCATGTTATCAAAACCAGTGGCAACAAATATCCAATTATCAAAATTGTCACTTTGTAGATGTGCTTGGACACTTTGTCGGACCACGTCTCCCAGCAGAATGAGCTGTTTGGTGCTTCTGGATGACTAGTTAATGTCTGATGTTGGGCCACGGGGATGGCGAAGACGGCAGAGAGCAGCCAAATAACGCAAACTCCATTTAGTGCGTTCTTTCTGTTACGGATGCAGGGAGACTTTTTGGCGTGAACCACAGCGACATACCTGTCCGCGGACATTGCGACGAGGGTGAAGATGCTGACCAGCATGCTAACCATCACGAAATAATGAACAAATTTACAAAGAAAAGCCCCAAATATCCACTCGGGAAGCGAGTAAATGGTTGCTTGGAAAGGGACGCAAAAAAGGAGGAAGGACAAGTCTGCTACACTGAGATTCAGGATAAATATATTAGTAGTGTTTCTGGGGCGTCCAGACTTAATCCTTCCAATAACAATCATTACAAGCGTGTTGCCTATAATACCCATTAGAAATATAAATCCAAAGACAACTGGGACAATGATCGCTTCTGGCCCTCCGTGGTTGTCGCTCGACGTTTGATTAATATCCACGAAACCACTTGTCCAAGCGAAGGTGTCGTTTCTGGAGAGCGCCATGCTTTCAGACATCCTCGCGATTTGCCAAGAGTTGCGAAGCCCCTACACTTAGATAACTGGAGAGGAAAAGAGAGTGAGAATTTATTCCAGGGATTTTCATAGTATTCACAGCCCAGTGAAAATCCACGTCCTTCACAACTTCTTGGGAAGCTTCTGTTGGCTTTTAAGTGTGTGGCGTTGTAAGCTGATGCTTGTCAACTTCACGGTCAAAACCGTAAGCTGCGTGCGCTTCAGAAACTCAGTCAAATGCAGGTCGGTGTCGCCGCGCACTGGGTCTTAAAGGGCTCTCTCAGACACTTCTGTGTTTCAAAAAAACCTGTAGTGATTATATTATAATGGCAGTGTTTCCGTCCTGTTTGCATATTATTTTAATGCTCATGGGCAATTTCATTCTCGAAGGCATTAATATCATTTGGCCTAATAATTCATTATTCACCTAAATGCAAAATGGGCATGTGAGTTCATTACTTCGGCATTTTGCATTGTACCCTATTACTATTAATATAATATAATATATCTAACAAAGTCGTGTAAGCCGCAGAAGATGTAATAAACATAAAGTCTGTTTTTAAGAAGTCTGTGAACTTTGCCACTGGCGACCAACCCATTTCTGCAGTTCAAAGCTCACTTTGAATAACTTCTCACAAATTTGCGTGTCATCAAATAAACAAGGAAAGGCGCATTATTTATTGCTAACGGAGGTTACTCCTCATTTTCACAACAGTGCAAAACGCATCATCATCATCACCGTATTTTGTCTTACTGAACTACAACAGATGCATGTTAATTTTGGGTAATAGCACTTTACGCCTAACAGACGTCGCATGACAGAACCCATACCGACCTCGTTTCTCTTCTAACTTCACTGAAAACAAGCTTTATAAAGTTCTCTCTTGCAACAATCGAATGATTTTCATTGTATTCCAACTGGATTTCTTGAGAGTTTTGGTCTGTGTTGCATTGTGCTGTGTAATCAGACGGGAGTGTAATCACATTTTCCTGAAAAAAAGAATTTGTTAAATATGCAATATAATGAACAGATTACATTCACAATATCCGATAATATGTACCAATATGCGGTTTAATGTAATACATTCATGTGGTTAATTAAAAATGATCGATAGCGTAATAATCAGCTACACAAACTTTGCTCTCATTGTATTTACTGCAAGAGAGTAAAAGTATATACCAGTACCTTTGGACTGAAATTTATAATGTAAAATTACTTCCCATATGACTATTCTAATCGTAGCAACTCATGTTTCAAATACTTGCACCGAGTAAAGCCTTTTTGTGCAGCTAAACTGGTCAACAGCAGCGAAATTATTAGAAACTGGGCTTTATTGTGGTATCAGAGGGTATACCACAATATTTATCAGTGATTCAGTTCAGTCCTCCAATTTTCTTTGGAAACCACATTACCGGTAGCTTATAGATTGTCTTGATTTCATATGGATCCCACCCGTACGTTTTTCGCACTAAAAATCTCTTGGGGTTTAATTCATGGCTCAGATGGGCCAAATTTTAAGAACCTAACGAGGCAACTGAGAGCTGCTCAGACCAATCTCGTCTATATACAGCTAGTGGAGATTTCGCAAAAGATGTTGCGATGTGAATATTTATTAAACTACTGTCAACAGAAATCCTTTGTTTCTTTAGTCGTAGCCTATAAACCCAAATCTATCTCTTCTCTAATTCTTTAAAACTATTAAAAACAAGAAATCAACAGGATTTTCAGTGAAAATGAATGCAAATTATTTCTGGAATATTTGGTTTGCTACAGCATCTTAAATGATATAATTATTAATTTCGTTGTTTGAGACTTGTACCATCATTTCCCTTTAAAATGGGTCAAACCAAAAATACGTTGCTCAAATGCTTCACCTGATTTCAAAGTGAAATGTTGAGATCTATGTATTTCAAACAACCGTGCATGTCTTTAAAAACGTATTCCATGTGTTTTTGGTAAAAAATAACTAATTTCTACTAATAAAAGTAACATTTCAGCTTTCTTATGAAATCGTCCGAGAGTATTTCTCAAGGTAAGCGCATAAGCGACCGGAAACGTTTTTCGAAGGTCGAACTCGACCGAAAAAGTTTTTTCCCCCAATAGATGGCACTGTTGTCGATTCTAATGTGCGTTTTATCAAATCCAGCACCTTGGGGAGATTGTCTTAAATACAAAGGCGAAGTGTTTTTTTGTTTATGCACACGGCTATGTATTTTCGCAATTGAATATACCTACAAAGACCAATGTAAACATCATTTCATCGTAAACTACTGTTGAGTACTACTCAAACAGCGTGATGTTGCGTACGACGTGGCCTCACCCATCTGCGGACACATTTGTTTATTTCCGTGAGCCAGAACCCCCAGTAAAGCCACCCGAAGTGATCGAGGACTTCTTCAGGAGAAGGTAGCTCTGTTTATTTCTATCTATGGCCTAGCAGGATGCCTTGAAAGCTCAATCTGAGGCCTGTTATTTTTGGCAGCTTAGATCAGTGAATCCATGCACGGTGAAATGGCCAAACAGCAAAAGAGAGGACTTCACCTCCCTGTGCGCTGTGAGTTCGAGTCGCTGAATATGTGTCGGGCTGTGGCCGCTTTCCTACAGGTATCTGACTCATTATCATTGTAATGTGTGTTGAGACGGGGACTCAGTCACTCAGGCCCCCCCCCGAAAAAAAGGCGAGTCCCTCATGAACCACTATCTTAAAGACATCCACTATGTTGTAGAAGCACACTGTGAAAGCTGTTACAGTTCATGTATATTAACAAGGTAGGGTCCTACCTTTTGTTTGTTTGTGTATATTAGTAAATGAAGGATATATGTTTTGGCTATTTATGTATAGAGTTTCCCAAAAGCACCATTGCATATTCTTTCCATGTTATAAAGGTAACTTGTTTTATTTGACTTATATCTTCATTTATAATTGCTCGCTCAACATGTGTGATAACGGACTGGTTGTGTACATGTGTGATAACGGACTGGTTGTGTTCATGTGTGAAAATGGACTGGTTGTGAACATGTGTGAAAATGGACTGGTTGTGAACATGTGTGAAAATGGACTGGTTGTGAACATGTGTGAAAACGGACTAGTTGTGAACATGTGTGAAAACGGACTGGTTGTGAACATGTGTGAAAACGGACTAGTTGTGAACATGTGTGAAAACGGACTAGTTGTGAACATGTGTGATAACGGACTGGTTGTGTACATGTGTGAAAACGGACTGGTTGTGAACATGTGTGAAAACGGACTGGTTGTGTACATGTCAATGTCAAAATGATCCACCCTATAATAAACATTATCTCAAGATGAGGACAGAATTGCAGTGTTCTTTCATGTAGATTATTCAGATTGGATGAGTCTGTACAGACAGACGTACTAGCAGAAGAACACAAAATATTTGATAATGCTGAATATGGAAAGCCAATAAATCAAATCACAGCAGCTTATGATGAACCAACTCTTTTTAGTAACAAATGACAAATTGCTGGAGATTAAGTAAAGACTGTGGGTCAGACACTGATGAAAGGAACTACTTTACTAATGGCAGGGAGAAGATGAGTGGAAGGAGACTTGAGTCTGTTGGTACAAAAGGCTCACTGCCTTTAGGAGGAAAGAAAACGCTCATGGAGGGAACACAATAAACTTAAGCAGAAGAAGGTGGCTATTTCTGATTGGAAAAGATGCTGCCAAAATTGCTCCTATCCATCCATTTGTTTTCTATTTTGAAACAGGAAGCCAATCAGAATGCCGAGGCGTGGGACCACACAGGGAAGTTTAAGTAAACAGACCCGCAGGAACAAATGGAATTAGAATAACTTGTGACTTTCCATGCTCCGGACTTTGCATGCTGTAACAGACTGACAGGCGGTCATTGTACTGTCTGCATTTATCTAGAGATAAAAGAGGTATGATGGTAAAGGGTTAAGCTTGGACAGGATGTGCTGCTGTCTGATAGTCTATGAAACTGGCCATAGCTCTGTGCAGCTGGACCTGAGTGGATCTGAGTGCTTCTGGGTGTCCGGTTTCTTTTGAGTGCCCCAGAATCAGTTGCTGTAGCTAACCTTTTTATGTACTTCCAATGATCCAAATTGTTTCATTTTCTGAAGGATTTGAAAAATGCATTATTATACGTTTGTCATTAGCCTTATGTGGTGTAGGAACGTTTGAACAGTGATTGTGAAGTATACTGATTTCACATATAATGGTGTAAATACAGTCAATTCTGCTGCACATGTCAGAGGTTCTGAAGGTACATGGTTCCAGGTAGGACCACCCACTGACCAGGTCTGTATTTGCAGATGCCATTCTGCACACGATTGTTGTATTGCAAGCTTATTTTTCCATTCACGGCCTCTCGGTTAGATTTACTGAGTCTTGCCATCATCCTCTGGCCTTTCACATTATCAAGGAGTTTTTGGCAACAAGGCACTGTGTGTTTGTCACACCATTCTCGGTAAATTCTAGACATTGCCGTATGTGAATGTCGCAGTTGGATGGCTAGAATCACTGCATCTGGCTCCAACTATTAAACCACATTTAGGTTGCTTAGATTAAGCATCATTGCCATTCTAATATTTAGCCACACAGTAAGTACATTTTTTTTTCCTTGTCTGCATATTGTACGTATTCAGTTGCAGCCATATGATTTCCTTGCACTAATGAGGGGTTGTACTTAATAAAATGACCACTGAGTATAAACGATTCAAGGATTCTAATGGTTTTTAAATATTAATGCAGGTAGTATGATAGATGTATTGGATTTATACCAGTTTCTTGGTAATATGTTACTTTTGATTTCTCCAGAGTATGTGATATAAATACCTGAATATATAGAGAGGATCCTCTGAAAAGTGAACAGAATATGAGACTGTCACAGACAACATGCTTTTTTTTTAATAATGTGGAAATGAAAATAATACAAACATTAGAGCAGTCATTCTGCAGCAAATTAAATGAAAACAGCAAATAGCCGTGACTGGTCAGCAATGACAGCAGCACCATGGCTGAGGACTGGATTCACATTTACAAAATTGGCTGTCTTCTTTATTACGACTGCTTTCTTCAGTCAATTTTAGTTTGCCAGTTTTCATTGCGCTGTTTCTGTTTGGGCAGAATTACCTCAGTTTCTTCTTCCTGAAACATATTTGCCCTCAAAGACTTGCAGCATGTTTTGAGCCGTGGATGGTTTGTGGTTAACTGGCCAGAAAACTCAGCCTGGGGTGTAAAAAGTAATATGAACATTTTGTTTTATGCAAATTTTGCAGGAATAATTTGTCTTCAGTGGTAACAGGATAGTTTCTACCTTTGAGACAGACCTTAAATTAAGGGGGACCGTACATTGAGGGAGTCTGTACATTACAATGCCATTAACTCTCATATATCAAATGGCCCCAATAAATTGTACTCCATCTGATCTATGGCAGATCTATAACATCCTCAGTAATTTCTTACTGGGCTCCCAACGTTAAAACTGCCTTACTGTTGACGTCTGTCTACTGCAGGTCTGCACGTTCACCTGCCAAGCGCTGAGGTCTGTATAGCAGTGAGCGCTCTGCTTTACGGTGCCAAAGCTGAGAATGACACCACGTTGTTATAAATGAGGGAGAGACAATGCCCGGAGCGGAGGGAAGAGCCCTTGAATTCTGTTGTGGCAACAATAATGTAGAGACTGACACCACAACAACAGAGGAATTACTCATCTGAATACACCCCCTTAAAAAAATCAATGAGTCATTTTGGACTAAAATCCTCCAAAATATGATAGAAACCATAACACAAACACATGAGCACTTCCCGCATTTTCAGTGCTGTCACTGAAAGCGTCCGCCATTGTTTTTATATGTTGTGTTACATGTCGCATTAAATGTTTTTTTGGTGTTGTCTCTGTTCCCTACTGTCTGCATCAGAGACCACAAAGGTTCCCTTTCGATTTTTGCTTGTAATTACCTGTGTATCTGTTACAGTATTTCAGCATGCCTTTGCTGTTTGTATTGAGCAGAACCACATGGTGATATGCATGGGGAGGCAATGCTGATTCTACCTCTGACCCATCTATGACACCGAATTATCATTTGAATGGGATCGAGCTGATTCAGATGTAACACATACAGTGTTAATACCAGAACTCTGTACAAAGAAAACATTCCTGTGTTTAGGCAGCTTTTCCTTTTCCTTAGTTGCAGTTGCTTTTCGATCCACATTTTCCTATTATTATTTGTGCTAATGTTATTGGGGTTTTCAAAAGTATACTTTAAATCCAGCCACATTCATGTGTTTTTTTATGCAGTTATTTGTGAATCTGAATATTTCTGAGACTGTACTATGAAGGTAAAGCCATTTGGGAATGCATTGATGTTATAATGCTATGATAACTATACTCTTTTGTTAGAATAGTGGGATTGATTATGATGACAATATTTGTCCTAGTTTTCTTGCTTGGCTCACAAATCGCCAATCAGGAATGACATCAGAAATGGATTTAATTCTTGTCCCACACCATGGACTCACCATTCAAGCAGTAGCCCAATTCTCCTTTTTTAATGCGATTATATTTCTGCCTTTCATTAGGGTATTAACCAGGCCTCTTTTTAAGCCCTAATTAGAGTCCTTTACTTTATATCTGCTCTGCACCACTCTGCATTTCTGCAACAAATGGTTATTAGTCTATTGCATATTTGATGCAAGGGGTAAATGGGGGCCGTTGCCACGGTGACCCATCTTTTGACATAAATTTGTTGCATGTGAGACATTCCTATGGATAGAATCTGTTGCCAAACTTCTATGACCTCCGTTGACCCATAATTTTGATTGGTCCTGATCGGGAAACAATTCAATTTGAGGAATATTATTAATCTATGAGAATAAAAATTCTAATCATTTCTCAACATGCTTATTACAGTATTATTTTGGTATTGCTCTCACATGATTTTAGATGGGTATCAAGAATCTTGGAGAGCTTTAAGTAATCTCTCAAAAATAAAGAGAAAACGCAGCTATGATTAATTCTCATACATTTTGTGGTAAAAATGATGCATAATTTAAGTGCTCTTCAGTTTAATAGAAACCTATTCTTATGCAGAGGTCACAAGCCAGGTCGCTCTGTTCACTTCCTCAGCCGACTGATGAAGCAAAAAGAAAATTACGCTTTAAACATTTGGATTCACAATAGGAAGGGAGTAAAGCAACCGTCCAATCATTTTGCTGGTTGGGGTGAAATTGTGTCTTTGACATACACTATGGAGATATGAAATGTCAGGATTATATACTAAGAAACAGGTGCACGTTCTAACAGAAGCTCTACACCTTCACCAAATGAGGTCATGTTAAAAAGCAAAGTAAAAGTGCTGGTATAGAGGACCATCTAACCCAAGCTTAATGGAACATGTGAAGGTCCAGTGGAGGGCTAATTCCCCAGCTACAGGTTCCCCCTCTGGGTTTAATACCTTCCATTAGAGCCGGTTGCTGAGACTTTGTGCGTTTTCAGGGGAAAGTCCACTTCCTTCTTTGTGGAAAGCAACCTTTCATGAGCAGTGATGCCGGATGGTGTCGGGTACAAAAAAACTGTAAAAACAAAAGAGAACCCCGCCATGCTGATGCTGAGGGAAGGGGGGGGGGGGCTGTGTACCTCTCTATGGGTTTCAGGAGAAGATGAGTCACCCCCTAATCTAAATGTGACCGTAACCTTATTTGTTGTGTTCCTGCTGCTACCATAGACCATAGGCTATCATTGACATTCTGGTGATGAAAGGCCATGCCTCACTTTCCCCTGATCTTTGCAGGCACTTCACACTGAGATCCAGAACTGGGGCAATTATCAGACAAGTGTGAATGATTGCATTTTTGTGGTGGCGTAGGTCTATTTTGCAGACTTGAACTTCAACATCAAGCTGAACATTTAGATGAAAGCTTCATTCTCCACAAAACGCACAGAGTAGGTCAGACAGCTGAGCAGAAAAGTAAATCCAGAATTTAAGTTAAATCCTCTTGCTGTAGATTGTGTACCACAATGCAGCAAAGATGGTATCAAAACCACTATTACATAGAGGCACAGTGAAACGTTTAATAACCATGAAAGGAAAATGTTGGAACAAGAGGAGTGCAGCCGGCTATGTGCGTAACAAGCGTGATTAAATTCTCTGCAACACCTCTTCACATCTTTAAGGAGATTGATGCTCAATTCTTAAGGTAAGTGAACGCAGGTTTCTGCCCATACCACCGTGACGTGTAGAGTGGTGCAAGAATGAACACGTTTGCCAATGCACACTGTTCTTCTGGCACGGCTCTGGCCAATGTTTTCTTAAATATATCTGCAACCCCTCACTTGCGTGTGTGTCATCTGTTATGGAAACATGGATTCCCCAGGAGAGCAGGCTGGAAGTGTGTTCCTCCATGATTTATGCTTTCAACCTGCACCTACAAAGGCATTTGTCAAGAATGTGAATGCTAAGGAAATTAAGGCATTGACTAAGATTCTTGAACTTCTTCCATCCTACAGTATAAAGCGGCGTTTCCCAATCCGGCCCTCGGGGGCCCCAGACACTCCACCTGTCAATCCGGCTCTTGGGGGCCCCAGACACTCCACATGTCAAATCTGGCCCTTGAGGGCCCCAGATAATCCACATGTCAATCTGGCCCTTGGGGGCCCCAGACACTCCACGTGTCAATCTGGCCCTTGGGGGCCCCACACACTCCACGTGTCAATCTGGCCCTTGGGGGCCCCAGACAATCCACATGTCAATCTGGCCCTTGGGGGCCCCAGACACTCCACATGTCAATCTGGCCCTCGGGGGCCCCAGACAATCCACATGTCAATCTGGCCCTTGGGGAATCAGGTGTGTTAAATGAGGGGAAACCCAAAAATGTGCAGGGCTCCGGCCCCCCAGGCCTGGAGTCTGACACCTGTGCCATAGCTGGTGGTTAGAAGATGGACGAATTGCTCTGTGAATAGAAACTGTTTTGCAACAAAGCTACTTTCAGACTCCCGCTGGAAATCTCTGCACCTTGTTATTCCATCTGTCTGGAAGTCCACTTTCTACAATGTCGTATTGCAGGAGTTATCTGCATCCAGGACTAACAAATCCTCTGCCTTAACCTTTCGAACCATTCGATTGGCTTCACATTGTGCAGCAGGTTAAGAGCTAGTTGGGCATGACTGGTGTCTGCCTCTCTTTCTCTCTCCCTCTGTCTCAGGGTGGGGGGGAGTCAGTTGGGAGGGGAGGTGTTTGTTGTCCGCGGTGAAAATTTTTTGCTTGTAATTTTTCTTTTTTAAAAAAAAAAGTAAATTGGAATTGTGCTTTTAAAGATCTACTGGAACTATGAAAGGTGTGAGTGTGTTTGTATGTGTCCGGCAATGGGGTTCCATAGTAACATACTTCTGCTTTGTGTCCTGGACAGGTCCCTTCCTGACCTTGACCAGAGAAAGCAATTGGAAAATGGATGGATGGAGAAATAGCGCCCCCTGCTGGTGGCTCTATTTTGACCAGTCCAGGCTTGAAGTTGGTACTGTATATTCTCAGCAAATGTAGGTATGATCAATGCAATCAGTAATGGCCCGTGTCTCTTACCAGTCCCAAGCACACATCACACCACTTTTATGATATTATTTGATATTTCATTGTCACACTGTATAGGAACTAGAAAGTTGTGGCCAGAAAGAGTAGAGTTTGTCCTGTTAAAAGGCAGAGACAATATTCATAAACCAAAAAGCATTGCAGTAAAGATTGCAGTAACCATACCCCAGTCAAAGGGTCACACATTCACAGGAAAAACTTGCCGTGCGCCTTGGGAAAGCTGCTATGTAACAACGCTGTAGCTGACAATGCTATAGGGTGATGAGGTCATATGATACGGCAAGGTGGAGGTCGTATTGCACCTGAAGGTACACACACTTTCCTGAAAAACGTCTAGCCTAGGTGCTGCTAGGTGGGGGGGGGGGGGGGGGGCGCCGGCGCCGCGGGGGGGGGCGGGGGGGGGCGGGGGGGGGGGGGGGGGGGGGGGGGGGGGGGGG
>JABFEA020000010.1:11241757-11257430 GCA_019775915.2 Cyphomyrus plagiostoma | reverse complement strand
CCTGTCCCCCCCCCCCCCCCCCCATTGTAAGATTAATAGCTTGTCAGGGAGGGGGCATCAGGCCTTCTTTTCCTTCACAGTTCAAAGCAAACTGGATATTGTAGGTGTATCACAGTAAAATGAGTTTTGCGATGGTCTGTGTTTGTTGTCTCGATTGCTGGTCAACACCAAAATATTTTTGATTTGTTAACTAACCGTCTTTGTCTGTCTGACACTTGACTTTGGCCCGCTGGTAATTTTGTTATCTGCCTGCCTGTCTGACAGCGATAAGAGTTCATTGGTGCAGAACCTGGGTGGACTGACTATGGATATGTGTACTGTAATGTTTTTTTATTTGCTGACGGAGTTGCTTTTTTTTTTTCTTTTGTTATTCCATAAAATAACATGTTGCAGTCAAAGCCGGCTTTTCTACCTACAGTACTTTGAAGTTTTCCAGTGCAGTTTCAAGTGAACCCTGGACAGTAGGTCAGGAGGTCACTTGTCCAACTTTAGATTAGGATACAGCCGTGGATTTCCTGTCTTGAAAGGGAACCCACCCCCAGGGCTTAAAGTTTAACAAAATTTACACTTTACATTCCTTTCATAATGCCCAAATTATTCTATGTTGGTTTTAAAAATGGAGGTTCCTGATGTTTTGCTGTCTTAATCTGTAGCTGGATGTGCTAAAAATATGCTTGATAACACAACTGTAATTATCTGACTTCCTGAAGATGATACAACGGCTTTGCTTTTTTCAACAAAAGACAAAGATCTTTGCCAGTGTCATGGTTTGATTTTGTTTAGGAAACGCTTTGAAATGATTTACTTGTGTTGAAGAGCGAACTCCTTAAACGACGGCATGCTTGGTGCATATTTCTGTGTCCCCAATAATTTAATATATTTCTGTGTATGTAGTATAGATTTTGCTTTCGAACAAAAATGTGAATTATATATATTCCTGTGTGATATGGAGAAAATTACATATTAAAGTAATTTCATGGAACTTGTGAAACAGTAACAAATATAAAGTTATAAATTATATAATGTTTATATCATAAACTATGATATATAATTGTGAATAAATGGCAGTAGCATATGTACTACATGCTGGCTTTGTTTTACTGTCTGCTCTAGTGTAGCTACTCATGAAAGTTTGATCTCTCTGGAGATAATTCTATTGGGCTCTGAGTGCTGCAATTGGGCAGAATGGCCACCAGATGGTGGTGTTTTCCAGTCAAAACTACTAAACCAGAGCCACGGACAAGAATTCTGTGCTGACCCATGTTTTAGATGTCAGTAGAGTACAGTTTTGTATGGGTCAAACGAATGGTGCTCCTGAGTAAATGCCAAGAAACTGTAATGTAATGAGCAGCCGAAGCTTAAGAGCATGTGAAGTTGGCAGATTTTCCCTGTCACCTCTCACACCACACAGGAACAAGCTAAGGAAGGGACTGGGCACACACACAACGGCACCATCAGCAGTTTTCTCGCTGCCACAATGATCTGGGTGAGACCACGAGAGCGCTGAGCGGAGTCTTGTAAAATCGGAGGTGCTGCCGCCTCCGAGAGCTTTGCGGAACCAGAGAGACTCGGCCTCAGGTGGGTGGGGAGCGTATGTGTCTCGCCAGCTGGCAGCGAACTTCTGACAAAGTAATGAATTAGACCCCCGGGAAAGGAGCACCTTCGTATAAACAGTCAGGCTTTTTGTTCTCTGCGGTTTGTCAGACTCAAGCAGCGGCTCGCGATAGATGTACTTAGATGTTTAGGGACTGGTCTGCATCACCATGACAGACCTGCCCTACCCATCCTCCCACTCCTCACGCACCCCCTGGTGCGTCAGAGTTTGTCGATGATGAAACTCACACCGCTCTATAAATCTGAACCTGGCCATATCCTGTCTTTATACAGATTGATGGTCTGGGTATCGGAAGGTATTTGTGCCACCTTCCAGCGTCGCTTCCTGGCCACCAGGGCACTGCTGGTGCCTGAGCAGGAACGCTTGTTATACACCTGGAGGCTGCCTGTGTGGGTTCAAAGACAAGGCCCTGTACTGAAGCTACTCACTGGTGATTGATGATGACCTGGGGCAGCATGATTTAAAACAATATAAACACTTTTTTCTTCCTTTCCCCTCTTCTGACTCCATATGGATAAGAGTCTCCAAACACCACTCCCTTCGATTATTCCAGTAACAATAAAAACAGAATGATTCAGTCATTTAAAATGTAAACTTAATTGCTGTAATTTCTTTATGACTCTGCTTGACTTCTTACTGCGACTGGAAACACTAAATGGAAATAAAAGTCTTGGAAATGTATGGACCGATTCTATGGGTTTGAGTCGAGTATGTTCCAGATGTCCAAACGTCACCCTCAAAGAAACCGGAGCTCCTTGCAGCTGGGATAATCCCGGTTAGAAGAGGACCAGCTGTGGTTTCGGTCTAGTGTTGGACCCCTGTTTTTCTGATGGTATGACCTAGCTGACATGCTGGATACGCAAAGATAATAACAGTATTATAAGCAGAAATAGACAGTAAGACATATTCTCATATCGTCTACGTTTCTGCATATCAAATGGAAATGCAAATTATTATTAAACCTGTGTGTGATGGGTTGGCCCTCCATCATGGGTTTTTCCCTGCCATGCTCCTCTAGCCTCTGAGATAAGCTCAGGACCCCCACAACCTTACATAGGACAAGCAGTAATAGAAAATGGATGGATGGATGATTATCCTGTTGCTGAATTACCACGTAGGTTTGCTATATTTGTTATAATTACATTTTATTGATGCGTTATTATGAAGGTCTCAAAAAAATATCCATTTTGTTAAACTCATGATGTCTGGAGGATGAAGGTGTGTCTCCAGCTGCCATTGACCTGAGGCCATCCTGCCATGGAGATGTAGGGTTAGGATTAGGTTTAGGTTTAAGATTAGGGTTAGGGTTAGAGTTAGGGTTAGGGTTAAGCAGGAGCTGAGCAGACTCAGGCAGAGCCGCCAACCGTTTCTGAATTTATGGACAGTGTAAAAAACATGTCTTAAATTTACTGTATCTGCAGCTCCATAAATCCATTTTAAAGCTTTTTAATGGTAAAAATTGGGTTTCGGTAGAAAATATGGCAAGTCGGTGGAAAGACATTAATTTCTGTAAAATCGCAAATTTAAGGTTCACAACCCTGGATTCTGTACGTGTGTGTAGTCTCTGGGTGGTGGACAAGGACTCTACAGAATGTTGGACCAAATCTATTTGAAGACATTTGTCTTGGAATCAGACCAGCGACAGCATTGTACAATACTGTGAGTGTAGAGTGCTGATGCGGTGTTAACCAGATGGTCTCATAGGTAACCTCACCTCTTTAAGGTTTAGATTGAGCTGGTCAAATTAATTACTGTGAGAATATAGTTCAAGCCAAAAGTATCCAGTATCATATGCATGCAGATTTTTTGTCCAGTCACTTCTCTTAGCAATTTCAATGCAAAATACATTTTATATGTAAGATAATTTGGTAAACATTGTGTCTATCCCTCTTACATTCTCGTTGGAAGGTTCAGCTGTCACCAGACACTGCAGCCTGACACTTAAATGGTTTAAAATGGTCATTAATTTTGTTAATATTGCTGCAGCATTCTCTATATTCTACCCACTGCTTCGCCTCGTATTGGTACTTCACTCTGCTGCATATCACTTTACTACCTCCTGTTGAATTATATGTTAGGGGGTCCCTCATAGTAGTTAGTGTTTCGTACTTAGTAGCCATGGCTCAGGTCAGGTTGGGGGGGGGTTTGCACTGGATCAGCACATTGCTGCCCCCACCACATGACAAACAGCTCGGGATCCCAGGCGAGCGCCACCCGGGCTGATGCCCTCCTGAAATGGCCGTCTACTTGGCACAGGTAATGTGCCTCCTACCGGAGCTCCTGACCAATCACCCATTCGACACACAGCCAACCCCATGACCCATCATGCTCACCCAATCCATCTACTGACTTCATAGGAAGAGTCACCATGAATGTCGCTGCCCAGGTTAGTGAGCTGCCCAGCGAGGTCGACATTCCCTCTGCAATCAGACACATTGCTGATGTCTGTGCCCAAGAGGTCATTAAAGGCCTGGATCTTGGTTTTTATCCGGGACGCCCACAAGCCCAGACACTCAGAGTCCTCACTCAGTCTCTCGAGAGCCCCGATCAGAGCCTCCATTGACTCTGCGAAGATCACGGCATCGTCGGCGAAGTCAAGATCCTCACCAACAGACACCCCACGGCCGCTGAACCCCATGACCCTGCCCAACACCCAGTCCATACAAGCACTGAACAGAGTAGGATCCAGAACACACCCCTGGCGAACCCCAGAACCAACTGGGAGGAACGCTGAGGTTCCCCCTCCACTCTGCACAGCACCAGTGTACCAGCCATGACGTCCAGCGACCTCGGGGGGGATCCCGCCAAGTCTCAGGATGTCCCACACGGAAACTCGAGTTAAAAACGTTATGAAAATCAACAAAGGGGGGCAGTTTTTAGTGTTTCCACTCATTTTATGCACCTGATTCAACTTCTTTGCTAATTACCACACAGTTCCTGAGCTTAATTAGGTGTGGTGAAACAGGGGAGGATCTAAGCTCTGCAGGGTTGCAACCCCCCCAGGACCGGATCTTGGTACCTCTGGTCTCCAGCATTAGAAAATAACAAGGACTTGACGTGCTACAGTAAAACACACAAATGGAAACCCCCACTTCCAGTACAGGCGCCGGATAAGCCTCTTAATGAAAGAGAGCTTTAGGGGGAGGCCGTGGTGCTGGACCTGCCCCCCCGCCCCCCGCGGCACAAAGCCGCTGTCGGTTCACACGAGGCCGGCATGCATAGCGGCAAAGCCCTGCTGCACTCACACACTCTTACTTGGCTCTCTGCTAATGGTGGGAGAAGCTCTGCAAGCCTTTCGGTCTGCAGCGCGCAACCTGCTGGCAAAAGTAGCAGGGTTTGATTTTACATAACTGCTATAACCACTGTGTGACTGTTATAACTAATATAGCTCCCCTGAGATTTACCGGGAATTTACAGAGGGAACAATTGAGGGCAGACCCCTCTCCTCCATGACCTTCTTTCTTCACTGTAGATCCTAGGGTGGATGGTCTTTGTGGGAGCCTCGAGAAGCGTAAAAGGCAAATGATGCATGTTGATATAGATTTCCTGAACCCGCTCTGCCGTTGGGAAATGGGGGCGTACTAGTGAGGGGGCTCTTCATGTCCCCCCGAACGAGGGGCTCGCTGGAGTGGGGGTTGCGTAATTCCCTAATTCTGCCATGCTCCATGGCTTCTTTAACAATGCTTGATATTCCTATAGGTACCACTGCAAGTTGGAGCAGGAGGTTCCTAGCTCAGCTCCAGCAGAGGTGCGCTGTTTGGTGTCCACATGTGACCTGCCTCTCTGTGAGTGCTCTGCTTCCCATATAACCTTGAATTAGATTCCTTTGCCCCCCCTACCCCCACTGCCAGCAGAAACTCCACACACTGTTAACTCCATCAACTGCAGGGTTATGCAGTCCAGCACCGCGAAAGGCCCCGAATGACCTAACCTGGTGCCACATCCTGAGATCTCCAAACTCCTTCCCGTAATCTCCCCAACCACTGATAATCAGCCATGTGTGAGGGAAACAAGCAAACCACAGCGGAACACGGTGTGAAACATACACAGTACCTGCAGCTATGTAGACAGTAAATAAACATGGATGGTAGCATGGGCAACCATTATCACACAGGGTTTACTGCATGGCTTTGGTGGGTGCGGCCGTGTCCGTATGCAGTGCAAACCAAACGCAGTGCCTCCCAGCTCTGTGTTCTCTCTCAATCCCGCTTCGCTGTGCTGCAGTACATCGTGTTCCTGTGTGCTCTGCGCCTGCCCAGCAGGCAGCACAATATGGAAATGGTTACCCTTTGCTTTCGCTTCTTCGCCTGCATAGGATAAGAATCTCCCGCAGGGTCTGGCACTGCTGTAGTATCTGTGGTTTATTTCACTGCCGAGTTGCAGAGTGCATGTAATACCTGAGCAGGTATCAGCTGTACTGTGCGTGGAATAGGGATTCCCTTTACACAGCTGCACCTGACTGAGAATTACATCTGGCTGAGAAAATGAAAAAAGGAATTTTACATTTTTATTTGATATAAAAAAAAATGGTTTAAAAAAACTGATTTATCTTTCCGAAAAAAAACATTACTATTATCTTCATCATTACCATGATCATCATTTTCATGCTGGTGAGTATCAAGGTGGCATCGGGCCAAGCAGGACACACCAGAGCAGATGTTTCCAAGCCAGCTGAGATTTATCTCCCCAATATGTCCTGTTTTTGGCCCAAAGCCTCCGTCCAGTGGGATGTTCCTGGAACATCTCCCCTGGGAGGAGAGTTCATCACCTTATCGTGGAAATCGAGCCCAGTCTCTGGTCACTCTGTGCATCAGCTGCACATAACAAGGGGAAGATCTGCCTCACACTATACTTTATGGGCTTTTTTAAACCTCTAGTCTTCCACTGTAAGCTGATTTTAATCTAGCTCACTGCACAGCTCTATAAGGAAGTTGTACTATTTGTATCACATGTTTATTTGTTTGTGTGTTTGCTTGCTTGTTTGTTCATTATTGTCTTGTGTGTTTAATGTTGTCTTACATGTAAAACCATTTGTTTAAAGACTTGGACAAATGCAAATTGTTTTGTTGCAAGTCTGCATGTTTTGAAATGTCAAAGTTCGATTTGAAATGGAACCCTGTGGAAAAAGCGTTTTCCCCACTTGTACTGATGACCTTCTTCTCATTATTACTCGTAGCAAATGGCCCCAGGTGAAGAGGCAGATAGCCAGCGAAAGGCAGGGGCTGCTTCACCACCCCAAACCTGCTCCTTGTCTACAAAACCGGCGCTTCCTAAATGATCCACCTGTCATACTCCCTCTTACTGTCACTGTGAAGATGATTCCAGGTACTTAAACTCCTTCCCCAAGGGCAGATCCTCCCCCCTCACTCCCTTCTGAGAGAGCAACGCCGCTTCAAATGTACAGGTGGTGTTTTTTATCCCTGCCGCTTCACACTCAACAACAGTTCACTTATGTTCCTGCTAGAGGTCCTGAGATGTGGCCAAATGAAAAACATCATCTGTAAATAGTGCAAAGGTGACCTCCACCCCCCCCCCCCCGCCATGCCAAACACCCTTTTAGCTACGTCTGTGCTTTGACATCCTGTCCATCACAAACGGAAGTGGAGACAAGAGGCCCATGTGCTCATATGCCTTCTGCCAGTCCATGAAGCACATGCTACATTCTGAATGTGTCACTGACTACATTCCCCACATTCTCATGGAACCTCACACAGCTGTGAATGGGCGAAGAGGAGAGTTGTCCCGGCTCCTCGTTGAGAGTCTCCTCCCTGTTATAGGCTGGCCCAGTGAAGCATGCTCTTTCAGCCAGAACACATGCTTTACAAAATCAGGGCCACCAAGGGCCACCCTCAATCACCAATCCAGAGCTTCTTTACTCACCCTCCATGCAACAGTGAAGACACACATCAGCCAGATCGTCCCAAAAAGCATCCAGTGTTTTCAACATCTTCAGATGGATTTCATATACCCTTGCAGCCCTTCCACCATGAAGGCCTCTGACCAGCACAGCACCTGCAGTTATAGACTCCATCCACCAAATGTTTGTAGTGCTGCCTCCAGGTGAGAAGGCATATCCACCACAGAACTGGTCAGAACATCCCTGCTCCTTCTGAACACCTCCAGAGCAATGAAGAGAGTCCTACCTGTTCCACCCAAGGCTTCAAAAACTTTGACACCAAACATTCTCTCAGCACAGGCTCCCCAAAACCCTCCCATAAGCTTTTGCCACCCTGGCAGCATCTCTGCAGACTATCAGTACCTTTCAGCTGACTTAGAAGATCCCTATTCACGCACTACTGGTGTCCACCATCAGGTCCAAGAGTTAGCGCCATGACAGTCATGGATTGACTTCTGGCCAGAGCTTTTAACAGCTGCCCTTGTACATAGCCCTCCTAGACTCAATGTCCCCAGTGTCACTCTGCACCCAGGAGGTTGATTTCATCTTGTACAGTAGCTTCAGCCAAACATTCCCAACGAACTTTGGCTGCTTGTTTGAGTTGTGATGGGCCATCTGGCCACCTTGAATCCAAACCACTACGACGTGATGATCAATTGATAGCTCTGCCCCTCCCAAAACACAGATGGCGCAACAACAAAGCTGGTTGCCGACCTTCGGCCTAGAGAGCTCTGTTACCATGTGTATTTATGAGCAAAATCCATAGACAATCCATGGCATGAAAGTACAATTGCAGTTCATCACTCAGGTTTAGATTCGCAAGGGCGTTCTTCACACGCATGACCCTTCTGCTATTTCCATCATTCTGCACATGTAATTTGAAGTTTCACAATAGAACCACAGAGTCTGTGGGAGACATCCTTTCCAGCACCTCACCACCCCTTTGGCAAGCTACTCCAAATTCCTGTTTGCAATGAACAGAGTTTTTCTGTCTTTGCACCTCACAGTTGCTTAGATGTGATCCTCTTGTCCCCCAGGATAAACTCCACCTGTGAAGCCCTAAGTCAGGGACCTGGGCTGCCTGAGATCTTCCATGATGAGAAACTCCAGTAGGAGTATGATAGGCTCCACCCATCGTCCAAAGGCCTGGTTCCAGAGCTCACACTGAGTGTGGAGGCAAGGCGACTATATCTAGCTAATTCCGTTCCATCTCCCACATTACCTCAAGTTTCCAGTTTCAGGTTTTTTTTGTCACATACACAATCATACACCATACTTATTGTAGTGAGATGCCTCTCCACCTGTTTCCTGGGCTTTGCGTCAATAGAAATATGCAATGCAAAGAAATTAATTCTCTTAAATAGTATAAAAAGATAAGAATAAAGAAAAATAAAGTAACAGCCAGAATAGATTAAAATAATTCCCAACAGACAATAACAATAGAGAGCACTATATTGGCAGCTGTAAGAAGATGTGCGATGACAGTGTGGCATGATAAAGTGCGTAAGGTGACTTATTAGCGTTGGGACGCGTTGTTCAGAACACGAACAGCCCGAGGGCCGAAGCTTTTTCTCAGTCTCTCAGTTTTGATCTTCAGGCAGCATTACTGCCTCCCGGCCGCCGCAGTCAGAAGATCCCATTGTTGGGTTGGGCAGGGTCTTTGTCCTGGCAACGCTTCCTGTGGGTGGCCCGCGAGTTCAGCAGGTCACACTGTGCCGTCCCAGGCTCCCAGTGTCATGCTCCCAGGCAGGAGGCTCTCAGTGGTGCAGGTGTGGAACGCTTTGAGAGTCTTGGCAGCCAGTCTGAGCTTCTTAAACATCCTGTGGAGGTGGAGGCACTGATATGCTGTTTAAACACAAGGTTGATTCTTCATGTTCCTTCACCAGATGGGCAATGCTCCACGTTCCCAAAGCCATGTGGGGTGTTTGGGGCTGATGTGCCCCCACCCCCCATAATGTTGAAACCAAACCTATATCCTTGTATTAAAGTGCTTCTATAAAAAAGGTTTGTCATGAACTTTAGATGGAGTCATGGCATTCAGTCATGTGTCATGGCATGGTTCTGTGGTCCAGATACCTCCTGACACTATAGTCTATCCCATGGTCAAATTCCATTTGACCTAATAATTATACCCAGAAAGGGTTTCACTTCCAAAACTGAACATTTGAGTGACTAATCCAGAGTAATTTAGGGGAGAAATCCACTTGGATTTGTTGGCTGAAGTCCAGTTGGTGCCTTAAAGGAACATTTTATTGTCAATACTAATGCAGCCAACACACGTCTATATATTAATTTATCTTAGAGTTTGAACAAACAGTCAGCTGAATGTTGAAGCTTGGTGTTGCAAATGCATGGCTGTCATGTAACTGGGTTTAGCTGTACAGTTCATTTTAATCCACTGTAATGCCATGGTTTCTAATGACCGCATCAGTAACACAAAAGCCATCGCAGTTCGGCGAATCTCCACCTTAAATAAACACAGTATGTAAATGTTTAGTGCCAATGAGGCATTTATGTCTTTGTGGGAGACAATCGGTTTAGAAAGCTGTTTATGTGGTTGTGGTCAGGAGTTGACTACACCATGCAGAGCAACCATAACCCCAGAACAAGAACTGGCTTTAGGACGACCACTAAGATAGAATGTCTTGACGTGTCCGTTGATTTGTAAAAGGGAGATGTGCCTGTTGGGTAATAGATCAATGCTAATTTGTGGTTGTAAAGTTTCCAGTATTGTGTTTCTATGGGAACTGGGCTATTGCCGAACATTGCCAGTTACACATTCAGAGCCTGAGCACAATATGTGATATAAGCTTTCAAATGATAATATGTTAATTTCGAAGCTCTGGAAGACTTCCAGCCATTGCTGTTCTTTCGGTAATCCTCGTTCAAGAATGCAAAATAGTTGGCATCAGAAAATATTTGTTTTTAAAAATCCCTTTCAATAAATTTCCCATAAGTTAAATCCCTGCCAGTACTGTGTCCTCCCATGATCTCTTGGTGAAAAAAAAACCAAAAAGCAAATAACATTTTGCGCGGATACTCAGAATTTAAGCACTCGGTAATTCCTGGAAGTCAGCTCGTGTGGTCCTGGATTTGTCCCCCTCGAGAAGTTAAAAATGACAGATGTTTAATAACCATTTTCCATGGTAAAGAGATGCCTTTTTCACTTTTGGAAATGTAATTTATTTATTTTAGCAGAGCCCATTGCTAGCAGTCATTCACCCTGGGCGCTCGGCCCTTTGGGGCCACTGAGGGACACGTTCCTGTCGGCGGCGGCGAGACACACGTGGCACCGGTGGCACAGGTGTGAGTCCCACACATGATACTGTGGGAGGCACTGAGAAACCGGAGGCCTTCAGTTCAGTGTTTCATCTGGATTATGCATCATAGGTGTGCATATGGCAGCAATATTGGGTTGGTGCTGGACTCTCACGCTGAGGTCATTTCCAGGCAAACATGAACTGATGTAACTGGGTGTGGGTGGGTCAGAAGAAACACATGAATACAGGTCAAATTGAGTTACCCAGCTATTCATCCTCTCTGATTAAAGTCGCTTAGCTGTGAATGACTGGTCTGAAAGCGTCACTGGAAACTGAGTTAAAACTGTGTAAAATTACTAAACCTGGGCTCTGCAAATGTTGACCTTAATTCCACATCCAGGCCTGGTTTTCAGCTCTCCCAGGTAGTTAGTTTAATAATTTCTGATTCTGATTGGCCACAGCGGCTTCACATCCGGCTCATGGGTAAAGGAAGGCTGGAAAATCAGCAGGGCACTGACTTTGAGGACGGTGCTTGGAATAGCCCTGTGCTAAACAGTTAGCATTCAAAGTATCTAACTTGAAGTTCTTATTAATTCACACGACCAACATCAATGAACCTTAAGGTGTAGGTCTCATTACAGCCCTCGTGTGGATCATCCCGGGTGCCTCTCGTCTGTTCCCTCATCTCGAGCTCCCCAGTGCAGTCACTAATGTTGCTGCCGCCTGCATGTGCTCCCCAGTGTGTCCGGTGTCCTGGCCATTTCCTCCCTACCCTGTTTTGACCCCTCGTGATCCATTTCCTTTTGTCCTCCCTGTAATTGTATTTCATAAAGCCCCTTTTGGATTTCCCCACACCAACCTCCACTTCTGTCCTTACCTGCGATGTCGTCTCCAAAATTTGTCTCAATTTCTGGATGTTGCTCCCATGGGAGTCACTGCTGAAGCCCCCTTTGCTCTTCTTGAATGACCCGTACAGATGGACAATATCCCATCCAACATGCATTACAATCATTACAGCAAAAATGTGGATTATCTGACATGGAGCTCAAAAGGAGCAAAAGCATCGAACAACTATGGGCCGCTATGGACTGGATTGGGAAACATTGCTTTACTGTATTGTCTTGTAATACGCAGAGCAGTTTGTCACCCCCCCCCCCCCACCCTTACCCCACAAGCTTCACCCCTCACCCTGATACTCCATCTATGTCCTCAGGCACTGCACTAAGTTTGGATCTGGCACAGGGAGGTAAACACTGGGTCTTCTTTTCAAAACTAGCTAACACACACCACGCCGTTCCCAGCTGCGACTGAACTGGCGAGCGGGATGAAAACATTTCTGAGGCACAGCTCTCCAGTCTGCAGCCCAGCTAAGTAAACATGTCTAGGGCTCAGTGCTGACCTGGAGGTGACTCACACTGTGTGGGGCTCTTCACCGGGGCCATGGGGGAGAAGGCCAGTGTGGAGAAGATGGCAAAGATCGCCAACGGAACTAAGCAAGCTGGAAACAACTGCAGGGACAAAGGAAATATCATGCAGTTGCTCTGGCTGAGAAGAGACTTGTAACTGGGTGAGGGGTAAATGGAGGGCCTTAAGCCCACCAGCCATGCCAGGTAAGAGGGAGGTACGCTGTAGCCACATACCAAATACATGACCGTTCATCTCAGGACTGGATGACGGCTAGTAAATGCATATGAGGAAAAGGTGCATAGAAATCTTAAGTGGAATTAAGATGTACCTGTGCTGCTGAATAGTTGTTTTGGTGCCCGTTCAGATCAGGGGCAGAATAAGAAACATATGAAAGAACAGCTCTATTATCTGAAAAATATCTAGGCCCACCAACTTATAGATCAAGGCACCATCTTTTCACTTAATGCTCTTCTTAATACAATGCATCCATTGTCCATAGAAATTGGGCATGAGATACCGAGGATGGGATGCCACTGTATTGCAGGGCTCAAGCTCACTGAGTGCAGAAGGAAAACAGAGAACCCAAAGGAAAGTGGCACAATGGTAGGGAGAACATGCACGCTGCACACACACAGAGCCGGGGCCCGGAAGCGAACCCACAATCCACCGTGCTCCCGTGCCCAGGGGCCCGGAAGCGAACCCACAATCCACCGTGCCCAGGGGCCCAGAAATGATCCTACAATCCACCGTGCCCAGGGGCCCAGAAACGATCCCACAATCCACCGTGCTCCCCTGCCCAGGGGCCCGGAAGCAAACCCACAATCCACCGTGCCCAGGGGCCCAGAAACGATCCTACAATCCACCATGCTCCCATGCCCAGGGGCCCGGAAGCGAACCGCAATCTACCGTGCTCCATGGAGAGTAGCTTTAGCAATGCCCTAAGTGGAATTTGACTTCATGCAACCTGACAGTTTGCATCATGTGACATGGAAACAGCGAGAGAGGGCACCTGTCCTAGCAAGTGACGTGGCTGGCAACCACACTTCAGCACAGGGGCCAAAAGTGCCACCCCACTCGTGTTAGGAAATCTCTATGCCAGCCGCTGTGGGGTTTCTGCCAGCCTGCCATTTCAACGAAGCCCGGGGAAGATTCCCGGAAGGGGCACAGACTGACTGCCGATTATTATCTAATGAGGAATGGCCAAACTGCTGACCGGCAGGAAAAAAGCTCACAACTGCTTTGTTTTTATAGCTGGTTGTTGGCAGAGTGGGAAATTTCCTACTTCATTAATCAAAATGGAATAAGAAATTAGGGAACTAAAATATACTCGGGTGAAGTGTTTGAGGACAAGAAATTTTAAATAATTAATGTGGTTCTCAATTAAATCTTGGTGAGAAATAAAACATCAGTATTCAACATGATACCTTTAGAAACACAAGAGACAATTCAAAATATTTTATTTTTTAATACTATCAAAGAATTAACTGTGTGAACAATTTGCTTTTTTTTTTTTTTACAAAATTCACAGTCTTATTGATTCATGAAGAAACTGGCATAAATATTTTGATTCAAAGAACAACATAAGAGGAAAAAAACACTAACAGAGAGTAATACAGTAAAAATGACCCTTGGCAATTCGGTCTTTGCACCCAAAGTGAATATCAAGGTGTTTATGTACAAAACCAAGAGCTGAGGCATTGTGTGAGATTCAGCCGCTGTGCTGTGAACCCAAATCAGTACGTGGCATTGGTGAAGTGGAGCTGCTGGATCGGATCTGCCCAGAAACAATACGATTCCAGTGTACAGCGAAACCCCAGACACAGCCTGCCGACAAACACAGAAACACCCACACACATACACAAGCACACACCGAAATGCTCAAACGCATACATTCACACGCACACACCGAAATGCTCAAACGCATACATTCACACGCACACAAATACAGTCAAAGACACAAAAGGCAGGCAGTTTTTTCCACATGTGTCAGTGCATTTATGTTGAGATTTTTTCCACATGGGAGTTTTACTTACACAAAAATCTTGGAAAGGAAAAATGACTGGTTCAGAGAGATAACCAATCAGCTTGTAGAGGAGGTGGGTTCAAGCAACTTGAGGAAGTGGGGCAAACCAATCAGATGTCTTGGTCCCACCTCTTCTAGTTTCTTGGCCCTACCTCCTCTACAATCTGATTGGTTATCTCTCTGAACCAATCAATTTTCCTTCTTCCCTCAGAACATTTTTTGTGTAAGTAAAACTCCCAAGAGTTGAGATTTTAACACGTCACATGATTTAACCAATCTAGTGGTATCTGTAGTTATCAGGTGGATGGCATGTATAATCTCCCTCAGCAGAAAACCTTCCCAAGACAGCACAGAAAAGCTGCTTGACAGTCTGGCTTTGTGAACTTTAGCCTACTGTCCCCTGTTTGACCTTATCACACGCATATATGTGCCACGTCCTCCAGTAAGATGTAGACGTTTGGGTGCGATTTGGTGATCCCTTCAAAAAGTACAAAACACAGGTAAGGAAGAGGATACAGTGGGAAAACATCACTGTGAGTACTTAAAATGGCTGGTCCTGTCGCATCTCTGCGTGCGCTGCTCCGCGTTTATTCGCCTACTTTGTCGATGTTGTTGTTGTTGTGGCTGTCGCTGGCGTTGCTGCCCTGTTTCTGCAGTGCCCGAGGCAGCACTTTCTTCTTCACGAAGAGTCTCTGTAGGAAGCGGTCGCTCAGGGACATGGGGAAGTAGCTGTGGATGAAGTACATGAGGCCCACCCCAGGGCCGGCGTAGTAGCGCACCTTGGGCCGTGGCGACACCAGAGCGTCGATGATGGTGCCGATGACGGGGCTCAGGTCCTCGTTCGCCATCTTGGCGTGTTGCTGAAAAAGCTGCTTGGTCTCCAGAACGTACTCCTCGCCGTACTCCTCCAGGAGAGCTGGAGGTAGGTTCTGCAGGAGGTTCTTGTACTGGAGCTCCCAGTACTCAGAATTACTGGATTGACCTAGAAAAAAATGCCAACGGGGGCAGGAGTCACTCAGACATGAGGGCTTGGCTGTTTGGCTGTTTGGCTGTTTGGCTGCTTGGCTGTTTGGCTGTTTGGCTGCTTGGCTGCTTGGCTGTTTGGCTGCTTGGCTGTTTGGCTGTTTGGCTATTTGGCTGTTTGGCTGCTTGGCTGTTTGGCTATTTGGCTGTTTGGCTGTTTGGCTGCTTGGCTCTTTGACTGTTTGGCTGCTTGGCTGTTTGGCTGTTTGGCTGCTTGGCTGTTTGGCTGCTTGGCTGTTTGGCTGTTTGGCTGTTTGGCTGTTTGGTGATGCACTAGGTGTCCAGTAGGGGCCACTGTCTGCGAAGGGCTTTTACTTCAATGCCTGAGTCAAAGTAAACCCAAAGTAAACTCTAGCGCAGAAGGAGCCCCACGCAGTCTAAGTCTCCTTGGTGCTCGTGTGTTTATTTAGTTGACACTGAATCATGTTCCATAAGCTGAGTTGTGCTTG
>JABFEA020000010.1:11136818-11147566 GCA_019775915.2 Cyphomyrus plagiostoma | reverse complement strand
TTTTTGCCCCACATTCTCTTGCGGCATTGGTTTGGGGTGCCGGATGTTTTTGTTCACGTTCGGCTGGCCAAATTTTGGGCTTTTTTTGGTACGCCCCCCCCCCCCCCCCCCCCGCAGCCCGTCCGTCAGTGACATAAACATAAGCAAGATTAAAAGTCAAACAAATGCATCAAGCCCTGGCAGCCTCCTCTAATCAGAGCAAGGGTTTCACATGCATTGCAGACATGGATGTCATCCTGATGGCCGCCTCCGCTCTTGGCAGACGTTCACTTCGCATCCAGCTTAATGGATGTGTAGACCAAGCAAGGGCCTGATTGCTCGGCCGTAAAGTGGGTTGTGTGGAGTAAAGTGCCGCTGGTTCGGTCCTCTGAGAATGGTGGGGAGATTATCAGGCAACCCAGATGCTGTCGGCAAGGGCGTGCTATTTCCAAAATGTTATGAATACAAACAGGATCTCTGTGTTCTGGAATATGTCATCATAAATAGTATACAGTATTTATTGCTGTATAAAACTAATGATATTAATACTCAGGCTAGTATTTAAGGTAACTTAAGAGAGGATTTAAACATCTTGGTTGCCAGTCCTTCGTATCTGTCTGTGTATATAAGCTTGAATCTCCTCAGTCTCATTGGCTGAAATCATGGATATATATATTTTTTTCTTTTTTGCTTCTGCCAAGGTAATGCATTTAATGACCGTTTTCCTAGCAGATGTGCTTAAGCTGTCCAGATGTCTTGTGGAGGCTGGTTGTCATGATGCATGTTACAGAATAAGATTTAGTCAAATTTAGGGTCCCTTTGGTTGGTTTTATCCTGTTCAAAATGATTCTTTAAGGCATGACAGGTGATATGACTTTGCCATGGTTCTGCACTGCCTGTTCATATGATGCATGCCTTCTATTCTGTGCCGCAGAATACCTCAAGATGGCTGAGGGTGCAGACATGGATGAACTCCTAAATTCTTTCAAGAAGTTTGCAGTGCATGGAGACACCAAAGCCGCTGGGAAGGAGATGAATGGCAAAAACTGGGCCAAGCTCTGCAAGGACTGCAAGGTCATTGACGGGAAGAACATCACCAGTACCGATGTGGACATCGTCTTCTCAAAAGTGAAGTGAGTTAGTCCTAAAGTCACTCTGAGCTTGACGCTGCTTGGCAGGAGTTGACTGCTGTAGCTTCTCTGCTTCTCTACACCTTTGATTTGTTATAGAAGCCTTCAGACCTCCCCGCTCTGAATGCTTTTGTTTTTTATGGCACTCATTTAATCGGCAGAGGGAAGACGTCTCGTGTAATCACCTTCGAGGAGTTTCAGAAGGCTCTGGAAGAGCTGGCCCCAAAGAGATTCAAAGGTCAGAGCAAGGAAGAGGCTCTGCAGTCCATGTGGAAGCTGATTGAGGGGAAGGAGCCTTCAAATGTTGGTGTGACGGTAAGAACAGAGGAACAATCTATTTATACTCTGGGAGTATCCCAGTCCATCTGCTAATACCAGTAATACATGAAGTAACATTACTGTGTGTAGGATGCATTGTGATTTATGTAGGTATTTGATTGTTAGAAAGGCAAAGAAAATACTCCTAATCCCCTTGGAACCCGATTCTTTGAATGATGGACCGAAATTTCCTACTCTGGCCAAATTCCAGAACTTAACCTTTCAAAGATGGGAACTTTCGCCTATTTAATCACACAACCTTCCCGATTCACCTGCCCCTTCAAGCGGATTAATTATCTTAATGAGAAGAAGCCGTGATACATCCACAATGGCGTAACGCCTGTTTATACACGTCCATAAATGTTTGCAGTGTGAGCAAGACTGCTGTCGCATGGGGATATTTAGCGATCACCCCAACCGGCATTTTTTGTATGCAAAGTCCCGTCATTCTCTTGCCGTAAATGTGTCATATAGATATGGGTGTGGCAGACAGGGCCACAGTGACACAGCGACAGGAGGTAACAGTGGAGTTTGTACCAAGCTTCCATGAATTGGTCACTTCCTGTTGATGTGATTTTGATTTTTTTCCTCTCTTGGTCATTTACAATGACTTAGATTTGTCCTGATGTCATTGTTCAGAATTTGAAACTGTGTGAGGTGTGGTCAGTGTTTGTCAATTCAACACTGAGGCAGTATTACTACACTTTGGCACGCTTTTCCTCGCACTAGCTTGGCTGTACACTCTCTCCCAAAGCCTGTTCACTCCCCTTACTGCCCCCCCCCCATCCCCGACAGTCTGGTCCTAAGCTGCAGCGACACCAATGGCGTAACAGTAGTGTTTCACGACAGCTGACACTCACAGAAAGCAGGGCCTCCAAGGTTTCTGAAGGAAACTTGGAAAGACGCGCTGTCTGGCACCAAGGAGACGTTTGCCCCGAACACCGAAGCGCTGACAGATGCTGTATTAATACCTTCATTATGACTGTTGAATCTGAGATCTGCAACTTGGGTTACAGCGAATGCTTTTGGCCTGACGCTTCTTGCCCTTCAGGAAGGGCTGCAAACGCAAAGCATTTACTCCCCACCACCCCACCCCACCCCCGCGGCCCGCCCGCAGCCTCTCACTGACAGCCAAGGTCGCGTGTGGCACACCGACGACTGTCTGCATTGACGTGCCACATTAACAGGCATGGACCTTTGCGTGTTTCCTTTGCATGCATGTCAGAAAGTCTCCAAGACGGCGGCAGTGGACCGGCTGACAGACACGTCGAAGTACACGGGCTCGCATAAGGAGCGCTTCGACGAGGCCGGCAAGGGCAGAGGCCGCGGGGGCCGCGAGGAGCTGGTGGAGAACACGGGTTACGTGGCCTCCTACAAGAACGCCGGCACCTACGAGGAGAAGGTGAAGACGAAGGAGAAAGCCCAGTAGTCCTGGCTGGTGGTCTGCACCCCACCTGCCCCGACACGACTCTGGCAGGTCTGGACCAAGTCTGACATTAGGCCCAAAGTGCAGCCCGGTGCCCCGTGACAGATGTGTCGTGCCCTGCAGCGTACGGGACGAGGGGGAGTGTCCTCCACCCTGTCTTCATCATGCCTTCTACAGCCGCGTTCCCATTGGCTTTACTGGACGATCTTAATGCATGGCCATGCATGCAGAGTCTGTGTGCCTGTATATAGGGGATTATGGGTAATCTGCTTATGATGGAGACCGCTGCAGGCATTTTCTTTCCGGATATATATGTTAAAGAAAAAAAAGAGTTCACTAACAACAAGCCATTTACATTTGATTCACTCCTCTTCCCTGGCCGCTGAAAATGCCCAGTATTAAGCTAAACCTTTACATTAGAGGGGCTTGATGATTTGTGACTGTGTTATTTGTCAAACTTTTTTTTTTTTGATATTTGTTTGATTTCTCAATTGATTAAAAAACACCTTGTGTGCTGAACAGGAATTTGGCCAACAGGAAATAGAAGTAGTTTTGTGCCTAAAATATTTTGTCATCTCCAAAAGATTCCAGAAACGTCTTCCGCTAATCACTGTGAAATAAATATTTTAGTGCTATTAGGCGTATAGGCTGTGTAACACTGTTTAGTCATCAAATCCATTGTTTTGCCATTTTGATTGTATCTATCTGCCTTAACTCTTCTGTTGTCCTGAAAATTCACTTTCTAGCTAATCTTATTACTTCCCTTATTAAAATCTCAAATTTTAAATTATTCAGATTTTGAAAGTTGCTTTTGTTTGTTTCGCTATGTGCTACAGGTACTGTTAATACATATTAAATAACCTGCCGCAACTGAACTTGAAAATGTAGTTGGAATTGAATTCCCCTCCTCCACGTACCCCATCGGTTGTGTCTGTTCACTTTGCAAACTCAAACTGAACAATCCCTCCAAGCAACCGACCCCGGATCTGGTCGCCATGGCAACACCGTGGCCTGACTACCACCTTCTGTAAAGTGTGACAACTGTTGCCCGTGTGAAATTTGAATATGCTTTCCAACAGGTGAATACAGTCAGGCTTTTCAAAAATAGAACAGGGCGCATATGTACTTAACACAAGCTGCTCCAAAAGGGTAAACGGCAGTCTGGGGGTCTGCCTAAGAGATTCCTCTTAAAGACACTACTTTTTTTTTTTTTTTTACTTCGAAAAATAAGGGCCCTGACATGCTGGCTTCAGGGCCCCTGGGGAATCTCCCCTCGTCATTCATCACTGCTAATTATAAATTTCACTCGTTTGTCCACAACACCCTGCTTCCTCACATTTCCCTTTCTCCCATCTCTGTCTTGACATTGAATCTGTTCCCAACATTGGAAATATTAAATACATACCAAGCAAAGTTATTCAGGAGAAACCATGGATGTGTTTTCTAATTCAGGGCTCTGAAAAATTAAAAATGCCAGACTCGTAGATTTTTGTACTTGCACACATGAAAATGTGCATTTATACACACGTCTTTATATTCAGTACTGACTACATGCATGGTCCTATGATCTATGAAAGCTCTGAACACTGCATCTGTCTGTAAATGATCTGTCACTTGTGCCTGAGTCTCTCCCCCTATTTATTTCTCTTTTCGTGTCAAAAATGAATTTTCCTCATGCCCCAGCCCCCCCCTCCCTCATGCTGGAACAGAGCTCTGTTTGTGCCGTAACCCCGCGTTTCTGGCCTCCGTCCAACAGGGGGCTCTAGCACAGTACAAACAGTGGTCCCCAGGCAGTAGCCGCTGTGTCTCCCGAGATTCCCTGTGATATTTCTGTCCCCCCCTCCCACCCCCACCTGCCCCGTCTCCAAGGAAACGAGGGGAGCTGTTTGTCTCCACTGGCTCCCTAGTGTGCCCCTGCCTGTCACTGAGCACATGGCAGGAAGATGCTATTTGAGATGACGATCGCACTTTCTCGCGGGCGCGGCGGATCTGTCCTTGGAGCACATGCGCGGCAGGAAGGACACGCCCACCGAGACACACACACACACACACACACACTCTCGTCTCCAAGCAGGGAACAGGAAGCCGGCGTGGGTCCCTTGTTGCCATGGCAGCAGGAGTGTACACAAGAAAACATTCCGACACCTGGCTGCGGCAGCGCTCTCTCTTCTGTGTTTGTAACCAAACACACAAGTTCATGGCAACGCTTGTTTGGGACGTCTCCTTGGAAGCTCTAATCAAAAACATCTCTATCAGAAACAGCTTCATTGCCACTGGCCTTCAATGCCTGCTGCCACACAGTGATGAATAGCATAAGTGACAGGTCACGTGTATAGCCTCATACTCATCATGTGTATGGGTAGCCTCTGTATATGAGGTGATTAATTACCCATAAAGACTCGTGTGTTCAGAGGGGGCCAGTGAGGGGGGGCCCATATAAGCAGCTTCATGTGTGGGGCCTCACGCCCGCTTCCAGGCCTACCACTCAGGTCCTTGGCCTGGCATTGCCCTAGTCGGGTGCGGAACCGTAAGAAAAGGCTGGGCGTGGGACAGAACTGGCTACTCAGTGCAGTCACCAAAAACAGGTCACTACTGGCCGGTCAGGACAGGAACAGACCTCTTACCGCGGCGCGTGGCGGCTCTCAGTTGGGGATGTAGCAGTGGAGTCCAAGTATCCACCTGAACGTTCATGGCGTTCAACATCCTGCCAAACGCCGTGCAAATAAACCAAGCAGTTGGCAAAGTGATATGCCAATCAGAAGCACTAGGCCTAGACGGCACTTAGTGTTATGGGAAATTAAGCACTTGGGAGTGCTATACTGACTCTCCCGTACTGCTTGCAACAAGTAGGTGTTATGGCTTCTAATATAGTCATGCATTTTTTTTTTTCATACTTTTGCTGAATAACACAGTATAATGCCTTGACACCAAAGATGTGAGCACTGCAGAGTCAGAAGCAGAGCCGTCTGCATCCAGGGTCTTGGGCTTTCTTTGGCTGCGGTAGAGCCCCTCCAGCCCCCCTACCTGCTGCTGGTAGTGATTGGATGCAGAGCAGATCATGGGCAGGTCCCATAAGGCTGCGTTTAATTAGGCTTGGTCCAGCGTGGCTGAGGGCCCAGAGGCTGTGGGCAGACAGAGCGCAGGGGGGCCGTGTGTTAGGGGCCAACTCGTTGCTACGTGTCCGATGGAGATTAATCAGCACGCACCCCCTGAGTAAGCCTGCCTCCATAAACTCCACACCACAGCGGGAACATGCTCTGGAGATGCACGGCTGAGGCTCGCAGGAGCACGAATGAGAGTCAATCAGAAACAAACAGGTCTGTCGGTCAGTGTGACTCCGCAGATGCTCTCGGTGGAAGTTTGGATCTGTTAGAAGAGTCATTACGAGCAGCGCCACTGGCTGTAATTAGGAAGAGGCAACTGTTAAATGTTTAAAGATGAGTGATGTGACCTCACACAAAGGCATTTTCGTAGCTTAATTTTTACATATATTTAAACTACATACGCTTCCATAAATTAATCACCTATGGTATGCACCCCCCCTGGAAGTTTTCAGACCTACCATTGCTAGGTCGGGTATTCAATCACTATGACTGCTGAATCTGTCTTCGGGGTAATTAAATACACTGAACTTATTTGGTGATTTATAACTGCTCTCTGCCACAGAGCAGAATTATCCCCAGGCCTCTCAAGTTTCATCAGTTTGGGGTGAGATTATATCTGTTAGGGGTGCAGCCTGCATCTCACGGTCAATGCGTGAGACTCGACAGACCCGCCTACCGCCTTCATCAAATCTTGCTCTTCCGCTTCCACCTTGTCTGCACTCTGTATGTTTTTGCATCCACGTATTAACGAGTTTGCAGCGAGATCACGTATACCTTATTTGGAAAATTTTTCTAGAAGCAGCAGATGCTATATTCTGATTGGCTGGTAGGAGTGTATTAACTCCGCCTAACTTAATCGGGACAGCTATGAAATCCGCTCCTCATGCCTGTGCATCGTCCATCGATTCTATATAACAGGACTCCTCAGTGGTGGTTATCCTTGATTGGCTAATGCAGATCGTGGGTCTTTCCTTTTTGCTTTGGTCAAAAGCATCTGCTAAATAAATGTCTAAGTACAGAAAAATCTGATCAGTTCAGGTATATAATATATATGACAGATGGTGCTTCTGCAGCTCAAGTCCATGTTTTTGTCTTTTACAAGGTTATATATTTGTGTTTTGCTTCCAGGAGGCGTATCCATGACTACCAAACTTGATCTCCGAAATGCAAAGAAATGTAGCTTCTCCTTGAAACACAAAGCTTCCTCTCTTGGGCTGCAATGCTACCGTGACTTCGGGCTTGCTGATGCGTGTGTTTGCATTACAGACAGTTAATGATGGAAAGGAGAAAAAGAAACTGAGCTTGGACACATCCCTGTAGGTGAGTGACACTAAACACACAGGTCACTTTGAAAAGGTGTTTGCATCATTCAAAAATGACATCAGCAACGCAAACAAATGTGAATGAAATATAGGAAAACAGCTTTCAGTAATGTGTGCCTGTTTTGAAAAGGAGTTTTGAGCTTCGTAATTAAAAAGGGACACCAAGGGACACGGAGCTGTGCATGTGACTGACAGACGACATCCAATCAGAGCTGGGTACCAGCATCTCAGTGGTATGTATCCATCTCTGGGGTTTTTTGAGCTGCTATAAAAAAAAAAAAAGAAACAAACTGTGTGGCGAAAGAGTGTTTAAGGCATGGTCCTAGGTGAAAGGTGAAGGGCCTACTGTCCCTGTGACAAGGTCAAGGTCCAGCCCACAAATCCTCAGTTAAGCTCCACCCACATCTATGGGCCCAATCACACAAACACACTCATACTTTCTGACATAGAACAAGAAAGCCATATCACCTATGACAAAGTACATCACATTTTGGGAGAAGTACAGAATACTGTTCCCTAACTGGTGGGTCGTGATCCAAATATGGGTTGTGTGATAAACGTGTGACATTGGTTGTGGTTAAAGAAAATTTTTTCTGATCCTTTTTTTAACAATACATGCTACTGTTATTGCAGCATGTCCTATATACTGTTACTTTTTGTGGCATAAATTTGGTTCAGCTTTCAGTTGTGACTTAATGACCCAGGAAAAATGTGGGTCCTCAGGCTAACTGTGCTGAGAGTCAGTGAGCCGGACGAACTAGTCACTCCTCTTGCTGAAATACCTACATATTTGCACACAGGCATGTAAACATCTAAGGACTGTAGCCAATCCATTTTCACTGCCAAATAAGTGACATTCCATATTTTTCCAGTCTTCTGTGTTCGCAGTTCAATATATTGCAACACTGATGACAAAGGATTTGAGTATAGCATTCTGTGTTTGTCTCCCTGTCACAGACTGCTCCTACTTTAAATAATGTCACAATTAAATACAACAGAGCCTAAATAATGTCAAGCTGCAATACACCTCTTAATTTCACCGCATCTAAGTTTTCATTGTAAAGAACAGTGATCCGTGTGCTGCAGTGACCGGATTTCAATGGTTCCAGAAAACCAAATTTTGTTGACACTGAAGCGTGTGAGTTCTTCTGACGTCTTTGTGATGTTCTGCAGCTAAATCAGGAAGTTCTATAGATCACCAGGGTGACATTTTTGCAATAATTTTTATCAGATTTTCATATGTTCTTCATCACTGGAGAATGACAAACAATGGCAGTGACTTCCAGAAAATCTCCAAAATGTTTTTTTTTAGGTAGCCTGGAAACCCCATAAATGATTGGGTCATACTTTCTCTGAGATACAGTAGTTTTGTTTGCAATAATTTTAGTGAAACAAGAGGCTTAGTGTTTTCCTTTGGGATGTGTGCCTTCAATTTGTCATGGACTGTGATTCAGCTCACCAGACCCAAGTCCCGTTTGCTCTCTCCAGCACTCAAGATATTACCCAGCCCAATCCAAAAGGGGGCGCTAGAGTGACACACTAAAAAGGCTCTAGAACAGCCTATGAGATTCATCCCTGCGAAATAGAGAGCCCCCTTTGGTTAGCAGTGAAGAAAGCATCCAGGAAAATCCCTGGTAGCACCCATCCGCTGGGCCGGGAGCCTGTCCACGCACCATCATAAGTGGACAGTTCAGGTTCAGAAATTAAAAGTCCAGACCAAGATTTTGTTTCATCCAACCAGTTACGCATAAACGGTCAGTCATGTTATACTCAACAGGTCCGTTGGTCTTAACAGAAAGATCAATGTGTATTGGAATCAGTCTTATATTGATGATAATGTTCAATCATACCAATAGTAGCATCGGCAGCTGTGTGACCCTTGACTGGTCAGTTTATTATTCATCTACTAAGCTTTGTAGTAAATTTATTCCATGTAATCAGTCCCAGGAAATCGCCATCGGTGTTTTTAGCAGTGATCTGCGCCTCTGCTAAATGTAATAAAGGGTAGAAGTTGCTGCTTCTGGACACTAGAGGGCAACCTTGTAAAAGGAAACAAAATACTAATCTGTAAAATGCATTTATTCACACATGTAAATTTATTTCCCTCAACCCCCCAAAAAGGAATTTTTAAGAAGAGATAAAATCGAATGGGACCTGACTGCAGGCTCAGGCTACTTCCTTGTAATCCTTACTGTTTCCTCACTGGCTCCTCGTTCATCCACATACCCGCCCTCTAGCTCTCCGTACCCACAGCCTATGGAGCCCCTCCTGGCTGACCCAGTTAGTAGCTTGACAGTTAATGCCTCAGTCCATCTTGTTTCCCGTTTTTTCTTTTTTTAACATAATGTTTAGCACTATTGAGTTTGACGTATTTTTATCCGTGGTGACAGCTGACGATTTCTGAAAGCTCCGCATCTGACACGTTGCCCCTCATTATTCAAAAACACCAACTTCTCACAAAAACATTTGGCAGTTTGAAAGGCATAACATGCATTATATATAAATCCATCATGTAGGATATGAGTCAGTATGTATTATTTAATTGCTTGGGACTCACTTGTCTGACTGAGAGTCTGGGAGCAGATAAAGACAGATGCACGTTCATACTGACTAACAGGACGGCTCTTGATTCATTCTATTTAAATATCTATCAAGATCTTTCAGGAAGATGCAGCTTCGCTTGCCTGGCTGTAATGGTCCGTCGTGTTTATTCAGGAAAAACTCATGTTGCTCAGGAAGTCAGTAGAGATTCCACGTAAAAACCGTCTATGGTGTATTCAAAAACAAACTCAAAAACAAAACCCTCCCACAGATGGCCTGTGGCCATTTGGCAGGTCACATCTACTGCCCGCCTGTGAAATCCATAACAAGCAGGGATTTGGCAAAGAGACCATTTCCATGGCAAAAAAGTGAGAGGGTGGCGCCCCCTTTAGTCAATATAATAATATTGAGGTGAAATTCCTTAGAGAGCAGCTGAATAGCATGCCGCAGAAACTGGTGGGCCACCGTTATTAAACGTTTATGTCAGTCCTTCCCATATTTTAAGGATTTCTATATGTTTTTGGAATTTATAAACTATTTAGAGTATAATTCATCAAACAGTATCATTTATCATGCATTTATGCTGAATTTGTTTCACGTGTTATTCGATAAGTGGCTTGCTACCGTAATTTTTACGATAGCAGATTGACATGGGAAAGGAACGCTGTGTTCACACTGTAATGTTTGCAATGTAAGGTAATGCAGCACTCCCCCAATCTGCCGCTGTTGTGACCCCACGTTTCATAGTGAATGTGTATTTTCAGAGAAGATATTGCGAGCATTATTTTATCCCAATGTGTACAGGGTCCTCAAAATTTAATGACAGTTCAACTTTCTGACAAAGCAGTATCAAGCAGTAAAAAAGGCCAATAGGATGTTGGGGTATATCTCCAGGTGCGTGGAGTTTAAGTCAAGGGAGGTAATGCTA
>JABFEA020000010.1:11118108-11129304 GCA_019775915.2 Cyphomyrus plagiostoma | reverse complement strand
GGATGTAGCCCACATTCCTACATGGTTGGGTGCGTATGGCCCCCTGCAGTGGGATGTAGCCCACATTCCTACATGGTGGGGTACGTATGGCCCCCTGCAGTGGGATGTAGCCCACAGCAGCCCCCCACATTACCATAAACAGCTTTGTTTTTGGGCAGTGCGTAGTGAAATGTCAGGGAAAGAAATGAAGAAACTGCAATATGAAGAAAGCCATGAGGAGCTGGGTTAAAATGTGAGTGTCTGGTAGCAGGCGGCAGGCCTCGTCGCCTTTAGACTGGGAGGTGTGGCAGTGCATAGCCCCCTGGCCACACTCACCGCTGAGATATACTGGCTGTTGAAGCGCGGCTTGTCCTCAACCGGGGGGGCCACGCTGGAGTAGCAGGAGGAATCACAGGGGGAGTTCAGCTCCTCAGACAGCGCCTCCGCAAGGTGGCTGGACACACAGCCGCTGTCAGAGCTGCTGGAGCCGCTGCCTGACAGGCAAGGACAGGAAGACTCTGAGCTCTCTGTGGCTGCAGAGGGAAAAGTGTCACAGGTGAGAGGGGCAATGCCCGGGGTAGAGGGCAGATGGCCTGGGGTGGCTTGCGGGGACCTACTCATGGATGGCTGGCTGCTGGTCTCATGCTCCTGCTCGTCCTCCTCCAGGATGAAGGGCCGCTCGCCCGACAGCAGGGCCTGGCTGCTGTACATGTGCAGGTTGAGGGGCCCCAGTAGAGACGAGGACAGGGGGCACCCTGAGGCGAGGCCCCCGCCCGCCGCCGTGTTAACTTGCACTTGCTTGAAGGGGTTGGAGTGATCGAAGAGGGAGACGGCTATGGAGGCCCTGCTCCGGGCTCCTGGAACAGGCAGGCGAGAGCATGCAGGTGGTCAGACAGCGCGGCTTGGGGGCCCCTGCATGGCCGTCGGGCTCCGCCACAGAACTGCCAATACCTCTGCCCTTCATTATGTAGTCGATGGCCCGGTCGTTGATTGCCGCCTCACTTGGCTTTATGTCCAAGAAAGGCTTGTTCCCCACTCCCATGGATACCATCTCCTGCATTCTTATTTCTGCAGAAGAAATACTTGGGTTAGATCGACAGAGAGGTCCCTGCGGGCAGACACCAGTATAACCTTTACGTGCACAGTACCAGACCGCGTGCGAGTGAGCGGCCGCTCTCACTAACAGCGACGTCACCTTTGTTCCGGGTCGCTTGCTGCCAGAGGATCCTGGCGATGCTGGACGTCCACGCTTGCTTGATCTCTGGTGCGCTTGCCTGCAGGATGTACGCTTGATTCTTGGAGGTCCGTCTTCTGAACCAGACCTCAAATCGCAGTCCGCTGTCCCCAGAGCTCTCAGTCATCCCCACGTCAGCGGTCTGGGGGAGGGGGGACATGCTAACACAAACTTCACATGTATTGTTTCTAATGCTCTGCCTTTCTCATTGACCGAGATCTGGAACTTCACTGGTCCTCGGAACACATACGGACACACACACACGACGCAGACAGACAGACAGACACGACGCAGACAGACTTACACACACACACGACGCAGACAGACAGACACACACACACGACGCAGACAGACAGACACACACACATGACGCAGACAGACACACACACACGACGCAGACAGACAGACACACACACGACACAGACAGACAGACAGACACACACACGACACAGACAGACACACACACGACACAGACAGACACACACACGACACAGACAGACAGACAGACACACACACGCACACAAACAGGTGCACCAGTCAAGACCTTATGAACTGACCAACCGCACAGGAACTATACCAGCCAGGAGAAGTTTAATGGCAACATCCTCCTTTAATTCATTAACTGAACGGCATCATTAGCACATGGCAGGTGGATTGGCACCTTGAAGGAGTGCTTGTAGATGTAAACATCCAGTCCGCCATCAATGCGCTTGGGCTTGCTGAAGAGCACGAGGTCCTCAAACAGGAAGACGTGTCTCTGGCTCTTCTTCCTGCCGTAGAAGACCGTGAACTCGTCCTGCCGCATCAGCTGGCCCTGCTCCTTCAGGTTGACCTAAGAGGAAACCAAGAACGTCCCTCAGGATTCCACACCAGCAGATCTGTGGTCCTAACCAGGGCTCTGCCCGTCCACTCTGCCTTCACACAGACGTGACTGAAGTCTCATGACGGGCCCTCGAGGTGCGTACTGAGCAGCCAGCCCTCCTCGAGGTGCGTACTGAGCGGCCAGCCCTCCTCGAGGTGCGTACTGAGCGGCCAGCCGCCCTCGAGGTGCGTACTGAGCGGCCAGCCCTCCTCGAGGTGCGTACTGAGCAGCCAGCCGCCCTCGAGGTGCGTACTGAGCAACCCGCCCTCGAGGTGCGTACTGAGCAGCCAGCCACCTGGGGGTCAGCACTCACATCGCAGTCCCGGATGGCGTCCATGGCCAGCAGGTCGTTGCCGTGCCGCAGTTGGAACTTGACCATCTCAGCGGCGGCCTGCAGGTAAGCCAGCTCCTGCTCCTCTACCTCACTCACTTCCTTGATGAGGTCCTTCAGCAGCAGGGCGTACTTGCTCATACGCTGGATGGGCTTCAGCAGGTATGAAGCCAAGTCCATCTTATCTTCAAGTTGCAGCTGCTTGTTCTGTGGTCAGAACACACATGGTTTGGGGGGGGGGGGGTAATGCATAAGGTGTAAAGCTCTCACACATGCAGATACTTCAAAGATGGTCACACAGCTTTTTCCCATGAAGGATAATGAGTGAAATTCCCAACAGAAAAGACTGCCATATAATCACAAACCTGTCAAAACATTACGGGTACAAGACCACCCATGGAACCATACTTTAATGGAGTCTGTGTAAGACTCTACCCCCCAGTAATAGTCTCTCAGTGTTCGTCTGTGAAGGTATCCATGTGGACGCGAGGCTCACCCTGAAGAAAGTGTTGCCGTGGCTGGCCAGCAGTGCATCTGACTTGGGCTTGTTTTTGCTGTATAAGGCATACAGGCCAAACTGGTCTTGCTGGGATCAATAAAAAAACAAAAAAAAAAACACGCACATTACGAGACAGTCAGTCATGCACTTTGCCCACGTTCCAGGACCATTGAGGAACTCATTTTTCAGTCATTTTCCCTTTTATTTGGAATGACTTTTGTATGGCAGAACAAGGGTTTAATGTCTTCCACATAGACGACATACAGTATTTTGGATATCTTCAGGTGCCAAGAACGCATCCCTTGGAGCCCATTCATCAGTTCCTGCAACCTTCTATGAAAGGTTGACTGTTGGGCTCCAGACTAATTAGAGGAATCTATTCTTCAGTTGGTGCCCAGGCAGATGTTGTTGGTTCTGCATATTAAAGTGGAGCAGCCTCCAGCTAAGCCAACAGACTGGAGTTACCGCAAAAATGAGCTAGACATGGCCAAAGAGCCCTGAAATACTTTAACCATGTGCTTTATGTGGCTTTCCTTCGTTTCTGTGGAGTGATTTTTGCATTTATGAAAGATACATTGCTAGGAAGAGGAAATATGAGATGGACAAACCCCCCCCCCCCCTCAGCCTCCTAAGTAAACTACCTAGAGTCTGATCACGGTTGGGGATTCCTGACACTGTCTGTGTCGCTGTCTGAGTGTTTCAGTTAGAGGACCCGGGTAATGATGTTCACTGGAAGGTGAACGACACTCCAACATGCCCTGATCATCTTAGAGAGTGACAGGGAGAATGTTTCACGAGAGAAAGCTTTACATGTAAAACGGCTCTTCACCACTCATCTGCTGTTATTTTGTATCTTTTCAGTCAGAGGTTATAGCTTCTAATGGGCAGTCTTCACTGTCAGAGCCTCATTCTGTCGCACTTATGGTACAGAGATAAGGAGCTCAGGCATTCAGCATGAGCTGGAGTGGCCCCAGCCGGCCCCCCACTGGCCCCAGCCGCACCCCACGGGCCCCAGCCGGCCCCCCACGGGCCCCAGCCGCACCCCACGGGCCCCAGCCGCACCCCACGGGCCCCAGCCGGCCCCCCACTGGCCCTAGCCGGCCCCCACAGGCCCCAGCCGGCCCCCCACTGGCCCCAGCCGGCCCCCCGCACTCACGTGTCTGAGGAAGCAGTGGCTAACACGCAGCGGGTGGTTGCAGCAGCTCTCCAGCTCCTTCAGGAAGTACTGCCTGTGGAAGTCCACCAGCTTCTCCATGTTTCCGAAGATGACGCTGCGCTTTCCTCGCAGATCCTGTGGCAGGTCGGCCCGCTCCATCTCAGGGAAGTAATGCTCCATGATGTAGCTGAGCGAGCGTACGTACTCGCGCTCTGTCGCCACCATCTCGTCCACGATGTGCCGCAGCTTGCTGTCAGGGCAGGGAAGGTGAACCTCTAACCACCCCGTCCAGTATCACCGCGCCATTTCATACTGGTTTGACACCTTATTTCATGGGCTAATTTTGGGGGGAAAAACCTACCCCAAAATAAGGGATACTCATAGGCAGCAGTAACCACTCTCTGATCTACACTGAGCCTGTCAGGAAAAAATAAAGTATTTCCTCCAACTTGCAGTCAGTGAACGAAAAACAGGTAAGAGTGCAGTTGTTTCCACTGTCATTTGTGAGGCTCCTTACTAGACAGACTAGCTGACTGCCTGGCCTGCCAGAGTGGGATGTCCTCAGGCCAGTCAGTCTGGCAGAATGCATTAAGGCTGATCCCTTTATTAGAGCGAGGATGGGGAGCCGCGGCTGACTCCTCTTTATAAGGGAAATGTGATTTTTGGCTAAGGGCCGGCAAGGAGCAAAAATCCTCCATGCAGCCTGATACCCTGGAGCCACAGGCAGCCTTGGCTGTCGGATTCACAAAGCTGACCCCCCCCCTGAAATTTTGCACTCCAGCTCGTGTTGGATGGCGCCTGCTACAAAAACAGAGCCCAAAGTTATAAAGTGTAAAAGTGTTTCAGGGGCTGAGGATGGATTTCCAATCAGGAAAAGTGCTTATTCACAGCTGAAAGGTGGTGGGGCTGCTTTAGCCATTAGTGCTGGGGGGGGCACTGCATTTACAGACTGCATCTAATTTGCTGTTTCAGGACAGTAAAAAAATGCCTCTGTGTTTTAGCCGACGCCAGGACAGTGAGTTCTTGGTGATGTTTTGTTAGGAGTACCGCTTACTCCCGCTAGGGGTACCGCTTACTCCCGCTAGGGGTACCGCTTACTCCCGCTAGGGGTAATGGTTACTCCCGCTAGGGGTACAGCTTACTCCTGCTAGGGGTAATGGTTACTCCCGCTAGGGGTACAGGATACGTACCTGCCCTTAGCTGTGGGCTCCGGGGTGTTGTTCCTCAGGGAGTCCATGGGGGACCAGCTTTGGGAGCTGAGTGAGCGGTCTGCCACCTCCGTGCTACTGACCTCCAGGCCCTTGATGAAGACGCCTGTGTTGCCCCGACGGGCGGGTTCACTCAGCGTGCGCTGGCAGGTGGGGTACCGCGGCAAATCAGCGACACCCGCCGCGTCAAAGCTCTGGGTCTTTCTCAGCACCCGGCGGCCTGGCTCCACAGAAGTTAAACTGGGGTTGTAGGAGGACGGCAACCCCTGGAGAGGCGAGGGCCCTTCAGAGGAGGTGCTGCGGGAGAGCCGGTGGGAGTTAGGGGGCGTCCCAGGGCTGCAGCACTCCAGGCCCGCCAGATGGGCAATGGAGCACCTGTTGTCACCGTCCTTGACGTCCTTGGCCACTGACTGTAGACCCAGCTTCTCCTTAGCCCAGCCACCAAGGAGACCCCTCCGGCAGGAAGACAGGCTCCCACTGCGCTTCTGGATCGGCTGGGGGGAGAAGCTCTCCAAGCTCTGCTGGGGTGTGGCATCCTCAACGTCGGCCTTCTCACTGTCCGCGGGCAATGACCGCCTGGTCCGAAGCGCCCTCTCCAGCTTTTTCTCAAACATCTGTTTGGTCTCCTGACACTTGGACCAGGCGAACTTCCATTGCTTGAGTCCCTTGTCACTCTTCAGCTCCCCGGCTAGCTCCTTCATCTCCTGGAATCGGCCGTCGGGGATGTCTGGGTGACTGCGCTGGTAGCTCTCCAGGCAGCGGATGACTGAGCCACACTTCTCCGGCACGCTGCAGTCCTCCATGCTGATGGCAGCGAGGTGACGCATGCCCTCTAGCGCCCACTTGTATGCCTGAGATCGGAGGACAAAACACAGCATCAGGTCATGCTCATGGGCAGAAGAAAGGGAACATTGAAGATGCGGGCGCCCCGGAGCGCTTGAAAACGACACTGCGTGGCACAGCCCGCCGGCGGCCCAGAGAGCACGCCGCCACACAATGGGCCTGTATTTTATGCACGTCGGAGAGCAGACAAGGCCGGCTTTATGGGGGTGTCGGCTCAAAGGCAATTCTCTCCCCCACTGTGGAGCGAGACCAGGGCCCTCTCAGAGGAAGACCATTCTCATGGAAACGGGGGCTGGATTTACAGAGGTGAGGTTTTACACACAAATCACCCGAGGATGAGGTAACTGCTCCTTAATGGGGTGTGACAGCCTCTCAGGTCTCTCTTTTCCTGGCTGTTCTGGTTATGCTAATGGGGGGGAACCACAGGCTGAACCAAAGCAGTTACATCACACCACTGCTGCACAGTCTTACGAACAAGACAAGGCAAGAAACTACCGAGAGCACCTGTACCAACCCAGAGCACCTGTACCAACCCAGAGCACCTGTACCAACCCAGAGCACCTGTACCAACCCAGAGCACCTGTAACAACCAGGGGAAAATGGATCTGTGACATCGGTGTCCTTCCATTTCAGAGCCGGCAATATTACTGAAACTTACACATAGAAATCATCCAATTCAGCAACAGGGAGATTGACTAAATGAGCTCATTTGGCTTGCAGGCGCAGAAACACAGAGGGATTTTTGGCAGAGATTAGCACATATCAGACCCTCCCAAATGGGTTGACATTGCAGGACCCCATGTTCCTGCCTTGGTCAATGTTGGGAGGGTTTCCAGCTTCTGCAAAATCCTGGCTCTCTTACTCTCTCCCTCTCTGCATTTGTGTCAGTGGGTGAGTTTTCAGTACCTCAGCTCTGAAGCCCGTGACCAAACACACCTTCTGGACAGCATGCAGACACACTGCGGTTCGTACCAGTGACAAAATTCCCAGTGCAAATTACTGCTGTCACCGTGCGGCCTGGAGGTCATGTCCCCACAACAATGGGAGCAGCAGAAAGGGTGACAGAGTTGGAGTCATGCAGAGACACCAGCCAGAAGAAGGCACGCGTATAATTGAAGATTTTAGAAAATATTTTAAATTCCCAAAGGGAGCCGATGAGCAAAATACTGGCCAACTGATCATCTTAGAACATGACCAACAGTCGCAATCACTCAGGGACCTATTGAATGCTAATGCCCTGCCAAAGCACCCATCAACTCTGGAGGACCCAAGGAGAACTCTGAAGACCTGAGGAGCAAAAGGAGCCAATGCTAAAGCTAAACTGCTTCAACAGAAAAAATGTAAGTTATGTTCTTGGCTCATTCATACTAAACTTTCATGGCTGTAGTGTAAATCATTGCCATTTGAAAGTGGAGGGTAGGGCTCAGATTCGTTCCAGACTCCCAAATGACCACCCCGTCCTTAAAATCCCCGTGGCTAATGCCCGTTTCAGCTTTCAAGCCACTTAATGGCGCTGGCGGAACATGGCCAGCCTGTGTTTGGTCGCTGGAGTTTCAAAATGACATCATGCTGGAGATTGTTGGCGGTCCTGGACCTTTGAAGTGTGAATGGGCAGCCGTGAAAAGCATGCTTGATTGGTGAGGGCTTGGAGTAGGCCTAGATAAAGCACTGGCGGGGGCGGGGGGGTGAGCAAAGCTCTAAAGCACCACAATGCACCCTCCACTCACAGGGCCCACAAAAGGGACAGCATTCCTTTGAGCGCATGGGCAAAGAGGAGGAGTCCCAATGGGCTGGAAGAGGACGCCATGATCCTCACTGAGCCTCCAGCCTTTGTCCACGTGTATAAATTAGGACTTCAAGGCATACTGGAGAAGCTTTCTGCCTGGATTCATTTATTTATTGTCTGATATAATAACTGAACACCTTTAAGGGTGCTTTTATAAAAGTGTGTTGAATCGAGAGGAGCAAGTGAACCTTGGAATTCCTCCTCTGCTAAGACAAACAATTCTGAAGGTTTGAGGAACTACTATCATTCGCTCTACTGGGAAAAAACAACACAAGGCGGCCAACAGAAAAAGACACCAAACAGGTAGGTAAGACATATAGTGAAATTCCTGTGGGAAAACACTCCACGCAGGGTCTAAAGGACTAATGACACATATGGATATGCTGACTGCCGAGGTCTCAATGTCCCTGCATGGGAGAAGCTTTACCAGTAGGGCTCCCGTTACTGTTCACGTGCACAATTAGGAGAGTGGCTGATAAAGGTGACCTGACACCAATACAATAGGAAAGGGGCCACACTCAAGAGGAGCTGGACCACACTGTGAAGTCAGTCCCCCCTCACAAAGTCCCAGTGCCACATGTGAAAACAAATCTCCTGTAACGCAACTAATTGCTTTCCCTGGTCTGAATGTTCCTTCTAAGACTAACGATCATCAACTAATGAACACACCAATTCTGCAGGAACTTGCATCCATAATAACGCCTGCCGTTTTGATAAAGCTGTGGAAAATGCGGAGGATGCTGAATGGAAGTTAATCAATGGACCTGTGTGAGGGCACCTTCAGAGGAGATGCCAGTGCTGCTGGCTTTGGCTGCAGTGAGAACACCCCCCCTTTGGGGGCCGGGAGGCAGTCAGAAGGATGCAGCGACTGCAGAGGCAGCAGCTGGACAGAGAGAGGGAGGCTCTTCGCTCGCGTGGCTCCGGAGCATGCCCGGCCTTTATGCCTCTGGCCGGCCCCTGCTGCTCAGCCCACACACCACAATGGGCAAACTGAGACACAAGCTACCCCCCATTTCACTTGCCATTTAAATGCATCCTATGTTTTTCCTCACTCATTGTTGTCCATTGCCCCCCCACCCCCCACGCTGTTTGCTGGGACCTTTAGAGGCAGCTACTGGTGTGCAAATAAGAAGCACATGTTTATTAACTAACCGATAGTAAAAAAAAAAAACAGAGATAAGGTTCACTGATTTTATAGCAGTTAATGATGTATACAGAGTTACCAAGCCGCCAGAGTTGAACCCATTGCTGTAATATCCCACCATTCATGTGAGGACCGTAATAAGCTCATAATACACCTTCCTTTGCTGGGCTGGTAAGGCTTCCTGTGAACTGTGCCCCGGGCGAGTCTGCCTGGGTCCTGGGCCCATGTGAGCAGCATCTCAGTATGAGTCGTGTCGTGTAAGAAGCAGCAAGGAAGGCGAACAGCTGCCTGCTTTGTTATTGAATCTCTTTTCCACCAATGGCATCAGAATAATGAGAGTGAGCAGGTTTCATTGAACTCTCTCAAATCAGTAAAACAGATTTTAAAAAAAAGAGGACAGTATGAATCAACACAGGTTTTGACACGATGAACCCCAAACACCTGAAAGTGCTTGCGGGTTATACACAGAGTCTGTATGTCTGGAACACACAGAACAGGGTGTCTGGAACACACAGAACAGGGTGTGTGGAACACAGGCAAGATCCTCACACCCACACCTGTACAGAAGCGTCTTGTTACGTGGCTGCTGACTGCCAACGCTTCATGCCCCCGGGTGACAGCCCGAGTGAGTTGCTTCATGTGCCAATCAGGTACCGTGGATGTGCCGGCAGGCTCACGACTGCACTGGGCCCGATGCCCTTCAGCGCTGACACGCAAAGCTGACACCACAGGCTTCCCTGGCCTTCCTTAGGCTTCCTAACTCTGGCCTGAGAAATGCAAACACAGTGAAGTCATTCGGGCCACAATTAAGAGATGGCAGCTGATTACTGCATCTCGCTGCCCTCACAGCAGATGTACTCCGGTAACCCCTGAACTCAGTCTCCAGGATGTTTGGAAGTATGCTCTGGGGCGTCCACTGACCCAGTAAGTTCAGCTAAATCAAACCACCAGCAATCGGGAGTCCAACAGATGAAAGGGAAGGGTTTAGGGTGGGGGGTGTTTAATTCCCCTCTGGAATGTCTCTTGGCATGTCTACACCTATTAGCTTATACAGAGTGGATAAGTGTCACTATGTATAAACACCCAGTGACTGGTCTATATTCCCTGCAGCCTGAAATAAGTCTCCATCTGCCTCTCTAAACAATAGCATTTCAATGTATGAACAATTTTGGTGTATAAATAATCTCTATAGTCCGTTTATCATTCCTCACACATTTTCAGAGTTTTCTATGGGAGACACACGCTCTGTTACCCACGCACACATGCAATCCCCCCCCCCCCCCCCCAAAGAACAGCTGCAACACTCCACAGACAAACATCAAACAGAGAAGCTCACCCTAACTTGTACTGTGAGACGTACAGAGTTAGGAAAGGGGGCGGGGGGGTCAATACAGCCCTCCAGCTATAGCTGTGAAAAAAGTAATCAACACATCAGCTTACAAAATATAAAAAGGGTGGATTCCATTTTCCTGGCTGAATGACTACATTAAAAACATCACTGGGGTATATGAGGAGCTCACTGGGGTATATGAGGAGCTCACTGGGGTATATGAGGCCCCGCAGGTCAGTACCACACACGCAGCGCTGACTTTACGCCGGCAGACCATCCTCGTGCGACACACAGACTGCCCTCGGCTCCGTACTGCCCTCCAGCGTACGAGCCCCCAGCCTGCCGTTACCTCAAATCCGCCACATCATGCAAGCCACATTCAACCCACTGATCACAATATTTGAATGAAAAATATCAGCAGAGATGCATGTAATAATGGCTAAACCGGTGACCCTCTTAGGTGCCACAGTAGCCCGTGAGGCCGCCCTGCCCGGCCACCCGCCCGTGAGGCCACCCTACCCGGCCACCCGCCCGTGAGGCCACCCTACCCGGCCACCCGCCCATGAGGCCACCCTACCCGGCCACCCGCCCATGAGGCCTCCCTACCCGGCCACCCGCCCTACCTGGCCATGCCGGCCATCCGCCGTCTCCTGCTCCGGTTCCTGCTCGGCCCATGGAGCTGCCGCTGCCGCCGTCATGCTCCACACTGAGTCCACACACAGCCCCCGGCGCCCAGAGGCCCTGTCCATGCTCCCTTCCCCAATTCACAGGCAAATGTTAGTCTAAATAGCAGATGGGCAACACCCCCAGCACGAGATGGGGGG
>JABFEA020000010.1:11093838-11115329 GCA_019775915.2 Cyphomyrus plagiostoma | reverse complement strand
TACCCGCGTACGTGTGGACAAAAGCCCAAGACGTATAGAAAAAGGTGCGTTTTAAAATATACCCGCGTACGTGTGGATAAAAGCCCAAGACGTATAGAAAAAGGTGCGTTTTAAAATATACCCACGTACGTGTGGACAAAAGCCCAAGACGTATAGAAAAAGGTGCGTTTTAAAATATACCCGCGTACGTGTGGAAAAGGCATTAGGGAAAAGGAAATTTAAAAATTTGCCCCTATGTAGGCACATAAACTCGGAAGACCACAGTGTACGTGCCAGTCCCACAGAGCACACCCTATAAGAATAAGTATCCACAGATCCATACATGTCACTCACTTTCCCACAATACCGAGCAACAAGGACAACTGATGCTTTTTCCACAGAATTTCTCCACTTGTTGAACAATTTAGTAAACATGTCTGGGTACAACATGCCCGGGGCAAGTGCTGAATATATCTATATGCAAATGCATGCTAAGCTACCAGCACACATTGTGCCCTGAAAACAACTGGGATTAATGTCACAGTTCAATAAGCTAACAGATGGCATGGGATCCCCAAGGTGGGCGGCAAGCTGTCAGGTCCACAGGGAGGCGAAGCTCATGCTGGCCCACGTCGGAGGGAGCGGCCCGGCCAGCCCGCTCCTGAGGAGGACCCTCCGTGTGACCCTCAGCACTAACACAAAGAAGCACGACTTGACCACCTCCAGCCCATAATATACTTTACAAGCACATGTCAGAGCAGCCAAATAAGCCGTCTGCAGGGTACCAAGCAATGTAGGAATTAAGGACGAGGATTCAGGGACTCAAGCAACAGATAAAGTGTCACCAGCACTCACATGAAGGAAGGTATGGAGACATTAATACTTAAGGCCGAGTTTGTGAGGCTCTAATCTGAACTGAAACAACAGCACGAGGCTTCAGGATTAAGCTGCCCCTGCATGGATCTCCTCCAGCGTGGGTCTTCCTGGGGAACCGATGCTTACATCCTACAATGATGCCGTAAATGAAAGCTACCAGCCGCCCAGGCCCCTCCCCATGTCATACCACAGTCTAATCATAAAAGCAGCTTTTGAATCACTAGCTTATGGAACCCATTAGCCAGCAGCGCTGGGATGATCTCACTGACACAAAACAGCAGCCTGTATTTAATGCGTCCTTTTTTAATGAAACACTGACTCAGTGCATCATTGTTAACTGATTATAGATGCAATGCAGACACTACGGCATCCTTCACCTCTACTTAAACATACAGAATGTTTTTCACTGCATCTTCCCCATTTCCGAGAACAATATTTTCTTTCGAGTTTAAAGTGTAAATTTAAGAAAACCTGCCGACACCTAAAAGACAGCATAAGAATTCGGAGTATAACTTGACAGCGTTTCACCATCTGACGGCTTCCGGAATTTGAGAAAAGTGCGCAATTGTCACTCATTCATTGCCGTGGCTACCAGAGTCACAGGGATACAATGGAAGCACACAGAATGGACAGATTCCAATTAGAAACCATTCATTGTTGTTGGGCTGCAGTGAAGTCACACACGCACTAAGCCGCTAGACATCCTGTGGGCCCCTTCATGAATTAAAAATTGCAATTACTTCGAACTTGAAACACTGCAAGGAAGGACTACAAATCAAATGCATATATGGTGATTAAATCTATATATAGACTACAGTAAGCACAGCAGTACAGTAATAGGTAATAGGAGCCATATTTTGCAAGGACAAATCAAAGTGACCACACGAGAGTCGTGTCCTACTCATGGTCAGTAGCACCATCATCCAAAGCAGTTTGCACATCTGCATTCCATAACAACATCTGGTGGGGGAAGTAGCACCCTGAGGGTCCCAAGCTAGCTTACGCTAAGGAACGGCCTCCTGAAGAAAACTACCATGAGAAATCCATCGGAGTGCTGGAGCAGAGCTGTGTGATTATCATGATCTGCCCTGCAATGCAGCTCCTTGTCATCCCACACAGACACCAAGACGATGCCTCCAACGCAGCACCCTCTTCAAAGACCTCAGACAGCATGCTTATGGTTCTGGCTAAAGCGCCACACAAGCATGTGACTCTTACCTTATCAAAGAACTCATAGAGTCGGACGGTCTTGTCGATCTTATCCTTGGTGTCCTCCACCCTCTGGGAGAAATCATGGAGGTGCACCCAGAAGGAGCGCACCTTCACCTCGTAGACCTGCAGCTCGGCCGAGCTCACGTCCTCCCAGCGCTCAAGCCGCTTCAGTAGTGCCTCGCCGCTCTTGCAGTGCCCCTGTAAATGCAGGAGTGGCCACGGCTTAGGTGCTTACCTCCACGGGACCCCCCTGGACAGAGTACGGCATCAGACATTCACATGGTACCTCAGTACAGAAAGTCGGGACACAGACTCACGTATGCGGCGGAGTAGAAGTCTTTGAAGAGGACTTGCTTCTTGTACAGCTGCTCCAAAGAGTCTCCCAGCTCACTGAGGGTCTTCAGGCGACTTTCCCCTACCTCCTCTATCCAGCCCCTCACCTGATTTCAAAACGCACACGATTCACTTACACGATGAATGACAAGACGCATCGCTAGATGAGGGCCCCTACAATGGCTATTCTCGCAGCCAGGCTCATAAATTGTCTTTTCGTTCCAGCCTCATTAATATGTTCCACACGATCTTTGTATAAATGTCTAGGAGGCCCTGAAGATTTACGTGTCAGCTCCAAACCCTGCGAAGCAGCGATTCTCACACGCCTTTCTCCCATTCAGCTTTCTCCAGTCACACTTACAGCGTATCTGCTTAAGCTCCTTTGTCACACACCCTTTCCGCAGCTCACCTCCTGGAAACCTTCCTCCAGGCTCTTGAACTCCATGACCAGCTCCAGCTCCTGTGTGCGCTTGTTGGACAGCTTCACTAGCCCATGTACCAGCTCGTCCACCTGCTCGTACAGCTGGCTGACGGCCTCGATGGCATCTCTGGAGGGTCGGAGGAGGCACAGGGTCGTGGTCAGCCTGGCTGCTGCCTCGTTGTGCTGGTCATGCTAACCACGGAACGAAAGGCTCGAAAACGACACAGGTGCCGGCTCACCGAGATCCTTATCCCAACTGGCCAGGGAGACTCTGCTTTTGAACCAGAGCAAGACGTGTCCATAAAAGTCACGGATTGTGGTCAATCCTTAACAACAGAAGAGGCAGTTCTCTCTGAAGCCTGTTCTGTGGTCCCCTCTCTGAGCATGGCCGAGATGGGCCCGCTGGTACAACAGGCTCGCAAACTCGGAATGAGAGTGAGAGAGGCGGGCACCTCATCCCAGAACCTGCGCGCAGCAGCCTTGCCCACAGCGCAGCCCTGCGCACACACAGGGCTACTGTGCCCCTGAATGTGTGACTGTGTGCATGCGTTTGTTTGTGTGCCTCTTTGTGTTTGCCAGTTCTGCTCGTGGATGCTTGTGTTTGGATGTGTCCACATGTTTCGTATGCCATTGCATTTTCACTTTTTAAAGATGAAAAATAGACTAACAGAGCACTCTGTCAGAGACGCTTGGCAACTAAATATAACATAATATTCATGAAATTAGTGAGAAGTAATTTTCACCATTTTGATCCCTTAAACCAGGGGTGTCAAACTCCAGTCCTGGGGGGCCGGAGCCCTGTGTAACTTAGTTCTTTCCCTGTTCCACCACAAATGATTCAGCTCAAGAGCTGCGTGGTAATTGGCACAAGTTGTTGAATCAGGTTGTGTTAAGGGTGTGCTAATTCCAGAGAACATTTCTACTGATCTAACCCTAAAACGACAGAGAGCCAAAATGAACTCGATGCTGATATAGAGGGGGGTTATTCTGACAGCTGACTGTACCTTCTGTGGCCTATATGTCCGGTTCTATAGCAGATTCCTGGCCAAAACAATGTAAAGCCCAAGAAGGGACATGGAGAAAAAAATCCACAGCAGCATCGGCTGACATAAAATCAACAATCAATCAAAGTTAATGGCCAATACCACCACTGTGCAGCCCGGGTAACAGCGGGCCAGAACCTTGCAGAACAACGGGCCATTGACCACTGGGTAGTTTTCAGCTCCATTCTTATGCAAATGTCTGTGCCCCAATCGGACTGTTCTGTCAGCCAGGGCTTTTGTCTACAGCCTGCGATTTTTCTTTTTTGTTCTTTTAAAAAAGGAATTTGCCAGCATTTAACAAACTATTCTAGGCGATAATACTTTCCCCATTTTTCCAGCAGAGGGGAAGTACAGTTGAAGGTGCAAGAAGGCAGAGAGAGAGGAACAGTCAAGGTTTCTTCCCCGCTGCCAGGAGAACAAATAAACCCCGACTGACTGGAGGCTCATTCCCCAAAAAGGGCCTAATCACCAGCAGGGCTCGCAGAAAGTCAACACTGCAAAAGGAATAAGCTTTCCTCACCGAGTGTATATCACCATCCCGAGCGCTGGTTTAATCAGGATCTCTCAGAGGAAGATCTAAAGACCTTTTCCTCCTAACTGCTGTAATCTGTACTAAGCCGAATAGCGAAAATGTCTAAATAGGAAACTGAAATAGCAATACATTGTTTAAACTGCAGCGACTGACTCCATTCAACTCCTTAAGAAAGTTTAAAACAAATAAGAAATTATGGGCAGAGACCGTGATTCACTTGTTTTATCAGAGCCATGAAATAATTAGTGTATTTAGCCTAGGAAGGGTTAGTCATGACGTTTGCCCTGGCAGTGAATAGAAGCTTTGTGGAAGCAGTGCCACTTCCCTCCCGCAGACTAGTGGGTACGCGCTTGCTCATTCTCCACACCCAGTGTAAACATCAACGACTCGTGAGCAAGCCTGATGTTTCAAAAGCATTCCAGCATCAGGAGGAAAATCACTGATAAGCTCTTAATGGGGCAGAGGAGCTGGTTACCCAGGAATCCATCGCGTGATGAAAGTTTCGCTTAACATGGGCCATAATCACCAGGCAACAGATGTGCCGGCCCTCTCTCTTGGAAGCGGATGGCTTTGACCTTCGTTGAAAGTGATGCTTGCTGTTTGCAAACACTGAGGCCTTTCAATACCAGGAAGTGACTCACAGCAAACACCAAACTAAGAGAGATTGGATGGTTCCATGTGAGCTTCGCTATAAATATAGCATCGGATTCGTTACTACAATGCTGTTACTCACAAAACTTTGACCTTTTTAAAGTATGAGAAAAATGCCTCAAAAAGCCTTTAAAGATAGAAGTCAGTAGGTTGAATGACAGCTCACAAAGCCCTTCTTACTCCAGGAACCTCTAAGCTTTATGGTCGAAAAATCCCAAATGTATCATAAATAAATGAGGAGCTTCTCCATCAAACATAATCACAGTGCAGTGGAAAACATTCCAAAAGAACAGCACTGAGATTAAAAGCCTTTCTCTGACGCCAAGGGTCATAACAGGACTGAGTTCTTTGGTTGCATCTGGAGGTTTTCGGTTCTCCAAAGCACCATCCAAAGTGCTGACCTCTCAAGTCCTGCCTGCGCCTTTCCTGCCACACAGGAGCTTGGCGTCGTACCCGGGCACTCCAGGGCTGCTGGCCCAGCCAAGAAAACATTTTCCTCAGATGTTTTCACTGTGAAAGAATTAGGCTGCCTATCTGACTCTGATAAGTGGGGAGAAAAAACCTTAATGTCAGTGGGCTGGAGTTTTAGAAAATAAAAAAAACAAACAAACCTGCACAACCTGCTGTTGTTTTGAGAGCCAAATTTGGTATGAACACCAGGACCTTTTGATGGTGGTTCAGATTTCACCTCATGAAACAGTTCAAAGGGTTTTGAGAACAGCACGGGCAGAAGTGCGAGAGACAAGCCTTCAAAGCAGGAATGACATCTACAGCCAAAGACACCCGTGCTTGCGAGGCTGTCACCTTGAAAATCTTTAGGCTCCACAGCAGAAGCTTGCAATACAAACTGTTCTTTACTCCAAAGCGATACAGTATTCGCAGATGAAGCTTTTCTTTATCGCATATTACAGTCTTCCAAAAGCAAACTGGGTACAGGGTCCAGCAGATTCCTCAAAGCAGGATATGACACTTTGTTGCACATGGAACATAAAACATGGAACATGGGAAACAGCGGCATCTCTCTCACAAGCTGGAGATATTAAGATCAGGTCAAATCTCAACAGAGAGGAAGCACTAATTCAGACCACTGTGGATAAGAATGTTCTCATTGGCTTTCAGTGGGGAAAACTCACATTCCATAGTGGACACAGAATCATTCGACACTAACTCTAGATTGACACTTGTCTGTATATCTGCTGCAAGAATCTATTTTGAGAATTGTTCCAGTAAAATATTTACATTTTATTCACCTTAAATATCAGGGTTCATTCAGAGAAGAAAATACTACTTTAGCTAGCTTCAATTCCCACAGAGCAGCCAATTACAAGCCTGGATATCGAGAGGGGGGGGTTACCTGTGGTCCTCTGAAAGACCCATGCTGCTCTCCTTCCTGAGACGGGACAGAGCCGCCCCTCCCTCCAGCTGCAGCTGTGCCAGGTGTGCGTCCCCCAGCACAGCACGCATCAAGTCCTTGTACTTGCACAGCACCAGCTGGGCCCCCTGGCCGGAACAAAGGGCAGCAGTGAGCTTTGGCAGTTCCCAAACCCTGTGTCATCTCTCCAGACTGCAGCAATGCCTGGGTACATACTGGGTGCTAGTATGAACCACACGTGTCCCCACCCCGGTCCTCACTCAGTAATTGTCGTAACTACTAATTGTTTTATTGACGTAATTAGAATCTGGAGAGAGACCTACCTAACCTGTTTTGAGTGTCTGTGAATCCATGATTTGTACTGTATTCCTAAATTGAAGAGCAAAGGTGGAATGCCTGGTTTTAAGCTTAGTTAACAGGGTACAGCTGCTTCCTTATACGCGTTATAAATCCAAAACACACAACTCAAAGTCTTGCTGGGAAGGAAGGCAGCTTTCTCTCACACAGACGCACCACCTGTGGCAAGGACTTGTACCAAAGGTTAATACCACTCCGTGACCCATGAATTTGCTGAACCAGAACATCTGGCCGAACTGAGATTCACGATGGAGGTATCAGGAAGAAAAAAAAATCCTGTTATGCATTTGTCGCAAGCATGGTATCCTGGGACAATCTCATTACATCTGGAAACCTAACAAGGTTATTCCAATTTGCGACCCCCCACCCCCCCCCCCCCAACGCTATTTAAAGGTATTTGTGAAATTCGGACATACGCAGCACACACCTAACAATGGAAAGGAAAAAAAAAAACATGCATGTGGGTGATGGCGGCCTTTCTAACCACACTGTAATTACGATAATTACACACTTAGATCACCTTTTGCTGTCAGCACAACGTCAGATATCTTAAAGGAATACAAGACGGACTGGACTACTACACAGCATTGTGTGACAGGTTCGGAGCAGCAAGTCGTGCATGCATGATGAAAAGCAACCACGCAGGCATGCATGTGTGAATACAGTGTGGTGGGACTGTATTTAGATTGAGCTAAATGCACGTGCATGGCTGCCAATGGTGCATGCATGTGTGTAGAATGTAGTGACACTCGTGACATAGTGCTGAATACGTGCTCATGCCACATGGTTGTGTGTGAATGTGCACAAATTCCCTGCCTCTTGACTGACAGCCTCAGGGCAACAGACCCCTAATCCTTAATCCCAAAGTGGGTCTTGAAGGGCCCCAGATTTCATGTTCAGAGCTTTAGCTCCTTTAGGACCCAGCTGTCACACACCTTCCAGGAAGAACACACACATCTGACCAACAGGAGGCTTTGAAAAGCACCATCCACATACAGAAATACTGTAATTACAAAGATGGCTGCTGACAGATGTGTCCTGCTTCAGAGCGCTCCTCACTCCCGCCTACACTGTCGTCTTTCTTAACTAAAACACTCCTCCATAAATTACCCCTCCCCACCGGAGAACAGCGTGTGCTACTCAGTAACACAGATGGACACCGAAAGGTCAAACGAATCAATATAAAACCCATAAAATTAAAAGCATAAACCTCCACCGAATTGAAGCCAAATCGCTCAATTTATTTAAATCTAATCTTTACACACTTCCACCTTTGAGAGCATTCTGGGTAAGATTCCATACAGAGCCTATCCACCCACTTTGGGTAATTTCTCCAATATAAAACAGCCATGTGCAGCTTCAGCTATACAATGGATTGTCAGCCTGGCAGTGCCACAGAATGGGCATAGTTTGGTTACCTCTGTGCAGGATGGCAGGGTTGCTGCCTCCAGGGTGGAAATAGCGTTCTTAAGAAGGACAGTAGCGTCCTGGCAGCTGCTGGTCAACTGCTCCACTCTCTGGGGGGAGGAAGAGACACACAGAATGCCATGACAAAGCCATAACGATTATGTCATCACACCAGTCTTATGTCACTTCTACACCAATCAGTTGATGCCACACCACTCACATGACACCATACTAATAAACAAACCCACCAAAAATATTCTCTCTGTTATACATACAAATGTTCAAACAGTTTATTCAACTGACAATTCAAGTGAACAAATGTATACGTTGCACAATACATGTTTCACTCTCATGTCATAAATGAGACTAAAACCCACATCCCTCAGTGTTCTTTATAGCAGAATCACTCTGGAGGGATACAGGGATCAATTCTGAAACCACCAAGATGGTGACAAAGATGGTCAGACAGTTCACTCACCATCCGAAAAGAGATCCAGGTTCTGTGGCAGTAGATAAAGGTTCCATCAAAGGTGGTGGGAAGCTGGGTGCTGTCCACATGCTTGTGGAGGGCCTTGAGGGAGGTAAGGACCTCAAACTGGGAGGGGCAGCACCAAGAGTTATGGTGTGAGTGCTGGAGATCTCACAGCACCTCTCTGCCTGGTCTAATTCCAACTCTCAACCTCAGAATTCGGGCTACATATGGCACAAAAACATGTTGGTACTACAGAGGAGTTCTCCCTGCGGCTGACATGACAGTGCTACCCACAGATCAAGGGAGCCGAGTGTGTTCTTGGAAGCTTACAGTGAGATTAATGGGGCCCACTCCAGGTTTAAAATAGCCCTCTATCTTCCTAAACGAGCTGACAAACAATGAGGAATTCAGGGTATGCTAGATCCCGCAAGCTGGCAAGCATTAGGGAGTGGGGGCTGGAAGAAGGCCCTGGGTCACAGGGTATTACCTGTATGGTGGGGGGTCTCTCAGGCCATGATCTCAGCTCTCTATCAGACAGCAGCAACACTGTGTTAATGCAGCCCGGAGCCCCCTCCTGTCAGGGAGGGAAAATAAAAGGCTACTGAAACACTCCGTGCTTCAGGTGACCCCCCGCTCACCATGTGCTGTACGGGAGGCTTCTGCTTCAGCCCTGGGCTCCAAATGTCTTGTCAAAGGACCTTTCCCCTATTCAGCGACCCTGGCAGTTCTAAGGTCTCCTCATCCTTCCGTTTCTTTAATTTATGACACGTATTTGGACTCAGTGTGGATCCTACAGGCAAGAAAGCCTCATTACTTCCATATTACCCTCTCTGACATTTACAAATGAGATGAGTGCTGTCATCCTGCCATAGGTGTCACCGAAATAAAACAGTAAAGAAATATACAAAGGATGGTGGGCCGGCAGTTTTATGTACGTTTTTAAATTGCTTCCATCATTCACTATGGCCTGATTCAGGAGGAACGTGATGCAGTGCACCTACTTTGAGAGTGGCTGACCTTTCCATAACATGGTAACAACGTTAAAATGTCTAAAACACACAGACCGGGTTCTTAGTATGGGAAGTCGACTGCACTGAGAAACAAATCACACTGCCTTTCTGGGGAAGAGAAGAGAATAATGGGTTTGCTGACTGAAAGTAAGAGTACAATGTAGTGCTGAGCCTCATAGGAAGCCAACCCAGGGGAATTACACGGCAACCCCCCCCCCCCCCGAAGAAACTGCAGCCACAACGAGACATGGCTCCTAGAAGGCCAGACATCACAGAGACCAGATGTCCTTTCAGTATCTCAGTGTCTGTCAAAACTGCCGCCCAAAATTTTACTACAAATCCAATAAGCTCACATAATAAACAATACCCACTATTGTTATACTATGTGAAGTTGACCACTTCAAGAAAATTGTGTTACCCATTTTCAGTGGTCAAAAAAATTCACAATACCATTACATCACAAGCTGATTTAGGAGTCAGTGTATGTCCCTTCAGTTTTAGCCCATTACGTGGGGCTCTCTCTGAGCGCAACACCAACATGTCAGAAACACAGAAGCCACAGCCTATCAGAGAGCAGGATTCTGTACGAAGGAGCCCTTCTGAAGTGGCCTTTGGTGATGGGCGGCCAACCAGCTTCATGCTGCAACCCGACTATGGACTGACTCAGCTGAGCCTGACCCAATACACCGGAGAGAAGCAAAAATAAAACAAGAATTACCTTTAAATGACTAGAACTATTCCCATTACATACACGGCTCAGAAGGTCATGGTATCATCAGTGAATGATAAATGAAGCCAGCAGAAGACTCCAGCATCAGTGATAAACTGTGGTCTAAAAAGAAGATGCTATCTTGGTTTATTGTCCCTACAGTCTTGGTTTATTGTCCCTACAGTCTTGGTTTATTGTCCCTACAGTGGAGCAGCCAGAGTCAGTCCATGGCGAAAGCAGAGCTCAGGGCACCTCCTCTGGCTTTGTCAGTGGTGACCTGGAATGGAGTAGAGGTCAGATCCGTCTTTCTTGGGCTGGAAACACAGAGCCAAGGTGTCCTTTTACAAACAGTAGCGATGCTTATCTGTGAAGACTGCATCACTTAACCTTGTGTGTGTGTGTGGCATACCTGGGCTTCTCAACACCTGCCTGAGAACAAAACCAATGACCTTGGCTGGATCAAACTCAACTACAAAGGATTCTGAATATCCACTTTAGAAAAAGAAACTCTGAACAGAACCAAGTCCCTGAAGAATGGATTCGGCATTATGTCTAAGTCATAAAATAAAAATGGAAAAGCAAGGCATTTAAAAAGCATCCGGATTAGTGTTCCCCAGCAGTTGCAGAGAGCTCTCCGCTTTTAAAATGTCTCAGCATTTAATTTGTGATACAAGGCTGGTTTCCACAGCCCCGCAGCCTGAGCCAAGGGTTTGGATCAATCTCCGAGTTACGCTGGCAGCAGAATAAACACAGAAATAATGAGGCCGGCCTCTGTCTCCAGGCAGGGAACATTCATCGGGGCCCCGAGTTAGCGACCGCCATTGCCAGCTAATCAAATATTACACTATTGTTTACTAAACACTGGCCATGACCAGAGGTCACGTTCTATTCATACAGAGCACACAGAGTGGGGAATAAATCCATAAATCCATTCAGCGTCTCTGTTAAATTGATCTTGTTTATTCCAGTCAGCTTTTGTCATCGTGACAAAGTGACACATCTTGTGAGCCCCTGAATATTTCATATCTTTGGGTAATTGCCATTATACTATTAGATATTCAAATATAATGCACAACCCCTAAGGGATCTGGTCCAAATCTAATTAAGACAATGCAAAATTAGAAATGAGGTCCCATATAAATGACCCACCCGTTAAAAAGTCAGGTCTTTACACCAACAAACCCTTTTCACTGTATCAACTAATTTCACATCAGCTTCAACTGCCGGCAGGTGCTCTAAGGGGTGGAGTCAAAACCCAGGGGGAATTCTGTTATACCCTGAAGCGAGTGGTTACTGTTAAAGGCACAGAACAAGACACACTACCATACAAAAGCACTGGGTGTAAAACAACATAAATAGAGCAGAGCGGCAGAGCTGAACAGACCGAACCGTGGCAAGCCGACTCACCTGCAAGATGGAAAACGCCTTGAAAAGGGCAGGGATGGGAGAGCATCGCCTGGCATCCACCAGCACGGTCAGGCCCTGTGAGCGTGCCTCCTTCCTGCAGGACGGGGGGGGGGTTGGAGACAGGTGATGATGGGAGCTAAAGCACGCTCAGGGACAGGGTGAGGAAGCGCAGGTCCGAGCGGGTGCCTACCTGAGGGTGGCACAGAAGTACTGCAGGATCCGTACCAGCTCACTGCTGTTGCAGTCTGGGTTCAACCACACGGTGCTCCTGGTTGTCACGGTGACAAGGGCATGCCCACATTTATCTCTTGTCCCTGTGCCAATATATGAGAAACAGGAGAGGGGGGGGGGGTCAGAGCTGAACAAAGCAGCGATACAGATGTAAAACTACATTTAAAATACATTCAATGAGACCATTCTTTAGCTGGTAACAGAAAGGCAGCAGAACAACAGAACCACACTCATGCTCCCAACTGTATCCCAGGCTTTACAATTTAGCCAAGTGGTCCAACTTTCAGATACAAAAAACATACAGATATAGAACCCTTCACCCAAAAGGAGTAATTGTTTACATGTTTAGGTTGTGATGCACTGCACGTTAATTGGGATCCTGCACTCACCAGGCAGACAGAGCACTCCAGAGCCCAGGACATCTGTGTTGACTTTGTGGGCTTCGGCGAGGGTGGGGTGTGTCTTCCAGGATGCCGACAGGAGGCAGGGGGTGCCCTGCTGCTTCACCGAAACCACCTCTTCCTGCGTGGCAGTCTGGCTGGCGGGCTCCCCGGCAGAGGGGGGGGTGTGGGTGGGCTCTGGGCTCTGCTGCTGCCCCCCACAGGGCCCTAGGGTGGTGCAATATGTGGATGGGTGCAGATCTCATATAGGCACACGCACAAACAGAACAAGTGCTTCACAGATGTCTCCAACAATTCCTGAAGAGGCACTCATTAAAACCACGCACACAAACATATATACAAACAATGCATAACCCTATTTCTGAGTGATTAAAATTAATCGAATAAATATACCACAAAAATGAAACATCAGACTGGCAACCGCAACCAAGCAGCTGACTGATGTTAAAATGTGGAAGAAAACATTAAAGATGTTCTTAAGATTCCTTGTGCTTCCTTGTTTAACCCTGGAAATGCAGAGAAGAGGGACTGGAAATGCAGAGAAGAGGGATCGCAGGCTTTTAGAAGAACGGCCCACGTTTTCACAGTCTCGGTTGGTGCCGAAAGGAATCCAATCGAGCTCCCGTCACGGGGAAGTGAATGCACCCCTCACCCCAGCACACCGGAGGAGGACATGCGACTATATAAAACAAACATCGGCTTTTAAAACTCCAAACGCTATTTTTTCATTGCAGAATCACAACTCAAAGGCTAGAGGAGCAATGAGGTAGCTGCGCATGCAGGAACAGCAGTTGCACGGTTTTGATGGAACTATCTGGATTATTAGCCCCTGCAGATAAGACACTAGGGTTTGGACACCAGGTCAGCTGCTACAGGTTTTCCGCCTGGCGCCCAGCGCTGCCATAGCCAAACCCATGCTGCTGTTGTTTTACGCCCAGTCAGATACTACAAACATTGAGTTCTTGGTGACCCTGCTCCCCACCTGCCTGGACTGCGACCTCCATTACCTCCAACTCGGGCTGAAAGCTTTCCTCCCTTACCAACATGTCTGCACGGAACTCCCACTGACACACACAGAAGCAGACTAGGTCACGTGACTTCAGCTACACTCTGCTCCTCTTCAAAAATCTGACAAGGCAACATCTGGAAAATACATCAGACCTGACACACTGTATTACTATTAAACTGAAAAAAAGAAAAATTACTGTACAGCAGGACAGCCTGTATAGTCACATCTAATTTTGAAACAATTCTGTCCCTTTAAAAATAAATCCTTTGAGGAAGACTAAAACCTTTCAAAGGGCATTTGATTAAAAAAAGACTTCACAAAAACCCAGTCGAGCAAAACAATCTGTCCGGCAAGCAAACTTTAAATGCCTCATTTCATTGGAAATGAAGAATATGGACTACTCAGCTGTGTGAATGTGTTTCCTAGGTCAAAGCTGACTTTTATAACACAGCTCAATTTGCTGCTATTGTGGGACAGCAGTAAGCAAAATCAGTGCAGCGAGCAGGAAGGTTACCTTGCAACCTATTACATAACAACCAGTAAACCAATCCTTTCCATAAACAACATTCAATTACAAAATACTCCTTATGACACAACCATCCAAGAGCAGATGCATCACCCAGACAAAAAGCATATCTGCAGACAGAAATCCCAGCAAGGGTGACAGACGTGGGCCATAGAGGACACCAGCACATGCTCCTGACAAACACAAGCAGGAAACGGGGCCCACGACAATGCTGCACCCCCAGCCCCCCAGAGGTACCATCAGAGTCAATTAAATGATGGCCTGGGCTCTGGGAACTCACTGGAGGAAACCCAGCAATCAGAGGGTGAATACATCAAATGGAAAGGCAATAGTAATGGCTATGATCCCCCAGAGGAGAAAGAAAATAGCGGAAATGTAATCCTTAGGACCAATCAACATGATAACAAAACAAAGAATTATTCAATTCTGAACAAAAGGTAGGAAGACTGCTCTTGGCGAGGCATGATTTTCCCATTACAGGGTTATGTTAAGGTGTTTTCTTAAACCTATTATCAGGTACTATGCCATCCGAACAAAGATTCAAAAATTCTTGGAGGTACTTGGAGGTATCACACCAGTTAAACTCCAAGGTTAATAAGAAACAAGCACAAATGTTCACCACATTCAACTGAACCTTGTTCGATAAAATTACTTAACTGATTAACCGTGACCAGGATAAGCGGCTGGAAAATAGATAATTAATACTGATTAACAAACTGGTTTAACATAAAAAGGTATAATTAGAAAAAGAGGACAAGGCATTATGGGAGAGTGGAGACCAGACTATGAAGAGGAAGGTGGGGACGAGGCAGGAGAAGGTGTGGGAGAAATGCATGACGAGATGACATGATTAGGAAGACAGTATTGATAAATACAGGCATGACGGACTTACTGGCATGGAATGAGAAGTGCTTGGAAAGGATGTGGGAAGAGGAGAGGCTGATAGTTAGAGATGGGTGAGGGACAGAAGCGAGGGCCTTTAATCAGTGTGAATGACTGTGTACCTTGCAGCTGTGAGTCCAAGGGCACTGCCTTGCGGTGGAGGGGGCCCTCACTCTCGGGGCTTTGTTCTGGCTCCCGCCCCGCGGCCTCATCCTCCAGCCCCCGCTCCTCGGGGCTGTTTGTCAGTAAGCCACAGGGCTTCTCCAGGAGGGGGGAGTTGTTGTGCTCTGCCCCCACCTCCACGCTGGGAGAGCTGCTGCTAGAGGAGGTATGTCCATTCTCTGCCACACTCTCAGCAACCTTGTCCTCACCCACCTCACCTCTGCCCATCTCTATAGCCCCTGCGCTCTGCTTCTCTACCTCTCCCTGCACTTCTTCCCCATCCTCCTTTTCTTTATCCTTCTTCTCAGCCTGCTCACTCTCTGCTGCTTCCTCAACACTGGTGAGCTCCACTGGAGTTTCTGATTCCACGCTGGGGGCTAACACCTGTGCTGTGCTCTTCAGCATCTCCCCCTCAATCTCTAGTCCTGGGCATTCTTCTACATCCCCAATGGCCTCCATGCAGAGCACGACTGGGGGTGATCCTGTGCCAGAGTTCCCCAGAGCATCTCGTTGAAGACCAGGACCAGAGGCTCCAGACTCTTTCTGGGATCTCTCCCCCGAGTCAGAGTCTACAGCTAAAGGACCAGGAACCAGACAGATCTCCTCACCATCACACCTGGTGTCGTCTTCCTGACCGAGCCTGGGGCTCACATCACCTGCCTCGCTACTCCCACTCAAGCTATAGCTACCTGCACCTCCCTCCACCTTGTCTGGAAACCCCACCTTGTCTGAAGAGCCCAAGTTTACTTCTGAGGTTGGTACACTATCTCCATCAGCCACGTCAATGCATCCCAACTGCAAGTCATCGCTTTCAGCAGGACAGCAAACAGACACCTTGCTTTCACACACGACGGCAGTGTCCTCCATATGCGTACCTCCTGGTGGCTCGCCTGCAGGGCCAAGCGGCAGCCTGGGAGCTACATCGCTCAGGTTCTCCTCTATGAGCTTTGCACAGACCGCAGCTTGGCAGTAACGGCCACTGTCCAGGAGCCCTTCAGCAGAGGTGGTCTGGCCATGCAAACTAGTCCTCGGCCTATTCAGGTTTTTGTAGCAAAGACTTATAGACTGAGTCAATGATCCCTTCTGGGGGATGAAACAAGGCAGAGGAAGATCAGCCAGTTCCACATATTCCCCCTCTTGGTCCGAGTCCTCCAACATCATGTCTTTAGGGTCCTGTACTTCGCCATTTTGTTCCAGTACTTTTTTGTTGGTATCCTCCTGTAGTTTGTCATTGTTTTCCAATGATGACTGTTCTTTGTCCAAGTTAAATACTAGGTTATCCAGTCCATTTGATCTGCTGTCCACATCTCCAGAAGGCTGGCTGGGGGTTGGTGCCTGCACAGCCTCCGGACTCCGAATATCCACTTCCTGTGGAGCTGTGTCTGAACCCCCCCCATTCATCCCCATGGACTGACTGTCCAGCCCCTCTCCCCCAATTATGGGGGGCCTGTAGACGAATTCAGGCTGCACCACATCCTCCCAGGGCACACGGAAGACGTGGCCGTCGGCAGCCAGCAGGCAGTGCTCCAGAGGCCCGGGCACTCGCTCCTGGTTGATTGAATCCAGCCAAGCCATGGTGAAAATGGAGGTATAGCTCACTTCAGGCACCTCCAACTGCTCCACGTGCCGTCCGTCTCCAGCCAAGGCCCTCAGTACGATGCGTGGGGGACTTCCTGAGCACGGTGCAACCTGCAAGTAGAAGTCCCCGGGCCGCAGCGCTCGTCGGTCCAGGGAGGAGAGCTGGATTACGAGCTTCTCGTGGACACACAGAGGCCAACCCTCATGGCGGAAGAGAAGGCCACTGAACGCAGACTGTGGGGAGAAGCCGAAAGGAGACAAGAATTACTGGGGAACCCTCACCAACGAGACCTTCAGAGGATGAAGTCCTTCATGAATTGGGTATGTTATTAAATACAGCATTCAACAAAACTCCCCCTCTACCAGCAGTGCTACAACAAAGCCAGTACACTGAGCCTTGATTTAATTGTAAAATCCCCCTTTTCATCCATAAAGCAACACAGACTTCCTTAGTCAATGAGGTGTTCCTACAAAACAAGATGACTAACCAGCACAGGAAGGAGACTCTGCGAGAGGCATGACTGGCTGGGGATGGCCGTCAACCATTTATAGCTCAGTGAATCTACTGGAGTTAAGCATTTAACCAAACACGAAAAAAGAGCAGGCTGGACACACTTTTGGGACCTTATCCAGTACGGAGGTTACTTTAAAAAACCAAATTAAGATCAAAGAGCTCCAGAAGTTTCCAGATGAGCCTGTGTAGTGGTACAATCCCATCCGGATTTGGCCCTTTTTCCAGAACTCGGCTTTGTCTTGCAGACACGTGCCACCAATAGCCTGCTTCAGTGGCGTTACAGCATTAGCAATTTGTAGGAGCTTCAAGGTTTACGTCAACACTGATAATGCAGGGGGAAGCCTAGAATGATCCACTGTGGAGCTGGCCAGGGGGATGCCTGGAATGATCCACTGTAGAGCTGGCCTGGGGAGATGCCTCTTCTCAAATCCTGTAGGATCTATTTGCCTGCAATGATCTGCTATGATGAGCACAGCGGCAAGCCGCAAAGCAGCTGAAATTTCAGAAAGAGTATCAGGCCTGTATCGTAAGATCCACAATCTTAATGGATCAAGCCCCATCTGTCATTTATTAGAATTATCTGGCAATAGCAACCTTCAAGTTCTTATGAGATGTTCTGTACAGTGCTTCTTAAAAGTAATGTCCACATTCTTGTCTCTAGGGCAAGCATAAATAAACACACACAATAAACAAACATAAATGCAATGTTGTTAAAGCGAATATCAGCTGCATATTGAGGTGCATTATAAAGAATTTTAATTCAGAAGTAGCCTGCCAACACATTCCCGGAACTTACTCCAACCAAAAAGTCTCCATGCATAATTAGCTATACAAAAACAAGACCAAGCATCATTATAGTTTGTTGCCAAATACTCCAAATATTGCCAGTCACTGAAGCCAGCATAAATGATCGATAACCATTTCCCTATTGTGTGATGACACAGTGTTTGACCAATCACAGAACACAATATCAGAAAGTCCTTATAAAAGGCTGTTTGACCATGTAGATCATGGTACAGTGGAAGGCCATTTGAGCTCGATAACCTGGTGCAAGAGGCTGACCATCAGAGCTTATTTTTCTTCCTTACACAAGAGCTATTTAAAAGTTAAAATGGTTTAATGGTTCAGGCACTACTCCAGAATCTTCCTGAGTTTAGGGTAACTCAGCAAGGCAGTGAGATGCATGTCGACCAACATTTCAGCAATCACGACTGCTGAAAAAAAATCCTGCCAGGGTCAGGTGGGCAACAGAAATAGCTCCAGGCGAGCTGCACAGGAACCGACATAGGACGACAGGCATCGAGGACTGGGCCTCAGACAGCCCCCGTGTGGGGGTCACCTTCTCAAATAACCAGCGGAACTATCCACAGTCCATTTTCCCATCATGGTGTTTCCCCTTTTTAGTGCTCTTTAGACCCTACACACATGCTACTTACGCAGGCATCTTGCTGGATGCTCTGTAGGATGCGCTTGGCTGGAACCAGGAAGTCGATCAGGTAGCGCAGGCCGTCCCCACGGTAGGTGCCTTCCACTACGTCAAAGACCTGGCCGAGTACGGTGGGCGCGGTGGCGTCAAACGGTGGGTACAGGGCAGACAGGGCACTCTGTACGCAGCTGTCCAGCGATTCAGAGTCCTGTGGTAATTGCAAGGAGCAAGTGAGTGAAACCTGGGGAAGGCAGCTGCTGCCCTGCACACACGGCAAGGCTGTGAGCTTCACTTCTGCACAGAGGTAAAGCCACTTTTTTCAAATCAAAATCAAACCCACCAATGAATCCAGAGAGCAACAAATCGGTACCACTGACGCACTACAGACTGCTGGGCTCCAGTCACTGGATACGAAACAGGCCCTGCTGAGATCCAGGGAGGCAGTAGGCCAATGTCTGTTACAAACATCCGCTCAGATTGCTGCCCCGAGGGCCTGGCAACGGCTGCTCTCTGCATGTGCCGTTCCCCCTCATGTCAGACAGACCAAACCATGTGGCACGGGGGTCACTCCCTGCTTTAAATAGGACATTCCCCTGGGACGCATGGGTAACCCAATAGAGAGCTCAGCTGTCCGCACTGCCCCTCCCCACCTGATTTCTACAAATCACCCTGCAACACCACCACATGGATTACCCCTCCTGGATGACACTGCATATATAAATGAGCCATCCTCACCCTATCAGAAGCAGACACATGACATCGTGCATGTGAAAATAAAATGGAGGAAAACAAAAATGATATTAGTCTGGACCAGAACATTAGCTGATAACGTGTTAAAGACAAAATAAAACCTGACATGCAACAGTTGCAGCACAGGCATGGAGGCACAGGAGCAAATGCACCATTTTAGCAGTCAGAGATTAGAACGTACATGAGATTTGAGAAGTGCAAGACGATTCAGCTGTGGCTACTGTACAGCGCATAGAAACACACAGGAACAACAAACATCCTAGTCCTTTTAAAAAATAGAAAGTAAGGGCAGACACAACAGAGCCAGACAGAGGATCCAGCAGGACCAAACAGCAGAACATGTGCAGCATGGGTGCAGCTTAAGTCAGCATAACAACTGCTGTGCAGGCAGGCCAAGTAAACCACATCCGACTACAGACCCCTGCTGCAGATCAATCTGCATTCATTCTCTCAGGTTAACAATCAACTGTCGCTTTACATCTCTGGTTAACTGTTAAACGGCCTAACAAATAGGTTTTGCACAAGTCAGCGTTCCAAGACATTGCAAAATAAAGTATTTCTTTGAACGACGACAGGAAATCGTTGAAACACTCTCAATCATGACTGTGAAGCAGGAGGTCCTCTGCCGGCTGTGGGTTATGAACAGGATGGCTAAGCAAGCATTAGGACAGGCCAAAAATGAGCTGATGACAGATCTGAAAGACACACAAAGAAATGGACCGACTCAAAGGAATGGAAACCGCCACCACAACCAATGGCAGATTAGGTTCTTAAATGTCGAACAGACATTATCATTTGTTCTTGGCTAAAGCAGCTATCAGAAAAGTGGCACTTAACTGCCTGCGTATTACTGCTTAGCGCAAATTAAATTCCAAAAAGTGACATGACACACTGAAGTGGACGGCTAGGAGTGTGTCTCTGAGTGGACCCTCTTGAGGAATTAGCAGGGACTGCTCCCAGGGGCCTGGTCCTCTCAAACATCCCTGCTCATTTTCCTCAAGGAGGAGACAACAAAAGTATCTGTCACCCTGTCAAGAGGCCTCATGTACTGCAGACATCCTCCATTGGTGGATTACATCTTATTTCCATTGGGACCAAAGACTCCTGAATAATGCAATGGATGTTTGGGGCCAAACTGCAGCCCCTCCCACAAAAGAGCCAGAGGCCCTGGCCTGATCTGGGCTGCAGTGTCCCATCACTGAACCAGCCACCCTACTGTAAGTAAGGCACGCTCAGCAAAGCCAAGTGGACGTGGAGACACAGCGCTAAGGATTTACTTTGAGACACTATGATCCATTTCACAGTCCCACCAGTTCTTATACAGCTGGGACTATGGTGATGTGGGACATTTTAGGCAATTGCATAGGTAGTGAGAAAAAAAAATCATCCAATACATCAATAGGTGCTCCTCTGAAAATACATGGCAGCAGAACAAGGTGGCAGCAGAGAACAGGGACAATGGTATAACTGTGGGATTTTAATACAGCAGAACGATCACGAGGCAGGGAATTTAGTCTAACACACGTAGAGCCCACCAGGCAGTGGGCATCAGAAGAGACAAGAAAACACGCCTCCTTTATAATATAGCTGGAGGAGGGATCGTAGGCTCCAAGGTCACATTATATCACTGTAGCAGGAACTGTCACAGGCGTCTGGACTGTCTGGGAGAAATATTTGCTGTTCATCCAGAGAGGGGGGATAAGAAAAGCCCCATCCCCCCCCCCCCCATCCTCTACCACTGATGTGTCTGCGTGACAACCGCAACATAACAGGAGGCAGCTGTTGCCTGGCACAGTGGGTCAGACGCCACACAGGACAGCACAGTAGGCAGCACAGAGAACAACACGGCACAGTAGAGAGAGAAGCAGAGAGCACGTACAACTGGCAGCATAGCAGACAGTATGGCACAGAAGATGTCACAGCAGACAGTACAACAGACAGCGCAGAGGAGTGAAGAGTAAAGTACAGCAGACAGCACGGCACAGAAAACAGCACAGCACAGTGGACGGTAGAGTACAGCAGACAGCCCAGAAAACAGCACAGCAGAGAGCACGGCACAGCAGGCAGCACAGTGGTGGGTAAAGCACAGTGGTGGGTACAGCACAGCGGTGGGTACAGCACAGCAGACAGCACAGTGGTGGGTACAGCACAGCAGACAGTACAGCAGGCAGCACAGTGGTGGGTAAAGCACAGTGGTGGGTACAGTACAGCAGACAGCACAGCAGACAGCA
>JABFEA020000010.1:11074231-11093738 GCA_019775915.2 Cyphomyrus plagiostoma | reverse complement strand
GGTACAGCACAGCAGACAGCACAGTGGTGGGTACAGTACAGCAGACAGCACAGTGGTGGGTACAGCACAGCAGACAGTACAGCAGACAGCACAGTGGTGGGTAAAGCACAGTGGTGGGTACAGCACAGCAGACAGCACAGTGGTGGGTAAAGCACAGTGGTGGGTACAGCACAGCAGACAGTACAGCAGACAGCACAGTGGTGGGTACAGCACAGCAGACAGCACAGTGGTGGGTACAGCACAGCAGACAGCACAGCAGACAGCACAGTGGTGGGTACAGCACAGCAGACAACATGAGTGATGACGATGGCCCTGCAGGATGCTAAGAACTGTCTAACCACTAATATCCCTCAGCAGGGAACCACATAGACAGCACTTTGTCAAACATGTGCCTAAGTTGACTAGGCTGCATCAAATGGAGACTTATTACATTTCCTGATTAATCTTCTCTCTCTGTAGCTCATGGCTCAGAGGACAATCAATAGTCTCTGGGGAGAAGCATGCTATTCTGTGCTTTTACTAAAAGGTTTTGCGTTAATAGGACGATGGAGCAGACAGGCTAACTGCTCATTCACTAAAGAGAATGCGGGAGACAAAGATGTAAAAGTCAGCAACAGTCAGACTGATTTACCTTCTTTATTTTGGCTTTCACTTTGCCTGAGATTTAAAGAGTAGAATTAAGACAAAACATTGTATGTCTTTCATATAAAGGTCTATTTATTCTTTACCCACTGTTTCCTATTTCCTAGCAGCCCGTCACCAGGCATGTTCTAGTCTCTTACACCTTTTGTCAATATGCACAAGATATCAGATCTTTCCTGAAATGTAAACCTTCCGCAGCACTGCCATGTTTACTTTAAAGCACTTCCTAAACATTTAAAGCGGCACTCTTCTCTGACAGCTGTGAAACCACTGCAGAGGCTGCAGTTAACCAATCTATCAGATTGGAGCCAAATATTCCCACAGGAACCCCTGCAGGGATGGTGTGGCCCTGCTGTCAATCACAAGAGACTGCGAGTGTGTGTGTGAGTGCGGGGGGGTGTTAATGAGACAGCAGAAACAGGCATGACTCACAAGAAGCAGCAGAACAGTTCAAGGGATGAAAAAGCCCAGCTCTGGCACGAAGAGTAAAGGAACAGGGGTGCAGCGGGTGAGACGGCAAGAAGCTGCAAGCTGATGACGGCAGATAAGAGCTCAAGCCCTGCTGGTTGTATGTCTTGGGTTGGACTCTTTTCCTAGTTGATGAAACAGACGTTCACCTTTCAGCCTTTCGGAGGCTCTCTCTCTGAATCATAGCCCTTTGCCTTTCCGTTTCCAGCGCTGCCAAAGATTCTCAACAGAATCAGCTCCACGGAAAAATGAAAATCAGAATCACCAACAGCTCTGTAAGTCTCTCCTGATTTAAAGGTAGAGCCCAAGCCAGAAAAACATCATATTCAGGAAAAATGTTACCAAGGCAAAAAAGGTCTGTTTGTTGACAAAAAAATGAATTTAGCCTTTTACATGCATCTCTCCCCCTACAAGGGCACAGTGTGTTATCAGACCAGATCAGACAGAACAAAACAAACTGTTCTGTAGGGGTTTGGAAACCTGAACACAATTTACAGCCTGATTCCAATTTTAAAGTGTTGCACAGCTAAAAACATGATCAACACAGATATAAGCAAAGAGACTGCAACTAAATCCAGTGTGAACTTTCTGATCCCGATGCAGCTTCCCGCCACCAAAACTAGTCAATTTTACTCAGCATTTTTATTGAAATACGCATCATCAAAATAAAACAAACTCAAAATTCTAAGTTTCTGGTGTGATTGCTCAAAAGACTACTCATTTCAAATGTAAAAAAAAAAAAAACATTTGATTGAATAAAATGAAATTTAAAGAGAATTTAACTCCAAATCATAACTAAGAACAAGTAATTTTACTGTTCTGAAATGCTTAATGTGCATTATTACTGGTTTACATACGTTTCCTTTAAACCTCATTATCAAATTGAAGCTAAGCATGTCTTTCAGACGCACAATACACACTTATTGCCAGAAATGACTGCACTGAGACTGCCAGATGGGGGGGGGAGGGGGGCACTAGTGCCACCACCCTGGCCTGCCCCCACCCCCATCACACACTATCCCAGGGCCAGGGCAACAACAATAAGAAGTCAAGGCAACATTGGTCCACGCTGTTCACTTCTCACTGCACAAAAAAATCTGCCCTTATGGCACAGACAGGGGAGCTAAACAACGACAGGCGCATAAGACAGAGAGGTGCACCCTGGCCTGTGACTGCGGCGGCTCTCGTTAGTGCAGGCCGGCATCACAAAGCCTGGGATGGGAGATCCTGTCCGTCTCCTGAGCTTCACCTCTGGGATTTAACTCTGCAGTATCAGCAGGACTCTGACATCACCTCCTCACAATCTGGGCTCTTGCTATTCAAGAACTTCCTCACATAAATTGTGTTGCTCCTTACAAGCAACTTCCAAGACCAGAACAGCAAACAGAATTTCCCAGCCCCACCTTAGGAGAAACTATAGATTTTATCAGTGACCCACCACAGGAAAACTGCACATAAATAGTCACAACAGAAAGTTTTCACTAACACACTAGAAGTCAAGTATTTAACATTTCATAAATATATAAAAAACAAAAAACACCCAAAATTCAATTAAATGCATATTACTTATGCTTAATATGTACAAAATAATACACTTAATACACACAAATATTGGAAAGACTATTTTTGAAATCAGCCAGGTGGGAGGGAACAAACTTACACCACTCATTTCCTATTACCGGTAATTACTTGAGGAATTACTATGGAGTTAATCTGGGGACACAATGACCCCACTCTTCATAAGTTTCAAAACTTAACTTGTCCAGTAACTATTTTTCACCAAACATTGGGCTCAGTGGTACACTAGGGTTTGCATGTATGTGGAAAACATCATCATCTCCAACCCTTGGAAAAGACCACAGTTCCAGGCCATTATTTCACCACCATCTGACTTTCTTATCACGCAGCAGATGGGTCCTCTTCTGGAATAATAAGCCATGCCCTGTAAGCAGCCCCTGTGGAAAGTTCCACAGTAACCGCTTTAGAGCCCGATATGAGGGGCTGGCTCCCGTTTGCAGTTTCCAGACCTGCCTGGACAGCACTGCCCTGACAGGAGACTTCATTCACCTGATACCTGTGACTTGATGGCAAAGACAAGCATGACCATGACCCTTGAAGCCACAAGGAAGCCTCAGAGAAACCTCGACCCCCTACTGCTCCAGTACATAATGAGAAAAATGTATCACCTGAAGATAATCACCCACATTGCTGTATTTTACAAAGTTAACAAGCAGATGTGCTGAGCATTAATCCAAATGCCACCTCATTTTCTGTGTGCCTTTTCTCCCATGGGTTTTGCCCTTAAGAGAACGAAATTGAACTATGCAGGGCTGCAGGTTCTACCAGAGTCTCTGGACACAGCCGATTCATCACTGTCTCCCCAATGTCACAGCAGCCCGGGGCTACCCCCCCCCACCAACGCACGCCCCCAAAGCCACATGTCTCTGGTTGGACACGGCTCAGATTTAGGAGCTGTTCTGGCCTAAGGTGATTTCACTGTACCCCAGAACTCTGAACTCTGTATGCCAAAGCTCTTTAAGGTTTTGTCTTTTCGTAACCAACAGTACGGTTTCGAAAAGAATTATTATTCTATATATTTATAACTTAGTGGCACTGTGTGGCCTGTGATGGGTTGGCGCTCTGTAGTGGGTTATTCCCTGCCATACACCCATTTTCAGGATAGGATCTGGACCCCCCCCAACCCTGAATAGGATAAGAGGTTACAGAAAATGAATGGATCGATCAATGGATGGATGAATGGGTGGATAGTAGCACTAATGAAAAGCAATAATTTCAAAACAGCAGAAGAAACAAAAGGGTTCAGTTCTGCTTACTGGCCTCTCACATGCGGTACCTGGTGATCTACATCACGCCCTCAGCATCCTCTCACCCATATCGCTCCGCCAATCAAACTCATCCAAACACCCTTTATAAAACAGGAAAAAAAAACTGGTTTGTTGTCTGTTATTTTCAGTTGTGGGCGCGCTGTTGTTCCTCACAAGAACTGCACACCTTTAACTTTCACCCTAGCTGGCTATACCGGTTAGCAGAAACCACTACTAGCCATATTCTCCGGCACAGAGCCTAACCATCTTGGTATCGGCCAACTCTAAACAAGCATCTACAAACTTGTGATCAATCCATATTTCAGCTGCACCTTCATGGTCATCAGTACAGCACTGTACAGCATTTCAACACTGTCACAATAAGACAAGAAAGGCCAGTAGCACAGGTGCACAGAGCTTAAATTACACCGAAGGTAACATTTCAGCCGCACAAGGAACCAAACCAGCTTGCATTAAGGAAGGAGGCAGGGAGTAATTCCACCATTTAATCCCCGAGTATTTATTTCTTGCGTCTCTTCTTGTAACAAAGTTAAAACCCAGCATCAAGCAGCATGTAAATAACTCACTCCTTGGCACAGAAGCCTTAGCTGAAGGTGGCTGCACCACGACCGGACACAATCACACAACTGGACGTAATTACACGGCCCACTCTTAGCTCCCATACACGAGAGCCGAGCCTCTGAACAACACACTCTCTCTCCTTGTAGGTGCCCATTTTACAGTGTGTGTTCACATGTAAATCAGGTTCTCTGTGCAGCTTCCAGCCTTGGTATAGTCCCCACGTTGACAAAACAAAGAGAACCGTGCCTGTAAGGAGTAAGCCTTCACGAAAGCTTTGCTGGCTGCCACTGCAGCCCTGGTGGAATGGACACTTTCGCAGAGATGTCTGCATTGGTTTTGAAAGGTGCCCTCTGGGGTACTGGCTATTATGATACTCTGAGAAGTTGGCCCCCAAGGATTCCTGGCTGTGATCCGGCGTTGGGTTACATGTGCGACTGCAAGGCTGACACTCTTACTCAGTACGCAATGCTTTAGCAGGTCAACAAATCACACTCCACAAGCAAAAAAACACCACACAAGTCTAAAATGGTTGCTGAAAAGTCTATATTACCCTCAGTTAACAAAAACATTGAGGAGCGGGGGGTCAAAAAAGGCATAAGTCACAGTGGTATGGCTGAATGCATGGAGCCTCACGTTAACTGTGGGGCCAAAGCCAAATAGGGATGGGGGGGTGGCTACTGTGAACAAGGGGGATCTATTTAAAGACTTTCACATCATGAGTCATAGAGCACTTTGAAACAGACAAGGTTTTCCAGTTTATTTGCACATTTGTTCCTGATTACCTTAGAGAGATCAAATCCATAACAAACCCTAGAGGGGGATTCTGAGTCTCTGTGTTGCTGAAGGAATGAGTCATTTCTATCCTACTCTTTTTTCCTCCTAGCGCGGCTATAAGGCCACCAATCGCAGACGTGAGCCGCACAAGATGACGCAGGCTCGCAAGCCGCTGCAGTTCTCAAATCCGCTGAAATGAGAGTTTTTACCTGCATCGAAGTTTTGAAGAGCTGGAAAAAAAAAAAGACTCCAGCACCTGTGTGATTCAAGCTTTTCCCGCGACTCCTAATGTCCGTAAAATGAGGGCGTTACGACTCCTGACAGGGACCCCACACTATCACCCGCCATGCAGGACTGGTAGCCAAAGCTGCAATCCAATCCCCCCCCACCTACAACTCACCCAGTCCTCCCAATGGGGAAGTAGCCCATAACCCTGTCCACCCAGTGCCACACTAGCTGCTAACGCTAGCCCCTCAGCATGACAAAAGCCACCAATGCTAACCCCTAAATGAGCACCAGTCACCAATCCATCTACTCACCCCCCTCTCCGACACGCACAATTGCCTGAAGGAAGCTTTGGGCCATTCCGTCCAGATGCCTCCCTAGCTAAAGGGTGGTGAGCCCATCGCCGGGTTCTGGTGTGCACGTGCTGCAGCGTGTCCTGCGCCCAGCCACTCTCAGTGCATGGCAGCAATGCAGGTTGACCTCAGTGCTCCTCCACACCATGGCCACTGAGAAGAGGTGCTGCCTCACAGCTTCCAGGATTAACAAGAGTTAACAGCACCTCTATGTCAAAGTAAACTTGTCTTCCTCACTGCCCCCCACTCCTCCCACACCCCTCATCCAACCAACCCCTCCCCCAGGTAGGCAAAGCCACCAGCACCAACTGCTAACAAACACATAAACACAAGTAAAAAAAGAACTGACACGCAACCTCAGTAAAGTTTCCCGTCCTCACCATGTTGCGCAGGCTGGGCCCCGGCGCTAAGGTGGACTGCCTCTTCCTGAACCATGCTCTGCTCTGCCTGCTTAACCTGGCTCCGTCCTTCCCAGGGCTCAGCGCTTGCTCTGCCCTACACACTGCAGCAAGCCTCCTAAAGCTGGGCCCGCCCCTGGCCGTCCCCTACCCTGCCCTGATGCCCCTCCCTCTCTCCACAAACACTTGCTGCTGCTGGCAGGGCTCTGGAAGGGGGTGCTCAGACAAGCGACATGTACACATAGGGGGCTTCTAGGGGGGAACTGGGAACCCGGTGTGTAAATTAAGCTGAAGAGTACAGCCTCTCTGACATCGACTGTTTCAAAAGTTTTAATGGAATCGATCACGGTTATTTTTCCTCAATAAATTCTGCTCCAATTTATGTTGTGCTACTTTATTTTCAAAAGACACAATGAGAAACCCAGATGTGTTCATTCAAGGGCTCACTTCCCAGGACTAAGATGGGGTTGTCGCTGGCCCCAGGTTTGGTCCAGGAGCATCAGCATGAGGAGCAGCTGGGCCGGGCCTGACTCAGGTCGGAACCCGCTTTGATCTCCAGAGTATTAAGCGCATTTCCTGCACGCTGATTTCACACTCCAAAACACATGGACAGGGTGATACAGTATGCGGCAGAGGGGGGTTCCTGTCCCAAACAGACCTCCCTGCCAAACAGCCACTTGCACTCAAACATGGGCTGACCCCAAGCTGCACAGCTGGGCTTCAAGACCAGAAATGTGTATCCTGATACTTAGAGAAAATACAGCAAGCAGAGGGAGAAGAAAAAATTACAACAGGAAGGAGAATTAAAAGAGACACAGGGCATAAATGTGATCCTAAAATAGTCCGAAATTATTTACCATGTTTTACAATAAAATCTCCAAATGTCTTAGGTGAATGATAAAGGGAGCATGGGGGTGGGGGCTAACGACCCCCTGGGTAAGGTGATCTATTTTCCGGGGCAGACTGGGAGATTTAAAGCCCCAATGTTCATGGTTTCCTCTCAGCCTGCCCCAGTAACACAGCTGCACAATCGCTTTAGCGGCGTCCGAGTCCACAGGCTTCACTGCGCTTTGACAACAAAGCTGTGTCTGTTACTCCCTTCTGCAGCCGCTTTCTGATCCCGGACGATCCAGCGTTAGACAGAGGGAAATGTGGTCAAGTGGGAAGCTAAGCGGCCTGGCAGCATGTTGAGTGCTGTGCTTCACAGGGAAATTCACTGCAGATGTGTGCCTCAGCCCTCAAACGCAGAGGAGACAGCTTCCTGAGTGCACGACCAACCAAAAGTGCAGCATCATATTTAAAACTAAATAAAAGCACATAAAAGAAAGAAAATTTGGAAAAGCATATGGCGGTTTCACACATAGTAAAGGAAGCGCTGGTTTCACGTTCACGTTTTGTGTTGCTTTCCCAGAAAGGAGGTTCGGCACAAAATCCCTCAGTAATTAATCCATAATCCCAGTATTTTGCAGGAAATCCATTAAAACCTTCATGCGTGACTTATTCACACAGTGATTTGATCCCATTTTCCCATGACACTAACACAAGCCTCGCACGGCTGACTTGATTAGTGAGACGGACTTTGACCGTGGGGATGAGTCAGAGAGACGACCCGGCCCACCGGCCTGCCGTGACAGACCCTGGGAGTCTCGGTCCACGTGGGGTCCAGACAGGAGCCACAAAAGGAACCTAAATGGAAAAGGCCTACATTTCAACCAAGTAAATTGTAGCATCAAATGAAAATGAGTTGTTTTAACAGAGCATAAAAACCTACGATTACACATACACCCCACCATTAAGTATAGCAGTGGTTCAGAAGCTGAGAACAAAAGATTGCTGGTTCAATTCCAAAGAGAGGCTCTACTGTTGTACCCTTAGAAAGGAGCTTAAGATGATTTATATGATATGCAAAACACTTCTGTTCTAGTAACAAGTGTTTCCACTACTGTTATTATGTATTAAATGTTAGTTGGATATCACAGTAAAACTTTGACAGCAGATATTTCTACATACATGCAGACTTGCGCTGACCCCTTATCAAACATACAGGCATCACACATTCGGTCCTTTACACACAGCCCACCCACTGTACAAGCAGCACTAATACCCTGCATAAATCATATGGAGGTAACAAAGGAGTTGGGGAACAGACCACAGATTTACACACTGTCAAATGTGTAAGTAAATGGCACAGCATAGCTTGCATGAAGCAGCGTTTGAGGAGGTGGATGTATCTTCATACTGCACCTCACGGGAATTTTCAGCGAGGCACAAACTCACCGCAACAGCACAGGCCACACACTCCTCACACATTTATGAAAGGAGCAGCTCAGAGGCCGTCGTGATGAAACACAGGAATATAGCAGGCCTTGCAAGAGCAGCTATCTGGGGCAAGTCCGTGCCACCAACCAAATCCCCTGACTCACAGACGGCCAAGAGGAGCAGCTCACATGAGCTCTGAACCATCCAGTGACTTGTTACATAACTATCTGGGTGTCTGCTGTCTGTCATTTGCTTGTCACCCAGAAGACTGTTGCTAAATCCCTGAAACTTGCAGATCTGTAAGCAACACCAGCCACCTGAGGGGTGGGGGTGAGGGTTGGGGGTGCAGGGGAACAGAAAACCTACACCACACTGCGTGTGCAAGAAAAATGTGAGCCTTCCTACTTCACAGCTACACAGCGTGGCGCTGCTGGTAATCCCAAGGTCAGTAGCACACTCTTCGGTATGCGCACAACAGCACTGCGGTCAGTGAAGTTAGCAAAGGTAACCAGGGCAGGTTTCGGAGCCTGAGGGTTTCTCTGAAATTTTACAAAAACTGATGCACATGTGCCCGACATTCACAGAACTTCATCTACCCCATGGCCTCATCAGATAAGCATTCTCAGCCTTTAGGGCAGTAACGACGCATTTAACGATGCTCATTATCTCATGTACCAAAACAAACTGTAATAAAAACTAAGATTTTTACAAGGTGGCCGAGGGCAAGCGAGCCTTCGCGGTGCAGTGCAGGGGTGTCCAGACCAATGAAAGCCATTGGGCCCCCTCATCTGGGGGGACATTCCATCGACTTCCCTTGAAGGGCTGGGACATGTTGACCACCACCGCGCTTCGACAACATTCGGTCAATGACGGCACGCAGGACAGTGGGGGCACCAAGCATCACATTTACACATAGTTGTTGCTGGGTAATTTTAAAATTTTGAACCAGCATGTGGCAACATCCATAAAAAGCCCCACCAAGTGAGTAATTGTACATTAATACTCAAGTAAGGCAATGTAGATCACCCCCACTCCCCAAGGCCCAGCAGTAACATTCTAAATACTGAACTTATAGGCTATTAATTCCAGCAAGAAACACAGGGGGCACACTTTTTGGCATAAACAGCCTGGCACTGGGAAGGCATTTCCTGGGAAACCTTTAAAAATTCCAGCCTACCACACATTTCAGTTGGCTCATCTCTCTGTCTGAATCTTCACAGGGCTTTTTGTTCAAACCCTAAAACTCACTTTTGGTCAGTGGGGACATGGAGCGGCAGCACTGGGAGATCTTAACCAGGCGGGTTCTGATTTCCCTGGCGATTCAAGGCCAAGGCAAAACGCCTGACTGCTGATGTACAGTGGTCACAAGCACCAAAGGGTAAAGAGTGGACTGGCTGACAGTATGGCCTTTCTGTCTAAGGCAGCCCAGAGATTGAGATGCACATGGGCTGGCTGCCCTCTAGCGCCAACACAAGCCCACATTTGTGCTTCTGGAAAGATCTTGCAGTCATTTGTGGACCCGCTGTTTGAATGGCACTACAGGCAGCCAATGGCACACTGGGTGACTGGGCACAAGAGAGTGTAGACAGCCCCTCTCTTGTGGTATTGCCCAGAGTGGCATTCCATGGAAACCCTGGCTATCAGTTGTCCAGTGCGGCATCGGAATGGCCCATGTCCAGCTCTGCGCTGGCATGGTCAAGTTTATTAAACAGAAAAAGAGTGACAGAAGGACCAACCTTTTAGTCAATTACCTCGAAGAAAATGAGGCTGTACACCTGTTAACTAAACACAAACCTATAAACACCATTAAGGGGGGACAAAATGATTACGACACCAAAGACCACACTGGGTCACAAGCCTCTCTTCAAAGATCCACACCAACACTAAATGAAAAATAATTACATTGGTCCGGACCCTGATAACTACAGTTCCCACAAAGTAACAAAGATAACCTGACCATACTGTAGATGTAATACAATCAACCAGTGGTAGAAAAAGCACACAAATGTCATCCTTAAGTGCAAGTACACATACCACGGCAAACTATTACTTAAGACAAATCCATCCAGTAAAATATTTTTAAAGTACTTCAGTATCAAAAGTAAAAAAGTACCATACATTCAAATCTATTGATCTTACAAAACACAAACAATCCTTTCAAATTCACTCAAGGCAGGTCTGTATAGCATCGTAAGTTACAGTACAATAAGGAAGGCTGCAGATATTTTATTTTTAGTCAGAATAAGAGGTAAAACTTGGCAAGCTTGCCAGAGCAGATTAGTGGAATTACATTTTTATTTTATGGAAAACAAAAGATTGATCTACAATCCAGATTTAATAAAGAATTATAAAGATGTTGCATGTTGTTACTTTTCGGCTTCTTCTAACTGGCTATTGAGCCAACAAAATCCTTCATCCTCCACTAGGGAAAATGGCTGATCACCCAATATAATCATCTCCATTGCTTAAAGAATTATGTGTTTAGCTGAGGTATGATAATGGATATATCATGTATCTCTACATGTTGACTGTTCCATCATCATAAAGACAATATATAAGTTATCTGGCTCAGAAATGCAGTGAAGTGAAAGTTGCAATAACTTAAAATACTCAAGTAAAGTAGAGGGAGTGCTGCCTCATAGCCAAGGTGAAGGACAGAAGCAGCACAGTCTAGGCAATGATGCCTCTGTGACGACAATGCAGGTTCAGCACATCTTCATCAGTCACCACAAAGGCACAAGATAAAGGAAGAGAACCTCAAATTCAACTGGGCTGACAGAAACAGAAGCAACAACAAAAGCTGACCTGGTTTGCTGTGCTTCTCTGCACTGCTGTACAATAGGCAGAGAGGAAATGCAATCTGGGTGTTCAGACTGATTTGCAGGCTAAATATCTTGTAATTACATTATAAAAGATTCTAAGCAGCCCTCTGGGAACACTTGCTGATAGCAGGTTTTATTGGATGAAAGCAAAATCCATCCGCTCAGTCAGAGAGAATTCCTCTCAGATGATAATGTGACATTTCTACCTCAGCCAGTGTGACGTGTGCCTGGCCACTTTCCCTCTTCGCATCTAATGGATTTGAGAGATGTGGAAGCTGAGGTCTAGAATAGGGCTACTGCTCAAATTCAATTTACTCACGTTTGTCAAACGCAGCCACAGCTGATGTCAGAATTATCTACGACAAATCGTCTGCTTATGCCACGAACAACAAAGGCCTTAAAAAATGACTGGTCTGAATTTAACACAAAGCACAAAGAACTAAACTGTGTGCACTTAAAATATTACTGTTAATGCCATATGTCCTCTCTAATAAAGCTCTTTACTTCGGTAACTCACAGCTGCTTTATGAATCGTAACTCAGAGATATTGTTTATAAATTGACAATGGCCACTAATTTGACCCTGCCCCCCCCCAAACCCCACCACATGTCAGCCTCCCAGTTCAACTCCGACATACCAGCCAGGTGGCATAAAGGTTCCAGGCACTGATATGGCTGAAAAAGAAACCCATTAAACAGTTAGTTAATATACAGTAGAAGACATGCTAAATCTACATATCGACCTATATACACAAATATACAACACATACACCACACCTCAATTGTCATCTGTGAGGAGACTATAATGCAAGAGAAATCTAAAAAGGAACTGGGACTCAGTAGGTCAAATTTTGTGAAATGCACGTGGAAATGCACGCCCAGACAGACAATGCGGGCCTGCGGAAGCCCGGTGTGTCTGTAATACCCCCCCCTTAGAGACTCAAGGTCAGGGCCGCCCGCCGCCCTGCAAGCCGGCATCGGCCACATCCTTGTGGGAACACAGGCTGACCCTTCTCCCATCAATAGGTAACAAAAGTTAAATATTTGGTTTTCTCAAGGCTGGGCCTGTTCTGTGATGAGCCTTAAAAATGGCACTTTGTGGCAGACCTTTGATATTGTCCCTCTAAGGATTTTCTTCGATAAGGACTTTGGATGTCTAATGCCTATAAAGCCAATGCGGCCCCCAGCAGTTTACTCACTGCCCACACTTAAAGACCGCTTTTAACTACGGATGCTTTATATCAGAACGACGTTTATATCGGCCGACAAAAGCTTTAAAAGCTCATTATTGGTATCGGCAGACATGAACATTTCTGCCTATGAGCCTGTCCAATAAGGTGACGTGTTAACGCCGCACACGCGATGGCGCTGAATGCATAAGAGCCAGGAACAAGTTTCAGCATGTCTGCTTATGGATTTATTTTGAAGTACACTCAGCCCTCTGTACCTACTGTATCAGTCCTCTGTATTCCAGTCTGCAAACTAGAAATATTCTGGAGAAAAATAAATCCCAAAAGTTTTTTCTCTACTTAATAATTATCAAAGGAAATCAATCTAAGTGTTGGAAAAAAGAAAATGTTATTTGCCGACATGTAGAGATATGCATCTGCTTTTGGACTAGGACTATTGGATGCAAGTCAATTTGGGCGTCTCAGTAGTCATAGGGGAGAGGTAAAGAAGTAAGTACAGTTCTGTAATATATATGTATGTGTGTGTGTGTGTTCTACAGAAAATAATTTTATAATAAAAAGCATTATACCCACTAAATTTGTACTACGTTCAGTTTTTGCCATCTCTCAATCAGTGTATGTGGACCTTGGCTCCACATACAGTGTTATTTCTAGTACTGATTTGGTATTTTTCTCTTCAAGCAAATATGAAAAAATGTCAATATATACTGGAACCGGCATCGACTAAAAAAATATCGTTCGAAAATATCGTCAAAAATCCAACATTGTGCATCCATTGAGTCTGAGTTTAGGTATTTCCCACCACTACCTTATTTAGCATATTTAATAAATGTGAAGGACTGTAAAAATTGCATCATTGTATCATGCCTGGACTGGTGCTTCTGTTCTGCCAAGGGGTCAAAGGTCACAGCATGTCCCATTGATGGGGTACCCTCACGGGCATTTAGTCCTCTGCAGTGCCAGCCAGCACCACTTGCAGCATAATCAATTGTCAGGGTTGGCAGTTTATTGCCCTAAACTTACCATGTTTTGCAATCGCACACATTTCCACATGTTCCAGAAAGCAAGCCTTTAGCAGTCATTTCACTCATGGCTATATGTACAACTGATATACTTTATATGAAAACAGCACTGGGACACACCTCTCAATCATTCAATTCAGGTGTTTCATTCAGACCCATGGCCACAGGTGTACAAAATCAACCCTCTAGCCCTGCAGTCAGGTTTACAAACATTTGTGAAGGAATGGATCACTCTGATGAGCTTAAGCAGGGTGCTGTCATAGGATGGCACCTTTGCAATAAGTCAGTTTGTGAAATTTCTTCCCTGCTAGATATCACACAGTCAATTTTAAGTGGTATTATTGCAAAGTAGAAGTGATTAGGAACAATATCTGCAGAACTCCAAATTTCAAACTCTAAGCTTCATGGAATGGACTCCATGGCAAAGCAGCCGCAAGCTTCACATCACTAAGTGCAACAATGTCAAGTGTTGGATGGAGTGGTGATCTGTAGAGTGACAAATCACATTTCTCTGTCTAAGAGTATGATGGACAACTCTGGGTTTGGTGGATACTAGGAGAACGTTACCTACCTGACTGCACTGTGCCAAAAGTACAGTTTGGTGGAGGTGTGACTTGCAAGTATACTTTTTTTTTTTAAAACCACTATCTTATATCACATGAAACACCCAGAGAGAGAGAGAGCGAGAGAGTGTGTGTGTGTGTTTGTGTGAGAGAGCGAGTGAGACAAAGAGTGAGAGCAAAATACTGTAAGGCACTTTCCCATGGCAGGACCTTATTGGAACTAGGAAGTTCTGTGGTGTTCCTGCTGATGGACCTCAGCCCAATTGTAGTTCTTCAGAGGTACTACTGGGGAGGAGCTTCCAGCAGGATCTTACTGATTTGGTTGACCACAGGCACTGACACTAGCTTGGAACTTATGAAGTGCAGGGAAAAGACAGAACTGGCAGAGCAAAAATTGAGCAGGTGGAATTGTTTTTGTACCTCAATTACTTTTAATACATTAAGGAATACTTTTTGCTTCTATATCCATATTTGTGTATCAGAAAATTCAGTGTTAAAATTTGCCTGTGCTTATTAGTGGAATATTATATTTTATTCTGTGGAAAATTAAAGATCCATTTGCTGGCCGGATTTAACAATGAATGATATACTAAATGTGAATAAAAGGCTGTCTCTCATTATCATTGTGATCGATGTACCCAGGAACTAACAAATATCTAACAAAACAACTTGTTAGTTATCCATTGTTTTGGGGTAGTAGTGTAGCTTCTAAAGAAATAACGTGTGTTTTACCGACAAGCTTTTTGCTTCTCCCAGGCTTGTTTACCATCTCAGTTCCTGTTGTGCAGTGGGAAAGTGACATACAAAGTGGCCAGGACCGACACGAGTTCCGTGCCTCTGTATGATTTAAACCAACATGAACAAATATAGTAGCCAGCTGGGAGTGGGTTAAACCAGACAGTGACTAATAACACGTGATGCTCAAATCCATCATGGCTTTCAGAGATTCCTTTAATCCTATCAACAATGCTAACTGGGAGGCCATGGAACCAGGAATGATCTTTGGGGAAAGTAGAGCCATTTACGTAATCGTATCCAATTCTAAATGTGTAACTGCTTCCAAAAAAAAGTATAGCTTTCATTCCAAACACTGACGATGAGCTTGATCCAAGTTTAAAGACCAAGGGAGGTCAAGATAGTCATAGATCAGCTGTGACTGATGGAAAATACTAGACTTGAGGTGGCTTAGCAAAAAAAAACAAAGAAAGAATAACTAACAAAGTATATCTCCCAGTACAGTGTCAGAACATCCTGGGCAGTGTGAGACAAACTTAGTAAGTTGGGATGACCTTGAATCAGCTTAATCATTCAGCTGATGAAGGTTAAAAGCAATCTTGCAGACAGAACTACTGACATTAATGATAAAAGGATATAATGCTATTTATCAACCTGGCTGCAAGATAAATCAGTCTTGTGAATAACACTAGAAAAAGGTGAGCAAATAAATAACTAAAGAGATCCATCCATGGCTAATCACAGTCATTTTAAAGGATTAATGTCCACTAAAAAGATCACCGCAAAATCATCAATCCACATCCTGTACCGATCTACAGAGGCTATTAAAAATGCACCTTTCGTGAATAACCATGGTGATCACACACACTGAATGTAAAGACAAATTAAGATGTACAGAGCTTTGTATGATACCACATGTCCATGTCAAGCTTACCTGGTTTTGCTATGAAGATAAACACAAGAAGCGAGGAGCGTTCTCCTCAAGTGCGATTCTTAGCATGGGGGTTGCATTCCAGCACATGCGACAAAGTGCACTGCTCCCTAATTGATAATAACAGTCCTTAAACAGCACTCAAATTCACTTTTAACGGAAGCCTCTCTTAACTGATTGCATTATATTACAGAAACTAATTACCACGCCCAGCGATAGTCAGGATTATTATTGGTATAATATGGTACCGAGGTACAGATTCAAATTACACCAAATGCTTCCCATACAGACAGCAACACAATACAGACGAAAGGTAATTTCAAAAGGCACCAACTGTTACTTCTTCTGTTTGGAATGAGGAAGAATAAGTTGCACTTGACACCCTGAACCGACTACCAGGCTCAACTACCGTGAAAACAATTTGTCACCTGAGAAGACAACGTCAACTGTAGCAGGACACCTCATCAAACCTCACCTGATTGGGAGGGACAAGAAGGTGAATGAGCATATGGGTTGACAAAAAAGGCATCGTGCAGGAATCCGTAAGTTCCCACAACCCTCAGGTACGAAGAATGGCTTCAAAGTCCACAATGAATGAATGTTCTGTAGTGTTTCAGCAGTACCACAGACCTTACAGCTCGCAGAATGCAGCACACATCTGAGGACTGAACCTTAACCTCTTAGTCATAAATCTAGTGCCTCTATAGCTTGTACTCTTCATTAATCCTTCAGTTTAGTCAGAGACAGTACCCTCATACACAGCATGGCTATCTCATGATAACTGTTCCAAATGTAAATGCTTTACTTTGTATGAAAATGGAAAGATGCTCAGAAGAGACAAGTCTCTAAAGACCAGAGTGTTTTAAAGGCACATGAAAGAGGCCATGTTTTCATGAATAAGGTGCCGGCTTCCTTGATTCACATGGGAAACCATGTTGAACTCACAGCTGCATGGTTTCAGTCAGCCTGCCAGATACATAGAGAATATAATTGCTTCCATACCATTTTAACACATTCCAAAAAATTGTGCCGAGACAGCGTGGCTGTTTTTAAGTGCTACTGCATGTCAGTTGGTGTCACGATGACACTGTAGAATCACGCGTGCAGCTGAGATTCGTGCTGGATGTGCGTACGGTCTTCTTGTGCGTACCCTTCTAGGGAAATGCTGACCAAAACTACACGTGTCACTTGGACAGGCCTGAGGCTCACTAGGAAGGAAAACCAACTTTCCAAGCTGAAGGAGCCCACCCCATCTCAATATAGTCATCCCAAGGCCTACAGGGCGTCCTCAGTACATCTCATTACTGTACAGGGTCAGCAAAAACTTGTCTGCATTTTACAGATGTGTTACACATATAACACAATTTAGTGTGATGCAGCCCATTGAAAATCTTTAAGCCATATAAATCATCCCCCAAACACTTTTAAGATCCAGCAGGGAAAAAGACATTTCTCATCTCATGACAGAAAAAGGTCTGATCTGTGCAGATATATATAACTGTCAGGAAGGGAAATCTGACTGGCTATCTTTGAGATCCATCTCTATGCTGAAGACAACCATGCCTGTCCTGTAAACAATGCAGAGCGTGACATAACTCATAGATGACATATGGCACCTCTAAAATACACCCTGCATGCAGAAAGACACAGTAAAATGCTATTTTTATAATTCCAGTGTGGAACCACACCATCAGTGTGTCATTTTGGAATGCCTCGCCGAGTATTCCCATCTAGAGATGCTGCTGAATTGTGTCCACAAAGTATTTTAATGTCTTTTATTCGAGTTGAGGATCTTATTTTAAGGCATTCATCATACACAAATTGACTGCTGATTTTAGCACTCATTGGTAGTATAGGGGAGGGTGAGCAAATATTAAACTATTTAACGACAGAAATATCTTTCCAAGATGCTCCCATTCTTGGCCAGTACGAGAAAAACATTTCTGACAAACTTAATATCCATTTTTATTTCCATTATTATTTTACTCACACTGCTACCCTGCACTGGATACGGAGTATAAAAGACGGGTGTATAAGTCTTTCCAACATCGCACCTGGGACTGTTACATCTTCTCAGATTAACTTGTTTCTTTCATGTCAGGTTTGTGATCTCAGGAGACGCGCCACGCGTCACCAACACGTGCGAGAACTCGCTCACCTGGAATCCTGGAGCTGGAATTCCCGAAGGGCGTGTGCCTGCATCACACACTTCTAGCCTCCACCTCCTCAGAAACACGACTGGCCAGCCTGACCGCGAGCTCAGAAAGGGCCTTGCCAGAAGATGGGCAGCATTGGCAAAATGACTGAGATGGGCTGGTGCCGGGGCCAAGGCCCTTCCCTGTATAACCGGCCGGATGCCACAATTACAGAGCGACGCCAGAGCGTTGGCCAATGGCAATAAAGTCAAGGTCACAAAATCTCATTTCTTTACTACTGTTTTTATCAGTGTTACAGTGTCTGTATGTGTGCGCAAGCATGTATAAAGGTTAATTACCTAAATACGAGACAAAGCATTTCATAACCTCTTTGCTGTTACACACCTGAATGCCACATCGGAGCAGAAATTACATGCCGAACAAGATCAATATGCCTTCTTTTTCAAGAAACTTTTGAAAAAGTTTAACTGACTTAATGACTGGGGTAACAAACTCAGGCTTTCGTTCCATTCTGGCTTCCTAATCAAAGTAAATGCCAAGACGATAACCCCATAAATACTACAAGCAAGCCCGAGTTACATTTTTTCTGATTTCCACACTTTACATTCAACCATAACACAAAGCAGATCTTACAGTGATTGCATGGAAATTACCACAAGTTAATAAAAACAAGACATTACATTATGTTATCATTGCATTTCTAATCAAAAAGTTTAGCTGTCCCAAGCCGGAGATGGGGAGTCATTCGACACCCCAAATCCAGGTCGTCCTGGCTGAATGCCAGAGACAGGTGACACTTACCCCAGGGTGAACTTCCGCCCACCCACTGCTGTGCGGAAAGAGCCTGGGGTGGATCCGTCTGGAGTTACGGAGTGCGACACGAACCGTAGCCCCAGTGCAGTGGGACCCTGGAAGGGGACAGCAGCATGGGATTCGTTCGGCACAGTGGCTCCTTGAGAGTTACGACCCGGACAGCACGCCACAGAGGCTCCTCCCGCTTCCCTCCTCCTTTCAAAATAACCCCCTCCCTCCTTCGCCTGCCCCAGCATGTGAGCTCATCTATCTGATCGCACACGGATGAGGCAGACAGCTGGAGGAGACCACCAGCGACTGGGAACGGCGGTTCACTCTGACATCGTGGCCAACGGTTAGCCGCACATAAATCCACACAGAGTCTTCGGACACCAGTGGAGAGCGAGAGACCATATGACGTTCAATCCTTCAATGTAACTGCCGGAAGACCGGAACACGGTACCAAAGAAATTTTTATCCCAAAGGCATAACCAATACATTGAAATGATTTCCCCATAGTGCTATCCAGACAACATTTCTACACCAAAATATTGAAACCAAATAATCTAAACGTACAACACTAAATATGCAATACTAGCCAAAAAATCACAATAAATCCACATGCATATAATAAGCACCCTTCAATGGCACAAGTTTGGTTATTTTGTTAATTAGCTATATGATTTTAATGTTTGGGGCGGCATGGTGGTGCAGTGGTTAGCACTGTTGCCTCACACCTCTGGGACCTGGGTTCTGGTCTCCGCCTGGGTC
>JABFEA020000010.1:11032793-11043323 GCA_019775915.2 Cyphomyrus plagiostoma | reverse complement strand
AGGATAAAGAGGTGAATGGTAAAGGGTTAGGGTTAGGATAAAGGGGTGAATGGTAAAGGGTTAGGGTTAGGATAAAGGGGTGAATGGTAAAGGGTTAGGGTTAGGATAAAGAGGTGAATGGTAAAGGGTTAGGGTTAGGGTGGAGGTCTGTATAGTGCTCTAAAGCCACCAGATTGACATGGATCAGCTCATCTGAAACCCTACAGCAGGAATAGTTATTAATTTGCAAAATAATAATAATAATAATAATTAAAGAAACTGAGAATGTATCAGTGCTCCTTAAAATCGTCCTGAGTTCTGGATTCCAGGTTGGTATTTGTGATTTACACACGTGTTTAAATCAATGCATTCATGATAGGTGGCTTAGATTAATTTAGTTCGGCTTTTAATATCTTGGACTGGGTGCTTCAGACCCAGTATAATCCCAGCTCAGAATTTCTTTTTATAATAATAGTACAGATGCTTGTAGTGACCGCTGTGTAGAAATGGCATTATGGGAAAAGTTGGGTTTACCTTAAGAACTTGTTCTTTTTTTTTTCATCTCATCTAAGGAGTTTTACGCCCTAGCAGCTGCACATAAAGTAACAGCGGGGCCCCGGTAAACCACAAATCCAATAAAAATACCGGCATCAAGCTGTCGGTCAACAAGAAGGGGGCGGGGGATCAAAAACAAAATGCTTTGACAGCTCAGATTCGTTATAAACTGCCGAGCTTTTGGTTTTGTACAGAGCTTTTGACCCGTGCACAGGAAAACAAACTAAAAAAAATGATCAGCACTCACGCGGTAAGAATACTGGTGCGATCCCAGTGTCAGCTGGCCCTAAACTAGAGACTATATGAACCCAGTCATTACTTGTGACTGCACCTAGAATGTCCCGTTAAACATGTTTGCTGGCAAACTTTATAATATAATACTGCAAGATATAGGATTTCAATTCCTATGGCAACAAGCAATCAAAATAGAACTATTATTTCTTTTTGGGTCTGTGGAGGAAACGCGGGGCAATATAATGGTATTTTGGTCATCTGTGGTGGGTAAATGTAACAAACGGAGCAAATTCTCGGTTTTTAGTCATATTTCAGATTTTGATATAAGGCTTTCGTTCATTTTCGAACAATCTGGCATGTTGAAAAGCACAAGTACGCTCCTACAGGCTTTACAACACGAAACTTTCTCCTAAAAAGGGAAAAATAATCACTCACGTATTTTTGCAACACTTGCCACCAGGATCCAAATTGCAATAATATAAGGTGTCTGGACATAGCTCCATTCCCACTGTACAATCTTATAGCCCCCGCCGTGATGAGACGCATCGCCGCTGTCAGTGGTCTCGACGGGGTCGTGCGCATCGGCGGATCTGGCTAAAGCGATGCCAGCCTCGGCGTACTCTTCCGGAGGGTAAGGAGAGGGTGCAGGGGACGCCGAGAGGATCGCCGGCGAGGCAGCGCTGACAGCAGGCTCCGGACGGACGGACGCTTCAGTTCCGTAAAGGTCAGCCGCAGCTACCCCGATAGCCGTCACCAGCAGGAGCGGAGTGACAAAGAGCATCTTCAGCGTGTCCTCAGTGGGCTGCCATCACACCCTCTTTTATATACGTCCGAAGGGACACGGGGACTGCACGTACCCAGGCGCCGGCTCACAGCACCCGCACCTTGGCGTCCGCTTCCAGCAGAGGCGCGGCTCTTGCGCATCTCAGCACGTGATGCGAGACGCAAAAAATACCATTTTAAAGAGGCAAGGCACTCGCACGCGCCGCTTTCGCTTCGAGCGGGAAGAACGCAGCTTCTCTTTAGCGATTCTACACGGGTGCATTAATATTCTTGATTTCTGTGAAAATTCAGTTCGAAGGTGTTTTGAACGATTTCAAATTTTATAACCGATATAAAAAACTGGAATTGCTTTAAAACTGAGGGAAAAAAAAATTTATACTGGAAATACGAATATATTTCGTAAAAGAACATCAGGGAACTATAGACAAAAACATAGCATAGCATTAGTTCCGGAGGGGAAAAGTTAGCATTTGTTTTAATGGTTTTGCCGTCTGATTACTATATGTAGCGTAATACTCGTTAATGTAGGTCCAATATATATTCTACGCCTACGTCAAATACGGACATAAAAGTACGAGGTGAGTTTGGGAAGATAACTTAAAAACGTGCAAAACTGCAATGTAATGAGAAAAGTAAGGGATTTTCATGAACCTTAGCGGTAATTGAGGAGTACTAAATCGAGCATATGAAATGCAACCACTCCCCCATGTGGACGGCGAAGAATGGGCGACATTATAGTCCTGTGGTGACTGCAGACGAAATGCCTTAGTCATCATTTAACAACCCCAAATAACCTGACAATGACTCGGTGTTTGGAGTAACGACACAAATCATACTTTACAACAATTAAAACAATGTTTTATTTTGAGATGCAAACACGTTATTGGGTCATATGACATGACTACATTAATACATTTTAAAAAGGGTAAACTGGTATGTTATGATTCGGCTAAATCCTAACCGTAAAACCACCGGAAGAATATCAAAAAAGTGACTTTTGAGTGTGTATACGTCTTACACACAATACAGAAATTATACATATTTAGATAAATACACCCTAATCTCGCAGTGCAAAACCGTAATATCTGCAATATGAATGTTTAACCGATGTTAGAAGTAATGAAAATTTAATTTTGCTTGCGTTGTCAGCGCAATTAAAATGGCAAGTTAAGACATTTGCTTGCTTATCCTTTGAGCATACAATCTGTTGTTTAAATACAAAGGGGAAACCGAACTAAGTTCATCAAATAACCGACTGCTGACCTAATTGAAAGGGATGTTTCCCATCTAGTCTAGACTCTGCGCAGTGTGTCGTAGCGAGGACCAAGTCAACTGAAGGACGTCTTTAAACGTCTCCCTGACAACAAAGACTAAAATAAGATTCAAATGTGCATCCACCAACAAGAGAAATGGCCCATCAATAAATTAAACAATAAGATACAACGACAAATGCCAACAAGTGTACAGCCCTTAATTCAGAATTCCTAAGTTTCCATACCATCGTAACCTCCTCTAGAGGGCCTCACAGAGGTATCCCAATTCCATCCCATATAAAATATTACCTAAGGGAGGGGGGGGGGGCAGTTTATACCACAATCCAGATATTACAGGACCCTCCACACACACTAACCCATTTTCTCATGTGCAAAAAAAAATAATAAACGTAACATTAGTAGATATATATACTGTGAAAATCCCTCAGCTTCTAGCAGTCCAGCAACACCCCCTGCTGTGAAAGCAGCTCAGGCACTCCTGTGGTATATTTCAGAACATGCTTCAGACACAGTTCTAGCACCTATAAAACAAACTCAAGTCCAAGACGTGTTCTAGCAGAGGCGTTCCCTGCAGCCACATGATCAGTGCCGGAGCCGTTCATATCCTCTCTTGTAGTGGCCACATTTTGCTGCATCTTCCCCCGTCCCTTTAAGGGCTTGTTCTGGGTCTTCCATGCTGTGTGTCCCAGGGGAGCCTGCTGTCACAGCTGATCACTGGGCTTGCTGAGACCCAGTGCCTGCACCATGTCCACACTCAGGCCGCTCTTCAGCGTCCTCCGTACTGGAATATGGCGAGATTCAGTAGATCAGTCACAAGGTAAAAAGTTACAGGCTTTCATCACATTGTGGGCATATCTGGTCCCCACACCGTAATAATCACAAAAACAAACACACACCTCAAAATACTTAGAGGAATGCAATAAAACTGGCCTTAGTCTTAATCTTCATCTAGGAGGACTTGAACCCCACCTATGTCAATGTGAATTTTTTTAAAAGTTGAGACTGCAGTTTTAAAGTAGTGCACTGGAGAAGGGATGAGGCCTTCAAGACGAGTGGCTTCAGGCTATGATAATGTTTATTATAATGACATGTTTACAATGTTTGTACACTTTTGGTTATACCTTATAAGTGTTGTAGACCAAATTCTTTTTAAGCTGGGCCAAGCCACGGACTGTGTTATTACCACAGGGATTAGCTTTAACTGTAAAATTGGGGATTTTAAAAATCTGCTGTATATCTGATTCACTGGACAGCCATCTACAGTGATTTCTCCAGAGAAATGTTGATAGTCTCTAACCTTGGCTTCACAGGGACAGAGTGATCCCAAAGTGGCAATCTACAGCACAACTTCCCCGCTATCTCCTGGCTGCCACCCAGACTCAAGAACTAGACACTTGCTGGCTCCACAGTGGAGAAACAGAAGACTAAAGTCTGCACTGTGGAATTTGTGTTAAGCAGAGAAAGTGAAGCCTGGCAAAGAAATGCAACTAACTTCAACAAAAAAATGCTCCTGTTCTAATGTGGTGCATGATATCATGACACAGAAATTCTTATGAGAAATTACTCAAAAAAGTAACTCAAAGTTAAGCTTTAAGATTAATGAATGACTAGCAAATGACACTTGTATAGTGCTTTCACACACCCAAAGTCACTTTACAAGGTAAGGAGGGCGCACTGATGTAGCGGGTTGCCATAGCTACTACACAACGAACCACCTCAAGGATGAGAACCGGAGTGCGGCCCCTACAGCACACGATACCTCAGCAGCCCACTCATTAAAATGGAATGGAGCAGTGAGAAGAATTTTCCGGAGTCTGGAGTGCCAACCCCCAAAGTGTTGCCTGAAAATTGCAGGACCTGTTTGCAGGGCTGGATGCAGATTAACGTCATACTCCAAACTAAACAACTGCAGGTTAAGGGATTTTCTCAAGGGCCCAACAGAGAAGAATAGCTCCGGGTATTCACAGGATTCGAACCAGAAGCCTTCTGGTTGCCAGCACAGATCCCAAGCCTCAGTGCTACCACTCTGCTTTACAAGGAGAAGGGAAAAAAACAGGCAGTACTGGGAGAGAAATGTTCATTAAAATATAAAGTCAGAGAATTTCAGAGTTTGGAGGCAAAGACACTATAGTGAGGGGGCAAGGAACAGATTACAGCAACATGACCATAGAGATGGAGGGAGAGAGTTAGGGGTCAGGAGGTCACTGCGCTAAGGGGGAGCATTAATGTAGAATAGAAAACAGAGAAATGGAACAAAGGAGATTATACCTTGTTTTGAACACAAAATCCTATTGTCTGCGAACACAATAAATCCGAAAGCAAACCACTTACGACACACAGAAAGCTCAGTGTCACTTCAAACTCTCAGCACATTTGGTGCAGCCCATTTAAGACTTTCAATTGGTCAATTTTAGGGCCCAAGGCTTTGCAGGATTTGGTGCAGTACAATACAGGATATTAGTCTCATCCTGTGAAGGAACATCAGCCTGAATGCTCTACACTTAGACTGAGTCTGCAGATAAGTTGATGGGATTCAATAGGATTCCTAACATACAAGTACTTAAATCAGCATCCCCACTGCTGACAGGCAGGATAAATACAGAAAGGATTTCTGCCCAAACATCTCCCAGCAGGATGGCTAATCTTAGCCCAGAACAGCTCTAGTTGTCACGTTGGCTCTGTATATACAAGGGTGTCTTTTCACAGCTGCCAGACAGGCAGTTCAGGGAAATATGTGGATAAATCATCTTTATTTAAACAATAAATCGGGGTGGGGGCGCCGGATGAGGTGCTCGAGTCAGTGGACAGGCATCTGATATTGGCTGCATCATGACTTGCATACTGTGCATTCCATGGCGAGTTCCAGATTACTACAACCCTAACTGAATTATCAATAAACAAGAATGAAGATGGAAGGATGAATCAATGGCTGCATAACATGCATCTGCAAATTACGGCCAATATGTACCAAATCTTCATTATGCTTCGCCCGGCAAAGGTCATGGTCATTATATCTCGTGCTCAGTGAAACATATTTCACCGGTTTCCTTTGATGTAAATACATGGGTATAATCAGTACAGAAAACAAGGGGAAAAAAGTCATTGTTCTCTCGGACACGCTGTTTAATATGAAGTATTATTTCTGGAAGTGGAAGCATTCCGTCTATACTCACGGGATTTCCTGTTCAAACGGGAGCGTTTACGCGTTTTTGGAGTGGTTGGCCTCTCTGATGGATTCTGCGTTACAGACTTGACCAGGCGGTCCATGATCTCATCAGTGGCGTCGTCATGAGAACTTGTGATGTCGTCTTTGGTAGATACATTCACAGGATTTACGTTACCTAAGCCTGACGAAGGACAAAGGGAGTGAGCATGTTCACCTTGTACACCTGCGTGGAGAATAATGTGCCACAGACTGTCCACACCCCCACGCTGACATGGATAGCTGCATTTCTACACTTAAGCTATTCACAGAAACAGTTCAGGTTCTCTAGTTGAACCATAACACTAGTTGGCATGAAGGGAGGAAATCACACTTACTCCGCACAGCGCGACTACGACGCAGAACGCCATGGTCAGTGCTGGCGGTCAGCAAATTCTTCATGTTCTCATGCTTCTCTTGTGTTGGCTCTGTAGCTGCTGCCACGGAGACGGGGGTGGGGCTGCTCTCAGTTGGAGAGGAGACAGCTCCGCAGAACTTCTCGGTCTGAAACACAGAGGAAATTATACTCGGCTGCCTTTGGATGCCGATTAGTACGTCAGTGATTGTGCCCCAGCAATAAGCCCTTTGGCATATGGGAACATTTTGCTTGCAAAGGTCATCCAGGACGTGCTTACTCTCAGCACAATGACATCTGCGGCACATGTCATTATGCTGTGTCATTAACTGCATGTAATTCTCTCATATGAACTGTGACGTGTTTGGGTTATGAAAGATTTTTTTCCCCTTTTCGGTCCTTTAAGTGGGAGGTATTTTCCCCAGTGTCTGTGGGGAGTCTTCCTGTGATTCTTGTTTCCCATCATAAACATCATGCATCATAGTTGGCGACACAGTCCGCTGTATCCTGCCATTGTTTGTGTATGTGCAGCTCAGTAAGTAGAGCACTGCCTTGACAGTGCTAAGGTTGTGGGTTCAAATCACACGGAGCACAACAAGAATCGTAACCCTTCTCTCTGCTGTTAAGTCGCGCTGGATAAAAGCATCACACAAATGAATAAAACATAAATGACATTCCATCCAACAGCATAGCCCTCTCACTACTCTGATCACAGAACCAACCTGGAGAAGTATACAAAAACAGTTTGGCAAGACACAAAAAAAAAAAAAAAAACCCACAGCCAAAGGATTATGCTGGTGCCGTCTGACCTCTGTGATCAATTTGCCGCGCGTTTTGTTCCGCTCGCGGTGGGCGGCCCGCTTGCGCTTCTGCGTTACGACTCGTTCCCTTGTGGTGCGGTACTCCAGAGAGAACTCGCTGATGATCCTGCAGAACTGGGTGACTTTGATGTCGCGCACAGAGTGGGATGGCTGACCCAGGTACAGAACAAAGGAGTGGAACCTGTTGAGGCAACAAATCATACATCATGCTACATAGTCTTGGTCACCAACCAGCCTGGACTCTTCATCTATTAGCCATTGTACTTCATGTAATGATGTAATGCCCCTACAGCACTAACATGCTTAAACTTCACTCCCTATAGAAGTAGAATTCCTGATCTTGTTCTGTTATTAGGTATGGAATGTTCATTATACATTAACGTTCATTACATCTGGGCAATATTCACTGCATGTGTGTATTTTTCTTAATTATTTCTGTTATAGTTTTCTAGTGCTATTTATTTCCATTAGCTGCTGTGACAAGTATGTTTCCCCATTGCGAGATCAGTGAAGTCATGTCTTGTCTTAGTTTTGCTGAATGCCTTTGGGTCTCCAGAATGGACAAACTGGTATGACCAGCATTCTCCAGCTGGGGGGGTGGGGGTGTAACAGGAGGCTCCCACCTGTTGATGATCCGCCTGTGCACCACCTTCAGGATGATGATCCGCTCCGTACAGTCCTTCAGGAACTCTGTGGTCTTGGTCTTCAAGCTGGCTTTGGCTTCATGCTTGGCCACCACCTTCAGATGGTCCCAGGAGCCTTTGCACTTCTTCTCCAGCTGCACTAGGCTGTCCGACAGCTGTTCAAAGTCCACCTGGGGAGGAACAGTCCATATTGGCAGCTACAATAAACGACATGTTAAACATTTAGAGTGCCATGATTTGTACACTATTTTGTTACTGATATTAGACTGAATTTATCCTGCTTTGGAAAATTCTGCACCATTAATGCAAATATACGATCAATGTTGTGATGCTTCAAGTTTGAGATTGCTGTAAGATTTTAACTTACAGTATTACTGTACTTTGTGACATTCAGATGTTACTTTCTTTTTGGAAGTTTTTGGACGCCATGCAAGCAGCTTGGGTCATATTAATTTGTGAAAAACAAAAACCGGAGAAGGTTAAAAAAAATAAATAAATCTTGGTGTTGCCCTGTGTGTGTGTGTGTGTGTGTGTGTGTGTGTTATCTACAAATCTGTGGCTCCTCGTTTGAGACCCCTAACCCCCAGCTCCCAGGGTGCCACTGTGAGTGACTGCCCTTCGCTGACATATGGAGTGCAAGACGTGGAAACTGAGAAGAGAATCTACCCACAGGGATCAACAGCAGTATATTCATTTTAGTTCATTATTTCATTTCATTGTTCAACATCCAAAATTACCAGGTGTTTCACATTGACTTTAAACAAAGTTCGAAAGGTTTAACCTTATTAAAAACGTCCCAGAAATTACTGACTGGGAGACACGTGGAACTTGGAGGGTTAAGTTGCTGTTACTTCGTTGTATTCAGTGGATCTTCTACTGGTGGATACTTAGGCTGCACCTGAGGTCATGCAAAGCAGAGGAAGGGCGGGAATGGGCAGAGGCTGACGCCGAACTCACTTTAGCACAGCGCGTGAGGGAGCCGATCTCGGAGTACACGTCTGATGTGTCGGGGTACTTGTCCACCACGAAGTTACAGATGTGATGCAGAAGCGACTGCCGCTGCACCGTGTCTTTCACCTCAGTCACCTTCTCCAGGTAGCTCAGCTCAAAGCCCTTGGCCTGCAGGGGTACAAAGTGACCGATGGAACAGTGCACTCCTGTGGGGTGGGTCAGTCAGACCAACATGTGAGCAGGGCCACAGCCGGACACCCTTAGGCAGAACGACGACTCGTGATTAAACGACAGCAAGTCGTTTTAGGCTGGTTTCAGGCTCTCACAATACACAACTGCTTCTCTTTTGCTGCATTTGTTTTTGCTTTTTGAAAACTGCTGCAGAGAAAAAACACCAGTAGCCTGAGGGCACAGTTACTAACGGCACACCAGGGGGCTTGGGGGGAGAGGCACACTTACGCTGGAGTTGTTCAAGAAGTTTCCTATGGCCAGAATGGTTGCTAGGATGTGCTTGAACGTTTGATTCTTAGCGAGCTGCTCCATGCCTTGTTTTAGGTCGAACAGGGGCTCTGCCACCTCCTAAGGCCACCGATGAAAACAGACATTAAAGGCCGGAACTTTGCCAACCACCACTGCTTTGGACAAAGAGTCCATCTGCTGGTGAATATCTGTCATTGCAATTTTAATAACATTCAATGTAGCTGGTTTGCAGACATTTATTCTGTGATGTATTAACAGCAAAAACATACAGTCATAGGCAGTTAACTCTGAATGAGATACCGTACAATGCTGTACAGCACTGCACGGCAGGGGTGTCAAACTCCAGTCCAGGGGGGCTGGAGTCCTGCACATTTCAGTTTCCCCCCAGTTAAGACACCTTATTCTGCTTTCCTTTTGCTGGCGCTCATGCACTACATTTACTAACAAGATCCAATATGGCCAAGGACACACAGCTCGAGCTGAATCATTTGTGGGGGAACAGGGAAAGAACTAAGCTGGACAGGGCTCCGAAACCCCAGTTGTACGGTGTTAAACAATTTGGACCTCACATCCACAGGGTTGCCAACTTGTGTCAGCTGGCTGGCGTGACATTTTCAATTCGAAAAAAAGTCTCCACACTCATTTACATGCATGCAATAGATTTATTACCTTGTAGATAGTATGTAGGGCTTTCAAACTACCCCAACGCTTTTAATGTAGATCATGGAATAATATAGATTTGCAGTCAGATTTCTTGTGTGAGCGTGACAGTCAGAGAGCCAGAGCATCACGCCAGATGTGTGCGAGCTGCCTTCCTGCATCCTTCTGCGGTGCAGACATGGAGGTACAAGCGCGTTTCCTTTCTAGAGTAGAGTAGAGTGTGACAGACCTTCTCGAGTGTCTCGTAGTTCAGCTTGAAGGCCCAGAGCTGCAGTCGGGCTGCCAGGGCGCTGATGGAGGACAGGGCGAGAAGGAACTGCTCGGCTGTGCCCAGTGGCATGTCTGGGTTGGCCAGCTGTGCCTCCTGGATCTTCTGCTTCTCTTCCTCTGTTGGCATCATGGTCAAAATTTTCTGGCACCACCAGACAGATCAGAGTGGGCAGAATTGGATTGGGGGGGGGGGGTTAGTTAGCTATGCATCTGATCAAATTGGCTGGAGCTACAGTATTTAAGGAATCTCACACACACACACACACACACACACACACACACACACACACACACACACACACACACACACACACACACACAC